>JAKXYG010000424.1:0-124797 GCA_025895645.1 Cardicola forsteri
TACTGCTATTTTTAAACTTGTTACGGTACTAGGTAAAGAATGTATTTCGTTATTAATTTTGTTATTTCTGGTTTCTGATTTTATCATGTCTCAATTTATGAATAATATAATTTATGGTGTTAAATACTACTATGAGAAATAAACGGATTTATATTTTGTGGATAATATTGGCTTACGGATTAATTGTTTAAAACAAAATTTACACAAATCCAAAAAATATTGGTTTATTAAAATCAATAGTAAAATAATGAAATTATAATATTCTTTTGTTAACATACTATTTACAACTTTTTCGCAAAAATAAATTGTAGTACATAATTTTTTAATGAAGTTAAACACTATTATTTTTATTATTTTTTCATGTTGAAGTAATTAATTTATATAATTGTAAATGTTATGTGTTTCAAAAACATTTATTATTATTTAATTTGAAAGAAATTTTGTAAAATAGTAATTTAATTTATAAATATTAAAAGTCATTATCTGACGAGCAGTTGGTGCTGTAAAACATAAATAAATGTAACATAAAATGTTGATTTTTACTGCAAAATGTAATTCAAAATAAACATTGCACTAAACATATAATTTGTATTTATTCTTTCTAAAGTCCATTTGTTAATATTATTGATAATTCCAGATTGTGATAAAATATTGTTGAGATTAATTTTTTTTATTTTTATTATGATTGTTAATTTTTTATTCTACAAATAAATTAATCTAACAATACAGTTATCTAAAAAGTAGTTAATGATAAATATTAAAATTTGGAAAAAACTTCCTGCGTTAGTGCTTTGTTAGATAATACATGCAAAAATGCAAATAAAATAAGAGGAAATTATAAAATTGCAAAACAACTGTCCACTGTTTAAATAAACACTGTTATTTTTATAAAAATTAAAAGTTTGTAGTTTATTTTTAACAAATTATCGGAATTTATTTAAATAGATAAAATACAGTAGAAACGCGCTTATTCCGTTTATGCCAACTATTTTAAATTAAAAAAAAATAAAATGTAAATATAATTCAAAATGCAAAAAAATGTATTTATGACATTTATAGTGATTTGTGCAATCCAAAGGTTAAAAAACAATAAAACAAAATAAATTAATAAATTATTGCTGGAAATGCTTAAACATAGAGGTGGCGTTGTAGCACGTAATAGTTACTTTTTCCGGTAAAACTTTGCTGTATATTATTGGTAATATATTTAGCAAAATATATTGTTAGATAGGTAACCATTTTTAAACTAGAAGCAGGATTTTGGAAAGAAAATAGCTGTATTGAACAAGTACTCAATTTTTTTAACATTATTGAAAAAGTTAATAATTTTACCAATTACTAGCAATTGGTTATATTGAATTTATGAAAGTTATTTATAGTACTCATTATAAATGTTTTCAAAAAGTCGTTAAATTTTACGGAATGTTGTTGACGTATGTAAAATGTTAATAACAAATTTGACAATCGGTAACAAAAACGTAATCAATTTGTTTTACTTGGCATATTTTATGCGTTTTTTTAAAAAGAATACAACCATTATACTATTTATAGTTTTATTATAATTATTGTGGTTTTTTTTAAATTTGGCAATTATAGTTTTTTTTAATTATTTCAATATATATATATATATATATATATATATATATATGTATATATAGTACAATAATGTATATAGTCTACGTATAACTATCACAGCAGTTACATTTCTATATATATGTAATCTATAATAATTTTTGGAAACAATACTAATTGTTTTGTTTTTACTAAAACAACATATTACATTGTAAATGTTGATATGTTGTCATTTTATTAAAAAAACATGTATTTCAAATATATTGAACGTTTTATTTTTTACCTTTGAGTTTAGTTTCATTTAGAAACATTTTAAAAATATTAATAATTATTATTAAATTTATTTATAATTTTAAATACGTTGCATATAAAATTATTTATTTATTTTTTATTGTAATATAATTTTTATTTTTTGTATGAATTACTGAATAAACTTTGTTGCTAATAATTTACACATTTAATGTAAAACATTTGGAAAAATATAAGTTTAATATGTAGTGTTTAAAATATTATTGTAATTTTTGTGTAATAAGCAAACAATATTTTATAAAAAACTAACAAATTCATACATAAACTTTAAATATATTTTGTTAAATAATAATTTAATGTTTTTAAATAAATTTTAAACAAATTTTTAAATAATAATTAATGTATAAAAATAATGTAAAATTATTTATTTGTTTTTTTTATTTTATTTAATATTTAATGTTTTAAATGTTATTGTAAATTGTAAAAATGTATTTTTTTAACCTTAATCATAGTAAATATATTATTTAATTGTGCAAAATAAATTGTTAACAATATTAATAATATGCATTTTAACAAGAAACATAAATATTAAGTAATTGTGTTTCCGCTTTTTTTCCGCTTTAGTTTTTAAAAAAGAACTGATTTTTGTTTATCCATGACATTACAATTAAACGAAAAAAAAAATTTAATCAAATTCTACGTTTACCGCCCGATAGACCAGCAAAAACGATTTTAGAATAAACAATTGTAAATGGTAAAAGAAAAGTTGGCGGACCAAAGAAAACTTGGCTAAAAACTATTCGGGAAAATTTAATAGAAATAAATGTTTCATAGACACAAGCAAAACGTTTGACATAATGTTTAAATATATAAAAACATTTTGTTGCCTTATGTGATTTTGATGTTAATTTTTGCTGTAATTGTTATCTTATTGTCCCATGCTTATTTTTTAAAGCAAAAAAGTTATGCTATAATAACAATAATATTAATTATGTTTAGAATAAAATATTTTATGTATAATAAAGCCATAATAATTTACATAATTATTTTTTGTATACTTAAATAACATATTGTTGTTTCTAAATTGTTTAAAAAATTAATATTTATTGCAATGCATTATTTGTGTACATTAATTAAAAACAATTATTATTTTCTAGATTGTGTAGTCAGGTTTGTTTAGCAGGTTACAATAAAAAGTTTAACAAAATTAGTTTTTTAACAAAATTAACTACATTATTTTATACCCATTTATATGTAAACTAGATTTGACATTTTACAACATAATGCAACTCTGCTTTACAATAACTCAAATAAAAGATAATAACTTAAATATTTTTAAACCTACATGTTTAATTAATTAAATATATATTAATTTTTGTATGAAATTTTCTTAAAATTATTTTTCTTTAGATTTCTTTTAGTATTTTTTCAAAACAACTGTTGACACAAATTAGTTTTAACAAATTAAAATTAACATATAATAACAATAACGTTTAAAATGTTGCACAATAATGTTATTATTACTTAAAATTTATTACAAATTTAATAATTATTACATTTGTTTATATTTGTCAATGTTACAGTTTTGTGCACAAAAATTAACAAAAAATTAATAATAATTTAAAACTTTATTAATAAAAAAACCAGCGGTTTAATAACTTTAACTTTAATTTAAATATGTAAATGTTTAGGCTGATTTAATCTACAACAAAGTGTATAGCATAAAAACTTTTAAATTAAATCAAAAAATGCATATTGCTTTAATAAAATTAAGCATTTTAATGTAAACGTAAATGCAAAATTTATTTTGCTTTATTACTGGGTGCACATGTTTTAAATAAATTAAATTATTTTAAAGAAAACTGCAAAATGCTACATTATTAAATTATTTGTTTTTTTTTAATAAATGTTTGTTTACCTGTTTTGTTACAACACAATTATAATGTTTTAAAAATAATTTATATATTTGTTTAAAAAATAACATATTTTCTCTTATTAAAACATATTGTTAATAAACGTTTAAAAACATGTATACACATAGCAATAATAAGTAAATCAATAGCATTAACCTTTTATACACATTAAACAAATATTTGTAAAAAACCAAAAAACTTTATCTGTACAATAAAATCAATAATAGTTAATACAAATATTAATGTTTGTCACAATTATCAAATATTAACTAATCTAAATCTAAGCATTTAAATAAATTGTTAAAATAAAATTAATTAAAACATTTACCCATTTACTTGTTTTAATTAATTTGTACATTTTGAAGCATAATGCAACTGAGTTATAATAAATTATTCAATTTTTAATTATGTGTTTATTGTATTCAATTATTTATACTTTTAATTATATAATATTCAATATTTAATTTTTATCCTACTCATTGTACTATTTTTTTAATATTTTGTTAATGTTTTATTTATTTATTTATTATTTAATAACATTAATTTTAGCAATCTTAGCCTAAATAATGCTACTAAACTTATTACTGACTTTATTGACACCTATATTAACAAATATTGTCCAGTAGTTAAGGTTGGGAATACAAATAATAATATTTCTTTATTAAATCTTAAAAGTCTTAGACAAAAAAAAAGAGGTAACATATAAATCTAGTTAATATACTAAATTAAAAAACTTAAACAAGCAAATTAGACTGAAAATAAACAATAATTATTTTCAATCAAACCGTGATTCACAATCAATTTAAAAAAATATTAAACACATTTTTAACAAATCAAAAACAAATCAATGTAAGATGGATGCTAAAAAACTGAATGATTACTTTGCTTCAAACAACTCAAATATATTAGATTTTAATGAATTAACTAAAAATTATTTAACACCTATCATCAACTTTAATATTTAAAAAATTAATTAACAGTTGTAAAACAAGCACATCACTTGGATCTGATAAAAAAAGTTGCAATTTATTAAAGCTTTGCATGCCAACAACTGCTCCATTATTATCTACAAAAATAAACAAGTTTATTATAAATTGTAAAGTAGCTAATACTTAGCGTATCTCACAAATTACACCTATTCCAAAAGTTTTTGTTCTATCAACAAATCCAAAACACTATCGCCTAATTGTTTGCACTTCATTGTTTTGAATTGCTTGACAAAGGAAAATGTTTAATATATTGCATGTTTTTAGATTACAAATCTGCTTTTAACAGCGTATCAAAAAAAAAATTATTTAAACGTCTTGAGTTACTTGAAACGCCTAACCACATTTTAAATTAGCTACAAAATTATTTTTCAAAATGCAAGTTTGTTAAATTTACAACAAGGCGTCTAAGAGAAACAATGGAATTAAACAGAACATTCAAATTAAATCAAACAAATATATGCATCTGTAACAAAATTAAATAATTTGGTGTAAACAGAAATAGCATACTTACCTGGTGTAATAATGTAGAGCATGTATTTTTAAAAACCAAATCATTATGCTACTATATAAAAAGATTAAAAAAACAAAATGTTAACAATTATTTTACTAAATTGTTTATTACATTATGTTTTTATCCTTTGATATTATATTGCTCACTCATAATTTTTTCTGGTTCATTAAAACAAGATTACGTCATTTTAAAAAGATGCATATTATTAGTATCAAAATCTGCAGAAATTAAATATTCTATCTTATTAAATAATATTGTTGATAAACATTTTAAATCTTATATACAATTTGCATCAAAGATTGAAAATAATAACAATAACCCGTTAGATGTAGCTTTTAACAATTCTAAAGTTTCTGGAAAAACAAGAAAAACTTACTTGCACATAAAAGCTAAAACTAATCAATACAAAAATTCATGTCTGTCCTACTTTTCCAGAGTATTAACCAATCCAGAATTAAACAAAATTGAACTACTAAAAAACCTATCAAATTAGGAATTGTTTCACCTACGCATTCACTTAAACTAATTTGGACATCTCACAGTATAATGCAACAAATGTGTTTTATAATAACTCTTTCTATGCGCAGCAATTTTAAATATATATATTTTTAAATTACATGCATACTATATAGACTATATTTATATTCATTCACATATGACATTCTATTTCATTTTGATCCCATTATTTGTACTACTACTTTTTTATATTGATGGTAAAAAAAATGTATTTTATGCTGAATGTATCTCTAGTGAGATATTAAAACTTAATAATTATAATTATAATTAAAAAAAAAAGATTTTTGTGATGAATGTATGTTTAATGGATAAATAAATCCTTATATAATAATAATATTAACAATAAGTTCACATGTGCTAAATTTGAATAGATTTTTTTAAAACATGAATATTTTTGTTAATATAATAACTTATAAACGTTTTTTATTACAACTACCTGCTGTTTTATAGTAACATTATATATATATATATATATATATATATATATATATATAAAATATTTTTTTTATTTTGTAGAGGTTTTAATGGTTAATTAATGTACCAATATTTCAAAAAATGTTTTAATTTATCAATTATATGTTTAACAATATAAAACATTTATTTTGTTGTACATTTAACAAATAAGTTGCATCTGAAAAAACAAAACAATTACATTTAATTTAATTATATTTGATTCTATGTTTGTTTATATTTAATTTAAAATATATTAAAAGTAATGTTTACATAAATTTATTGCAATTATAAATTGTTTTATTTGTCTAATTAATGTTATCTGTAATTTTCTATTCCAATGTTAATGCATATAACATTTTAATATCCTTTAATTGTGTTGAACTATTTAACTTAAAATAATTATTTATTATGTTGCGTATTGTTAATCATATTAAATTTTATAATTGTTATGCTACAATACTAATTGTTAAAATCCAATTATTTTACAGTTATTAAAACAATGTCAATTATGTACATATATAAATATATTGTAGTTTTTACAAATTACTTAATTACTATTTTTTAATGCAATTGCGTTTTTTTAAATAATTATTTGTTATTTACTATAAATTTGGTTTATATAATAATGTAGTTAATAGTCAAACTCTAAATTAAAAAATTACGGATTTAGGACCACGTTTTGATGTATTTTAATAATTAGTGCAATTGTGTTTTTTTATAAATAATTTTTAATTTTATAAATCTTTTATATAAATGTAAATATAATTTTTTTACATTAATTGTACTTTTTTAAATTTTATATTTATTTATTTAAAACAAAATATTTATAATTACTTATTACATAGTTTATTATATTTATGTTAAACATTTTAATTACATAACCGTTTTGTAATTAGTGTTATTAGTGTTAAAGTCATTAATGCGACAATTAATAATTAATTAATTAATTATTATAATTTACGTTTAAGTCTTTAAATGTTTAAAAAAAAATATTTTACCAGTAGAAATTTAACTGTAAACAAAAGTGAGTCCGTAGGTTTCTGCCGGTATTAGAATTTAAACCCATCCTATTTATGTTTAAATCGAGCGCTGTACGGCCAGACTACTCCGGTATATTTTTTAGTTAGTACTAGTTATACTGTTTGTCTAAAAACATTTTTGTTGCAAGACTAGGTTATTACATTTTTTATTAGTTAAATGTTTTATTACCTAAAAACACTAAAAATAAAACAAATATTAAAACATATTATTATTATTATTATTATTATTATTAATAATAATAATAATAATATTATATATAGCAGTGGCAATAATAATGTCATTGTTAATAATAATAATAATAATAATATTTTTATTAATGTTTTTTATAATAAATAAATTTAATATTTACAATAATAATTATAATATTATATAATTATTACTATTATTTGCAGTACTAATTAAAAAACAACATTGTTAATTAAAAATATTTACTTAGAATTAAAATTTAATTTAAACATTATAATGTTAAATATGTTTACACAATTAGTATAATCTGTTTATTATTAATTTTCTATAAAAATTAAAATCTTTAATTAAATTTATCGCTAAAAAATAAATACATATTAATATTAGTTTATCAATAAATTTAAAATAAATTTAAAGCTTATTTATTGTGTCTAAAATTGTAGTTTTAAATATATTTTGACAAAATAGAAATCAAATTACAAAATATGTTAACATGGCCTAACATTTTACCGTTAACAAAAAATGTAATACATTTTATAATTTTCTTATTTTTTATTAGTAGTAAAATGTTTTTTTTAAATTAACAAACAATTATAACCAACAATAACTATTACATATAAAATAATGTATACATAGTAGATAAGTAAAAACGTTACAAAAATTATTACATACATTTTAAATATTTTAAATGCTGTTATTTTAAAATTACTTTTTAATACAAATAAAACGTATGTGTTACCATTTTTTATGAAACAATATTTATAAAAAATGTATTATTATTTGTATTATAACAATTTCTAAAAAAATTATTATGTATTACATCGCTTTTCAAATTTGTAAAAATAATTTTTTGCAATTTTACAAATTCTGGAAAAACCGTTTAATACGCTTTATTTTTGTGTTAATTAAACAAAACAAAGTTCGGTTTAAACAAAACAATTATTTTGCATTAACGCTACATTTAGTTAATTATTATTAGTTAACTATGTTATTTTTTACAATTCAAATACGTATGTATGTTTTTAGATTTTATATCGTTAAATAAATAGTATTCAAATAAAAAATAACATCAATTATTAGCAAAATGCATGTAAAAATTAAATAAATTAGATAAACTTATTTACAACTATAACTATAAAACACAATATAAAAATATAGAAGACGTAAATTGTGTAGATGAATTCATTTCGTATATTCTCGTCAGTCACAAACATATAACATTTTAGTACTAGTGGTTATACAAAATTAAATAAGATTATACAGATAACATTAAATTAATACAACTCAAACATTTACACACAAATCATTACGACCAAGCTAAGTTTAATGTAGTGACGAACTGTTTTTGTGCACACAAAGCAGGTTTCAATGTGTGAATATAAACAGATTCGAGAATTTTCAACATATTCAAAGCTGGAGAAGTAATTAGCACTTTAAAACAATTTTTAAAGTTGATTTGATGTTTGGTTTGTAGTAAGTGACGTAATATGGATGATGTAGGCAAGTGTTCATTTGCGTTTGACCTCTTATTGATCCAATTAGGAATCGTGTTCTTTAGCTTGAATAGATAAGCGTCGCATTGTCCGACCAATGTATTTGTCACCGCAACTACAAGTGTGTTCTTTAGCCCGATTAGATAAGCGACGCATTGTCCGACCAATGTATTTGTCACCGCAACTGCAAGTGAACTGGTAAATGCAATGTAAGGCGAAAAATGTGTCTTTAGCCGTTTTAATGTTGGGCAAAGGGAGACCTTTAGTGATAAACAGCATTGTTAGTTGAATCGATGAATAGGTCCTTTTTATGGCTGTTTTAAGACAAATTTTGAGGAGGTTTATAATGTCATCTCCTTCAAATGGTAGCCTTAGGTAAGCCGGCTTCTTTTCATCATCGTTTAAAACCGGATTTTTGTATTGTTCGGCATGGTATTCGATGAATTTTGGTGGATATCCATTATTGATTAACAGTTGTTTAATGATATTACTTTCATCATCTATTGTGTCATTAGAACAAATTTTCTGTGCACAGTTGAACAGTGTTTTGGCAAGTGCACGTTGTGTTGAACTGGTTGACACAATATTTTATTTTAAAAAAATAACCGTGTGTATATAAACAAAAAAATGTGTTACATATAATAACAATTTAAATTTGGTACTAGTGGTTATAAAAGAATTAAATAATAATGGCTATGTAATAACATAAAGTTAGTAATTTTGTAATGTACAAAATGTGTTATAAAAAATAAGGTTTTATATTTTTAAATAAAAAAAATTTTTTTTTTTAATGTTTGTTATTTTAAATGTTATACAAGAAACATCTTTCAATATTGGACAATTAGCGATGTCAAACGTGGGTCCGCATTTTAGTGCCGGCGATAAGATTCGAACTTATGTCTACCGAGGTCCAAATTCAAGCGCTTTACCACGAGACTACTCCGGTTTTAAACAATACAACTAAGGGTTATAATTGTATAATAGGATGCTAATAATCCTGAGGATTTGAGTAATGCTTATAAAGTCTTAATTTCCAATAATGGTAATATTCCTGACTGTTAGTCTTTCACGTGGTGCATCCTGGACTAGGTGCCTCTAGGCATCTAAACTAAAAACAACAGGGTCCAAGTGCACAGCGGTATAACTGGGCTCCCGCTACGGCGTGGGTGTAAACATACACCCAGGATATTTAAAAAGTATCTAAAGGTATACGTATACCATATGTAGCCCTTGGGCTAAGGGAGATAACCCTGACAAAAAATCAGGCAACCTCGTTAATCTTCTTAAACAGTGGCGACGTTTCAAGGATGCCGTCTACCAGCCAAGAAACTTTGTTATATTTTCACGTTTGTCTACGCTTGTCAAGTCATCGAAATCGATTGTTCTAAATGTCGTATAAATATGGACAATAATAAAGAGGTGATTACGTGATCACCAACCAAAATAAAATAAATAAAAATAAAAAAATTAGTTATTTGTTAAGAAGCACAACAATTAAAAAACATTTTAACAAATTATTAAATGTTATGTAACATTATAAAAACAATATTTTAATGCAGATGTTTAAAAAAATAAATAAATTGTAATAACAATTTTAAAAATAAAAGTATTTTTGTTAATATAAAATGCAAAGTAATTTACTAGTAAAAACATAATATCGTTCAATTTTTAAAACAACAGTTAGCTTTTATCTTACTTTTAAAAAAATATTCAAAATGTTGTATTTGGTATATATTTAAATATTATAATAGTAATTAATAAAAATGTTAACAGTTATTATTTTAATTAATGTTCCTAAAGCAATGTATTAAATTATGTTTATTTAAATTTTAATTGTGTTTAATATTATTTAATAATGTTATTAAGACTAATTTTTTTTTTGGTTGTGGTATTAATTATGGATTATATATATATATATATATATATATATATATATATATATATATATATAATTACTAAAAAACAATCAATTTAATAAAATATTTAGAAATATTGCGTATGTAACAGGAATTACAATAAAAAATATATACATAGAGTGTTTGATAATATTAATAATAATAATAAATTTAATTTCTTTTAATATGCTAATAACAGTGTGCACACACACACATATATATATATATATATATATACTTACGTTGTAAATAGTGTCTCTTAAAACCTTTTAGTAATATAAAATATACAGTTTAATACATTAACAATTTATAAAGGTACATTTTGAAATTGATATTTACATAATACTACATTATATAAAAACATTTTTATTTATTAAATAATAAATGTAATCAATTACAATTATGTTTTTTTTCAGCAATGCATAAACAATATACTGCTTTTCTTTTTCTAAACTAAGTAAACATCTTTAACTAAACAAAAATTTATGTTTACTTCTTAAAAAATTAGCAACACACGATTTTAAAATAAACAATTAATAAAACAAGATGCATTAGATTATACTACATTTATAATATGTCTTATTAATTTAAACAAACATTTCAGCATTGTCTAAACACATATAATTATTTTAATCTATTTTTAAAAATTTTTAGGATTCTCATGTTTAATGTTGTCCCATGCTTTTTTTAAACAAAAAATAAAATTTTTTATAAAAATAACAATACTAGTAGTAATATTAATACTACTACTACTACTACTATTACTACTACTACTAATAATAATAATAATAATAACAGTTTTGTAGTACAACTAAACTTTAACTCAATAACTTTTACTTTTATTTAAGAGTATTATACGTAACTGCGTAACAAAAATTTAAAATTGTACGTACATCTTCCATCTATATAAATTTTAAAACAATTTAAAAATAAAACTTTAGTAATATTTGGAATTATATATAACAATTATATACATATATATATATATATATATATATATATATATATATATATATATATATATTACTTTTTAACTAGAATATAAATATATAATACAAATATATAATTTTTTTTAAAGTGACAAAATATTAAATGTTATTTTATATTATTATTATTAAATTATACTATACTTTATTACTTAGGAGCATTTAGCAGAAAACAATTATTTTATTAATATAAAAAATTATAACAAAATACAAGTAATAATAGTATAAACAGTAAAAACAAACCAAAAATGTTTTATATAATAGTGAATATAAATATAATCAATACAATTAAAGTATAATTATATATTTTATACGGTTTTCATTTGTAAAAAAATATTATACACATGTGTACATATATATATATATATATATATATATATATATATATAACGCTAAAAAATTAAATAAAAGTGCAACGTACCACATTCAATATCTAATCATATATATATATATATATATATATATATATATATATATATATATATAGTACAAACGTATTTATATACATTAATAAATGTACAGTAATTAATAATATAAAACAACAATACTATATAATTTGTCTTACTTAAAAAAAAAATTATTATTAATATTATATATGACATATATGTTGTTTTAATAAATAATTTTTTATTGATTTAAAGACTATATATATATATAATTTTTTTGTTAAGTATTTGTTTTATTAGGTTGAAAAAAGTACGCACACAAATTACTTACACATTTAAACAAATTAGCAATCATTAAGTTAAAAAATTAAGCACTTTACTAATATCCAATTTCAACTTACATAGAAATTAATGTACATATATATTTAATTTCAATATATGCAATATTTAAATAAAGTGCTTAACATAATTGCTTTATTTATGCAATATGCTGAACTTTTATGTACACCACTTAAAAAAGAAAAAACCAATATATTCTCTTATGTAAATAAACATTTTAAAACAATATTAAAAAAATATTTGTCTTATTAAAACATTAAAAAAATATTTATATAAAATTTAAAATTAAATGATTATAAAATGTACAACGTTATTTGTTAAATTTTTATATATTACAAAAAACATTCAGTATTAAGTATTTTATAATAGTTATAACAAAACATATATTTTAATTTTAAATATATTAAAATTAAAAATAATTAATAAAATTTTGCATTACAAAAACAATAAAATAAACTTACGCATTTAAAATTTTTAACCACGCTAATAAATAATCTTGGACTTATTATAAAGCAAAAAATATATAACATAATAACCAAAATTAAAAATATTAAAATATAAACATGTAAATACAAAATAATATAATTAATAATGTTACAAATAGCCTCCACTTAAAATAATTATTAAAAAATTATTAATATATAACTACGTATAATTAGCATAAAAACGTTATGTAAATAAAGAAATAATAATAATAGATTTGAATTATTTGGAGCAAGATTTTGCAAAGTGCAATAAATATTTAACTTTTTTACTGCGGGTTGTTTGTTTAGGAACATTAGTATATGTTGGTTAAAAGATTCGATAAAGTTAAATTATTTTTGACTATTTATTGTTGTCAGGAATAACTGAAAAATTAAAAAGTGCATACAATAGCAATAGTTGAGAAAATGCAGTTTTAGTTAGTCAATGTTAACATTATCAAGTTTTTTAAAACGGACAATAATATATATATATATATATTTAATTTTTATAAATAAATAGTCAATGGAACAGATTTAATAAAAGTAAAATAAATTTTTTTAAGAAGAGCATAATTGGACAACTACAAATCTTTTGTCACGTACACTGGTAATAAATTGCGTTATGAATTTGTGCACTACATATTTTGAATGCAGTTGCTAATACGGTTACCACAGTTGTTTGCGTCTTAAAAACACCCGCAGACAATATATTTACTAGGTGTTTTGGGTTTTGAAAACTAACATGTTACAACAAAGACAAAAATCCTTGTTTACGGCTATTAGTAAATCCTTGTACAAATTTAAAATATTTTTTTGTTATTTATGGAACTTTAAATTATTCGTTAAATGTTTTAACTATATTATTGGCTTGCAGGTAATACGCTATAATGCAAATACATGTAATACCAAAACATTTAATACTATCTGCATAAACATTAATTGATTACATTAATATTTTGTTACCGTTGTCAGTATTTTAAACAAACAAACAAACAATTGTATAAGCCAACAATGTCAGGTATTATATTAATTACTAATTACCCCGTACATTGTTTTAGAAATAAGTAACGGTTTTACTATGTTAATATGAACATGTACAAATTGTGCATCTGTTTTTACAAAATGCCCAACTTGAGATTTCGTATGTAAAAACACTTAACATTTTTAACATTTTCCGCATTGACGTTTTTTGTTTGTAAATATCCGATTTTATTTTAGTCTAAAAGTAACGATTAATAAAAAGTTATTTAATGATTCTTGCATCAGAATGTAGGATATTATTTAGTCAATAGCATATTATTTTACTAAGAGTCTACATACTCTATGTGACACATTACAACATACAATAATAATGTCATTACTTGGTTGTATTTCTTATTGTTGCAAATTCATCTTATGTAATTAGTAATACTTACAGTCAGCATTAGTGTGCTAATGTTTGACTAAAATTGTCAATTGTATAACAAAATGTTGATTTAAACCATCTGTTATAACATTATTATTTTTTTACACATGTATAATATTGAAAATAAAATTGGAAATAAAATCCAGTAATTGAATCTTTTTTAATAAAGATTTAAGGCGTAAGACAAAATTTGTAATTGGTAAAAACAGTAAAATTACGATTTTTTAATAAATGCTATATATATATTGTTTTACCTAAACAATTGTTTATAAATTTACAAATTAAACATAAACTTAAATATTTTAATTACTAAAAACACTTTTTAATCAAAATCTATCAAAATATGTCTTTTGTTTTTTTGTTATATATATAAATATTAGTTTTAGTTTATGTGTAAATAAATATAAATAATATAAACATTTTTATATTTTTATATTTTTTATGTTTGCTACCTTAAATGTTTTACAAAAAACATGTTTCAACAGTGAACATTTTAGCGAATTCAAACATGGGCCTGCATTTCGGTGCCGGTAATGTGATTTAAACCTATACCCACTGCACTCTAAATTAAGCGCAGTAACGTTCACCATCACGGTCCAAATATGTTTTAGTAGTTAGTGGTAAAAGGTACTGTTCTTTAATTAATCTTAAAAATTTTAAATAAAAATAAAAATTGTTATATAAATCAGGTAAACATAACAAATTAAATAGCTTAAATAAACAAATTAAGTTTAAAATAAAAAAAACTTAATATTTTAGTTATTAGAAATGTTAAAGTTATTATTTGCAATATAAATAAACGTTTTAATAAACTAAAAAGTAATTAGACATAAATACTATAAATATAAAAAAATAATTTTTTTTAAAAACTCAAACATACCAAAATTTTATCATTTAATTAAAATTATAAAAAATGTATCACTGAGTGTACTGCTGAAGTAGTAATTGTAAAGAAAGTATTTTATTGTATTACAATTCTTGTTGTTAACTACAATTACAAATAAGTTAAGTATAAATTGTAATATAGCTTATTAAACAAATTTAACTAAGTTTTTACATTTGTGGTTTATTAAAAAAAATAGAATAATCTTGCTTAACAAACTGCATTGTATTTATTTTAAAATTAATTTTATAAATAATAGCTAACAAACTCAGTCCCGTACATAATAATAATAATAACATTAAATTCCATTTTACTCCATACACTGTAAACAACCTTATTTATTACCTTACTAAATATACTAAATTAACTACATTAAAAACTTGTAGATAAAAAAATTGTAATTTTAAATTACTAGAATTACTATAATTTGTGATTAATATTTTATCCAATACAAATAGTTTTAGTTTAAATATGTTAATTATTATTTGGCGTGTTAGTACAATTTCAACAACAGATAGAAAATAAGTTTATTTTTGTTTATTTATAGCAAAGGAGTAGTTAGTATATTAAAATAAAATTGCAATTTTACAACATTAATGCAATTTTATTTATTTATTATATTTGTTAAATTATTAATTGTAATTATTTAAAAATTAATGCAGTCACTCTAAAATATTTTGTTAATTATATTTTTTAGTTTCTAATAATGTTATTAGAAATTCAAGTACTATTATTATTTTACACTTGAATGCTTTGGATATTGTAATTACTTAATTTACACGTTTATAAAACTAATGTTATAAAAACTGAATATTTTTCTGTTTTAAAATATTTCAATTTGCAAAATACTACAATTTAGTCATTTAGTTATTACATAAAACAAGTGATTGTTTTTATAAGTTGTAATGGTTTTTTTTTTGGTGCAGTTTTGTGTAACATACGTTTTTTAAAAACATTTGTTTTAAAATAATTTTATTATGTAGGTTATTTTAATAAAAACTAGTATATTAATTATAATACCAGTATTTTTTTATTTATTGTTAAATCGTAATATAAATTGATATATGTTCAAAGTTTTACTAAATTTTTATAATTATTACTATTTTGTACTTTAACTTTAATTAATTAATTTTTTTCAAAGTAAAATAATTATGTTAGTTTAATCTTATTTGACATATTGTAAATGTATTGCAATTGCATTGCAATATATTGGGATGTAAATTAATAAATTATTAAATTAGACTAAACGATCTTTTGTTTAATTAACAAGTTAATTTTACAGATTACAATTAATAAATGTATTGCTTATGTTACCTAATTTAATACATGCAGCATACCGTTTTAATTACAGTTATCTTATCTTAAATAAACATAAAGGTTATTTGTTGTAACGTAAAATACATATAAAGCTACCATAAAAATTTAATTATTTGGAATTTGTTAACATTTTTTGTTATACAACAAATTTTGTTTAATGTATAATAGCTATTTTGCTAAGGTTTGTTTAACTGTTTTATATTTTATTACATGCAAAATATTTTTTTGAATAGTACGTGTATACTATACTTGTAATATACATTTAATAAACATATTTTTTTATTTAGTTATTGCTGCTAAACATTTTTTGACATTATACACATTTTTCTTTTTATTATTAAATTATAATACAAATAATCGTTAATTATTGTTATTTATACAACAGCTTTATATACTTGGTACTTTTTTTACTTTAAACTAAAAAAAACTCTATTATTAAAACATTATTTAAGGTATACTATAAACATAGAAAATTATAGTTACCAAAAAATAATATTTTGTTTGTTTAAAATGTAAATAAACATTGTAAATAAACATTATTATACATAATTATTATACATAATAATATTATACATAATATTATACAAAACCTTTTTGTTTTAAAAATAAACACAAGACAATAACACAATAATTACAACAACAACAAAAACAACAACAAAAGCTTCTTGGTTTTAAATATTCAGCTTCTTTTTGGTTTTTACTCATTTATTATTTGTGCAAACAATTTTGAACAAATAGCAATTAAACTCTCTCTTGGTGTACACATAAATAGCATACTTACCTGGTGTGATCGTGTAAAGCATATATTTTTAAAAACCAAATCTTTATGCAACTATATAAGAAAATTAAGGAAACAAAATGTTAACAATTATATTACTAAATTGTTCATTTTATCATGTTTTTATCCTTTGATATTATATTGCTTACCCATGATTTTTCTTGGTTTATTAAAACAGGATTACATTATTTTAAAAAAATGCATATCATTAGTATTACAATCTTCGGAAATCAAATATTCTATCTTAATAAATGATATTGTTGATAAACATTTTAAATCCTGTATACAATTAGCATCAAGGATTAAAAATAACAACGATCACCCGCTACATGCAGTTTTTAACAATTTTAAAGCTTTTGGAAAAACAAGAAGAACTTACTTGCACATAAAAGCCAAAACTAATCAATACAAAACTTCATGTCTGCCCTACTTATCCAAATTATTAACCCATCCAAAATTAAACAAAATTGAACTACTAAGAAACCTATCAAAGTAGGAATTGGTCTACCTAAGCATTCATTTGAACTAATTTAGACATCTTACAGTGCACGTTGTGCCTTATAATAACTCATTCTATGTACAACAATTTTGAATATTTTTTAAAAATTACATGCATACTATATAGACTATATTTATATTTATTAACATATCACATTCTATTTTATTTTCATCCCATTATTTGTACTACTACTTTTTTATATTGATGGTAAAAATGTATTTTATGCTGAATGTATCTCTAGTGAGGTATAAAGCTTAATAATAATAAAATAATAAAATAATTAAAATAAAATAAACATTAATAGCAAAACAATAAGCCATAATAACTAATAGCTTATATTAAGTTTATAGTTAACCATTGTTTACGGATTTTTTAATAATTGTTTTAAACAGCTTTTAAATTGCAAACCACAAATGGGGTAAAATTACATTGCAATTAGATCCTACAATTAATTTTAATTTTAATTTTTTTTAAACAAAGTAAACAAAATTATAACCAATTTATGTTGTTTAATAAACATAAAATACATAGAACTAAAATTGTGGTAATTTTTAAACTAAAACAAATTAATAAGATCAAAATGGTTTGTAGTAACAATTTGTAATTTTAATGCTTTTAAAAAAATATATATGTAGATATTAAACTAGGTGTAATGTAGCAAATTGTAAATGTTTACATGTTTAGTTGTGGCATAAAAAAATAGTTACATTAACACCAGAGATGGAGTATCTTTATATTTAAGAGTTTATTTAAGAGTAGTATTAATAAAATTGATACATCCTTTTTTTAAAATAAATATATATATCTTAATTATAAATTAAATTGTACTTAAATAAATGGTTATATTGTTAAAACACTAAGGTTAAATAAAAAAATAATTAATTTTAATTAATGAACATTAAGCAGAGTGTAAAAAACTGAGTGCAAAAATGTTTAGTTAAAAGTCAAACCAAATACGAACGGTATTTGAATTAATCAATTAAAAAATATAATTGCAAAATAATGTATAAAAATAGTATAAAAACGTTTAGCGTAGGTGTATTAATTGTTATCAATAATGCATGTGTGATAAACAAGATTCTGTTAATAAAAACAAACATACTTACTCAAAAAAGATACGAATTAATTTTTTTATTAAAACATTAATTAAAACATAATAAAATTTTTTTAATTAATATATCGCTAAATTGTATTGTGCTCTAAGTACGTTATGTTTATAATCAAGAATTTAATAAAAAAACAACTTTATGTTATAAAAACCTTTTTATATTAAATTAAAAAAAGCCAACTAGAAGTATAACTTGTACAAATAAAATTGTATTTGGTTGCCAAACTTGTGAAAAAAATGTTGTAAAACAAATACATTAATTATACACTAGTAATTTACAGAATAATAAAAAAAAATGCAACAATTTTATAAATAATTCATCAAATTTTACTGTAATAAGAACATTATTTCAGTTTATAACTTTTTACAATTTACAAAGCGTATAAACGTTTTTAGATGTTTAAAAAGAAAGTATATTATTTAACATTACTTTTTGTAAATAATTCTAAAAACATATTAAACAATATATAGTTAAAAATATTTTACTATTGTATATATTTATATTGACGTGAGTCCATTTAAACGGTTTTTATTGCATTATCCGTCAGTATATGTTAACAAATCTGTAAATGTTAAAATTTTATTTAATTAATGAGCAGAGTATAAAATATTTTTATATTAAGGTTTAAAATCAATGTCATTGCTTATAGGCTTGTTAATTTGGATTTAATTATAATCAATATATTCAAAATGTTTTTAAAAAAAACGTTTATTTTAATAATTGCTAAGTTTTTTATATTCAAAATACTAAGCCATACATTTTTATTAAGCTTTTGCTAAACAAAGTGGCATAGTAATCGCATGGAGGTTAGACGCTCTATTTTATATATGTGGTTAAAGAGTATTTTAATTTAAATATCTTGCATATTTAAAAGACTTTGAATATACATTGGGGTAGTAATTATGATTATTTAAAGTTTTTAATTAACTTTTTTAATAAACTTTTAACAAAAAAAAATATTTATCATGTTTATTTTTAATATACAAACCACTCGGTATAGAATTTGTTGCAATTTTACTAACTTAATGCATTATGGAAAAATTATGCAAAATGAATATTAGTTAAAATGTTTTAATGTTAGGTAAATTAAACTTAAAATAATTTAAATATAAAAAGTGTATCATTTTGCCAAATAATGTAATTATAATTAAAATTTATTTGTTTTTTTAACGCATTAAGTAATGTAAACCTTATGTTGCACGCATTTTCAAATGCATTAAAAATTGTGTACGACACAGGAATATATTATAATATTAAGATAGTTAATAATTGATTTAGTTTGTTATCAGTAATGGTAAAGTTCAGGACAGCTTTAATTGATGTCATAACTATTACTCGTTGTAATTATTAGCGTGCGTATTAGCAGTTAAACGTAAATTAAAAGTAAAACATTTTTTTTAGAAAATATTAAAATAATTTAATGATTGCGTATTAAAAGGACATTAAGCAGCTGTTAGCATTTAAAAGTATTGATTGTGTTTGTTACTTTGTTTAATATATTTGTAGTTGTTATGTCTAAATAATATCACAATTGTTGTATATGTATTTTTTTATTTAAGTTATTATCACAAATTGTGTACACTATTTACAATGAAGTTGTTATAATAAATGTTTGTTTTAAAAACCTGTTTGTTATGCCATGGAGTGTTGATATAAATACATATTTTAAATTAATATTATTAATTTTTATTTGACTTAACATTTTTGTATTATTGTATATTTAAACAATTTTAATTTTGTTAGAACTTTGTTTTAAAATACGTTTTCGATTTAAATTAAAATGTGTTTGTTAACGACTGTAAATATTGTCACGTCTTGTTTTTTCTATAGATAAACAACATGTTATGCTAATTTTAATTATCTTTTAATAATAAATGCAAAACAATGTTATAAATTACATAAGCGTATTAATTAAAATTAGGCAAATCGTTAATAAACATTTGTATAAAGTTAAACTAAATAAACTTAAGGCTATAAACTTAAAAAAACATGTACATAATTGTTTAAAGATTTAAAAAAAAACTGTTCTACTATGATTTAAGCTTGTTTTATATTAAAATGTTACAAAATTTTACAAATTTATTGTAATTTTTAATTATGTATATTAAAAAGTATTAATAATATTATGTATAGTTTTTTGTAAAAAATACACAACATTTAAAATTAAAAATAATTTTAAAAAAACATGTTTAAAATAACTTGTTTTTTAATATTAAAAATTTACTTATACTAAATAAAGTTTTACATTTTAAATAAATAATAACAGTTTATTTAATGTGAAATGAACAAGTAATAATATTTTAAAAAAATCAATTTTATTATTGTTTTATATTAGTTTATATTTTACAAACTATTATTAAAATATTAAACATCAATTAATACAGCAATTGCAGTTTGTAAAACACCAAATATTATCTTGTTAATTGCAATTTAAAGCACACTGGTATATTTGTTTTTATCAGTTTGGTTAAAGTTTTTTGGATATTGTTTGCACATACTCTAAATGCAAAATATAAAATTATTTTTTATACACATTTAAAAATATTTAATTTGCGTTATTACTTTTTACAAGCGTTAAATATAATAATTTTGTTACAAATGTTAAATATTAACTGTAAAATTTCGGTTAACAAGCTCATTAAAGTATATATATATATATTTGCAATATTTAAAGTTTAATTGCTACTTTTTTATTTTTACAATTGTTTTGTATAACATTATTGTTTAAAATAATAATAAATAATTTTAAAATGCATATAAAGAACGCATAATATTTATTAACTTTTACGTTTGTAAAAACATTTGTTTAACATCTATTACAATTAATAGTTTTAAAAATATAAAAACAAAATTTAACAATTACAAAAAATATATAAATGTTTTTTATATATTTTAAATAAAGTAATTTATAAATTTATGTTAAAATTATAAATATAATATTTTATATTAATTATTGTTTACTTCATACTATATATTAAAAATATTCTTAAAATCATATCTGTATTTTAATAATATTATATATATATATATATATATATATATATATATATATATATACTAATAGTAAAATAACAATTAAGGAAAATATGCTTTATTATAAAAAATTGCATATAGTAAAGTCAAGAAACTAATAATGAGTATTTGTAAAAAATATTAACAATATTATAAAACAATAAATAAATTAAAGTTATGTGTAAAACAAATGTTATTTTTGTTAAAACTTTAACAAATGTTTATATATTTTTTAAAAATTAACAAAATAATTTCTTACTAAAAATGTTATTTAAATTAGTATAACAGTTTAATGTATTATAAAACTACAGATTACAAACAAATGAAGTATTATTTATATTTATTTATATTTTATATTAAATTAAATAAATATATTTTTATTAATAATGTACTTTGAAAATTATACTATATGCTGTTAAAATTATGCAAACTTTAATTGTTAGCAATTCTGAAATGTTTTAAAACAGAAACATTATGTTTCACTGTAGTTTAAAAATAAATACTTTTACTGCTTATTTATTGCAAATGCAAATATAAGTATGTTAACAATGTTAATTATATAAACATACCACGTTCTGTAAATATAATTGCAAATGTAGTTATTTCTTTTATTAATAAAAATAATGTGTGACGTTATATTTGTAACTTACTTATGGCTATTGTTTAAATATTTTACATATATATATATATATATATTTAATAATTTAAAATAATGTAAAAAATAATAATATAAATTAATTTTAATATAATATGTACTCCAACCTGCAGAAAACATAATATAAAAACATTAAAATAAAAATAAATTATAACACTTAAAAGATAACACTTAATAATATAAAAAAATATTGTTAAAAAATAACATACTCAAGTTATCTTTAAAATATTTAATTAATTAATGTTTTACTACAAGGTAAACAACTTGAAAACAATTGTAATTAAAACAGTTTTTTATAAAAATAATATAAACAAGTTAAAATAATTTATTAGCAGAATATATATACCGATTGTTTTACATAAAAAAAACATAACAAAATTAATCAATTTTTAATTATAAAATAAAAAACAGTTAAATATCAATGTAGTGTTAACATATATAAGTTAATATTACAAAATAATTTAAAAGTAAATATATACTATTTGGAAGCGTTTATCATATTCTTTAAAACAAGTAACATTTTAAAAATTATTCTAATATTATTCCTTACCAATTTTTGTAAGATTTACTAAAATATATGTATATGTTTATTGTGTCTTATATTTTAATTTTTACAATAAATTGATTAATTTCATAAATATATATTTAGTGTATTTTATTTAATCTTTTTTATAAATATGAAAATAATACGTTAATTATTAGAATAAATTTATTTTAATAAAAAACTATATTTTGTATTTTTATAATTTTAAAACATTGTTATACTTTTTTAATATACTACAAATTAACATTTATAAAGTTTATAAATAAGAACTTACATTGATTAACTGGGACCAGCATATTTCAATAATGTTTGTTTACTTATTGTGTATTTTTTTACAATTGTTTTATTTATTAATTAAAAAAACATATTATACATATTTTGAAAATTGACGGCATAAAAATATATAAAAATGTTTATTTTATAAATTTAAAAGCATTGCAACAGCCTTAAATCAACAATTTTAATATATTATTAATGAACATACCAGTACAAACTATAAATTTAATTATTGTAAGTAACAAAACAGACTTAAAAACACAATGTTGAATTAAATTAATAAACATATTTATATATGTTATATATATATATATATATATATATATATATATATATGTATATATATATATATGGTCTAGCGGTACAGAGCTCAAATTTGGACCTCGGTGGACATGGGTTCGAATCCCATCACCGGCACTATAATGCGGGCCCACGTTTGGCTTCGTTAATTGTCCACTGCTGAAAGATGTTTCTCGTGCAAACATTCAAAGTAGCAAACATAATATATATATATATATATATATATATATATATGTGTTTTTTATTAAATCAACATTATTGTATATGTGTTTACTAAATTACTTAGTTTTTTTAAATATTAAAATATATTTATAAATACGTATTTAATAATAAATTTTTATTACAAAACCTTTTAGTATACATATATATATATATATATATATATATATATATATATATATATATATATATGTAATCTAATGCAATAACATTAAATAAAACTTGTTTTATTTATTTAATTTAAACAATATGTATAATTGTGCCTGTGATTGTGGTAAAATAAATACACTATGTTATTTTTTTAAATTTTGTTTGAGATTTTTATTTTAAACAATAAGTTTATTGAAAAAATTGTTAATTTTTTATTACTTAAATACGTATTGAATTGTATAACTGTTTAGTAAACTATATTATTGTAATTTATTGTGTATATATTTTTAAAACTAAATTGGCAATTTTATGTTTCACATATATTGTTATTTATTTTTAAATTTTGTAATAATTAAGTTAACATGTTTTTTGCTTGTAGATTTATTTAATTTATTTGTAAATAATTGGTTAAATGTTTTATTTACAATAATTTGCATGCATTATACAAGTTCATTTTGTACATTTTTTTAAACGTTATTAATTTTAAACAAGACAACATTGAATTTAATTATTTAATTAAATTTTTGCACAATCTTATGTAATTTATTCAAATAAAATAATCCGTTTTACCCCAAAATGTACCAAACTTTTAAATTTATAAATTATTTTAAAAATTTTTAAAATTTATGGTTATTGACTTAGATACTTTAGTAGAAGTAGCATTTAGTACACAAAAAATATGTACAATTATAAAAATACAATACCATTAGCAGTGTGTAACATCAGTCTAAAAAAGTAAAGTAAGGTTAAATTACATAGGCTAAAAAAAAAACTTGAAATCAACGTATATTTAAAGTCATGTTCAATATGATAAGCATGGTATTATTTAGGGGACACTATAGTTAATAGTGTGCAAATATGTCAGTATACATAAAATGCGAATGATTCATAACTCATGAGTGAGCATAATTAATAAAATAATACCCTGGATGTAAGATAATAAATGGTCACAAATTAAAATGGGCAGATTACAAACAACGGTAATTAGTCAAACCAACGAAAACAAAGAAAACACTTATGATTTAAATAGGTTAATGTAAAGGTTATTTTGAATTTTGTTGGGATTGGATAGTAACCTTGCTAAATACGGCAGACATAAATTTAAGTACAAATTGGTTCTGCACTTAACGTGTAATTGTGATCTTTTTGTTATTCCCGATGCAAATTATTTGCTAAAATCACGATAAAGTGGATGATTGGAGTTGTTGGAAATACGACTAATTAATTTAAATAATTCTAATCACTCAAATTTGTATATTTTTATTTATTTATATTTTTAATTAACTAACTAAGTATTCAGTGCAGAATTATTTGTTTAGATGTAAGCACATGCGTTTAAAATAATAATTTGTTACTAAAATTTAATTTAACATTATTATTTTAATAAATTTTATAAACGCGTTATAAGTCAAAAATATCAGTTTTGATGTTTAATATAATTTACGTTTAAATATTTTAAGAAAACAAAATTTTACTATAGTAAATTTTTAAAAAACATATTAATAAACAAGTTTTACAAAAATGTTAAAAAATGTTAAAATTCTTAAAAGTTTTTTAATTAGCTAGTATTTTACTACATATCGTTTAAGTAAGCATATTTATATATACATATATATGTATGTTTACTTGAACAATCTATTTATTGTAACAAAATCTTTTAAATAATATTTATTAAATATACTTTTTGCTTAATATGCGTATTAACGCTTAAATACATACAAATATGTAATTACTTTCTGCGTTTAAATAAATTTATATTTATATGTTGATTTAAGTTTGTATTTATTAAATAAAAAATTTTTTGTAAAACATGCAAATAATTAACATTTTCTGTAATAAGAAAATTGCAATTTTAAAATAAATTGTGCATTGAATGCATTATAGTTAATATAGAATTAAATTGTTACATACTCCAAGATGTTTTTTAAAACAACAACATACCTGCAAATACTATAATTTACATAGTTTAAACATATATATATATATATAAATGACGTAGTATTATATGGACTAGTTTATTTATTTTTTATAATATAAAGCATAATGAATAATTTTCAAAAGATGGGTGGCTTGGATCAAATGTTTCTTTTCTCAAAAGTTAAAGTTTGAAAAATTGCAATAATTGGCGCGGAATAACTTTGCAAAATAATTAAAAACTATTTAATTTATGCAGTAAATAAACATTGTTAAAGACAAAAAAACAAATTTTTTAATAAGAAAAGTTTTATTAAGCAAATACTCATTATTTAAAATAGTAAAAATTTTAGCAATTGGCACTTAATGCGTGTAAATGTTTAGTATTAAAAAATGTTTATGTAGACATTTAAAGCAATAAACAAATAAATAAATAAAATAATAAGTAAGTTAATTACTAATACACATATTTTTGTAATATATGTATTTAACTAGTAGTTATTATTAATAACTAAATGTAATTTTTTTAATTACAGTTATCTTTTATTGTTTTATAAAAAACATAATTTTAATAATAAGATTTTTGTTTTCTACTTACTAATGTTATTGGTACATTGATAAATAATTAAAAAGTAATAATTTAAGACATTTAAAACGTTTTAGACCAAAAACAATTCCATCTAACTAGTTTCTTATTTAGATAAAAGAGGAGGGTGTAAAAAAAGTTAGCAACCTGGCCTCTGTAAAAACATACTTTTACAAGAACACTAAAAAACGCCATTTTAGCAAACAACAACAAAATGTGTTTTCACAGTTAAAACAAACTTTTTAAAAAACAACTAAGTACATCTTACATATTTTGAGTAACATAAGAATGCGATAAAAAAATTAAGGTCTTTTTTTATTTTAGACATAAATACCAGCATATTTATGCAGTTGGTATTCTATTACGTAAATATGCTACAAAGTAATAATAATAAAAATTATTATTATTAAATTGTTATATCTTACTAAAGATACATTTAACGTAAAATACATTTTACTATCAATATAAAAAATAATAAAATTAAAAAATTAAGAAAGTAGTTGTACAAATAATGTAATAAAAATTAAATAGAATGTCATTTGTTAATAAATATAAATATAGTTAATATAATAAATATGCCATTTAGAAAGTAATAATTTAAAGTTGATACATTGAATGAGTTATTATAAGGCACATTTGTTACATTGTATTGTGTGATGTCCAAATTAAACAATTTCTACTTTGATAAATTTGTTATTAGTTTAATTTTGTTTAATTCTAAATTATTTATTATTTTGAATAAGTAAACTAGATCTAATTTTTTGTATTAATTAATTTTGAGTTTTATGTGCAAGTAAGTTCTTTTTGTTTTTGCAAAAGATTTAGAAATGTTTAAAACTGCGTGTTATGGTTACTTGTTATTACTTTTAATCCTTGATGTTAATTGTATACAGGATTTAAAATGTTTATTAATAATATTATTCAAAAATATAAACATTATAAATTAACTGTGTTATTTTGGTTTGATTTAACACTGAATTTGTAAAAGTAACAATTGTGCAAGTATATGCCCCTACTATGGGGAAGGAAAATGATAACTTTTACAATTAATTACAACAAATTGGTAGGTGATTTAATTGCAATATTAAAGAAAAACAAGACCAGATAGTTATTTTAATAAAATAAAAAATGTTGATTGTAGGATGTAGACGCCAAAACGTTATTGTAAAAAAAATGTTGCCAACACGTTTTTCTACTCACAAAAATAAACACAAAGCAATGTGGATTTGTCTCAACGGGAAAACAGTAAACAAAATTGACTACATTTAGCACATTAGCACAACAGCTTGGCAAAATGTACGCGTATATTGAGATGCAAATGTTGATTCCAATCATTATGTTGTTGTAAAAAAAATAATTAAACTTAGAAAAGATAGAAACTACCAAAAAAATTCTTTTAATATTTTGTAAACTGCCAAATATCTCAAACCAATGTTACTGTTTGTTAAAAAATACAATTTAAATTGTGAAAAAGTAAAAAAAAACTAATAATAAATAAAATTTATTTTAAAAAAGAATTACGGGCTGTGCTAAGTAAAACATTGTTGCTCTAAAAAAAAATAATGTTTATTAAATTACTGTAATCTGTAGTATATGTAATTAATTTAAAAAATTAGAAAATAATTAATTTTTTTAATTGTGTTATTTAAATAATAATTAATAATAAGTATAAAATTTTAAATAAACATTTTAAAAATAACTGGCAAAAAATAATAATAAATGGTTAAAATAGAAATTTAAAAATAGAAGTAAGGCAGCTATAAAAATAATTCTAAGATTTTTAAACAACCGTCGGAAGTTAAAAACACAAATATTTTAATTGAAGGATAAACAACAGTTTACTTCTAACAGGCATTTAAATAGATAAACACGTTTTTAATTAATTTATGTTAAATACTCTTATAGATTTTATTGATAAAAGTATGAATATAATTTAAAATCTGACATTTTTGTAATTAAATTCATCTATGTAATTCAAACGTTAATAAACAATAAAACAGGAAACTTAACAAGATAACTGGAGAAATGCTCAAACACAACATTAATGTTGTAGCTTGCAAGCTCACTTTTTTTTTAAATGTTATATAGCATAATAAAAAAGTACAAAATAATTGGCGGCAAGGAGTAGTTGTTACGTTTACCCCAAAAAACGTTTAACCGACTGCAATAATTGCAGCTAAATAACTTTATTGTTTGTTTTTAGTAAACTGTTTTGCAAAGTAATTTTAAATCTTTTATTTAATGCGGTAGATAGTTTAAAACAACAAACACATTTATAAAAGAAAAACGTTTTATTAAACAAATGGTCATTATTTTTAATATTATAAAACAATATCATAAATTTTATAAATTACTTAAAGTCAATTTTGTTAGTTTTATAAAACAATCCTATATTGTTTATCAATAATCTTTATAGAAAATTGTTACATTTTATAAAATATGATAACATGTGTTAACAATATCAGTTGTTATTTTGGTTTACAATGGCAATTGTGAACTGTAGGATCATAATAAATTATAAAATTTTATAATTATAATTTTGACCAACAAAAATAGTTTAAGTGTAAAAATTTCTATTTTCAATTAATAAACCATAACAGTTAATAAAAAAAGCCTTTTATTGTCTACTGATAGTAAAAAAGTAGTTAGTATATTGAAATAAAATTATTATTATAGAAAAAATGCAGTTTTATTTATTTATTAATGTTATTAAATTACAAATTCTCGATATTTTAAAAATTATTAAAGTAAAAAAAATATGTTTTATTATATGTAATTTTTTTATTATGTAGAAACAATATTAGTAATGCACATACTATTACTAGTTAATTTAAAACGTTATTGTTTGTACACATTTTATTTACTTAATTTATAGAAATAGTAGTTGATATTCTAATTATTCACTTATTGTATTAACAATAATTACAATTATTGCATAGAATAAACTAAAATTAATAAAGGATTACTATTGTAATAGATTTTTCTATTGACTAACGTTTTACGACAATAAAATAAAAGCAGTTTAGTGTACTTGCATAGGTCTTTTATAAATAATAGTATGTACAATATAGGATGTTTTATATAAACTGACATAATGTGTCACAAAATTTAAATTTTATTTGCGTTTGTTAGAAAAAACGACATATTATATACAGTTTTTAATTACATAATTATTGTTTTGATGTGAGGATTACAGAATAATGCAAAATAGTATTGTTAATAATATACTAAATTCTTACAAATTGTTTAATTCAACAAATTGATATTAATAAGCAATAAAAAATTATTAAATTATTTTTATTTATTTATAATAATTATTAACTGAGTGATTGTTTTTATATATTATATTGTTTTTTAATTTGGTGCAAGTATTGTATTGTGCAAATGTACTATATAAACGTTGTTATTTTGTACTTTAAGTTTACAAAATTAACTTATTTTATATTTATTTAATAGCACTACAATAAAATGGGATGTAAATTGATAAATCGGTATAAAGAATAGTTTATATTTTACATATATTGCATTAACCAACGTTTTTTTAACACAATAAGTTAATGTCACATAACTACGATTGATAAATGTATTACTAATGTTATATAGTTTAAGGTAAACAGCATGGTGTTTTGATTATTGTAATTTTATTCCAGATAAATATAAAGGTTGTTTGTTTAAACCTAAAATGCATAATGCCCTAAAATGGCTACAATTATGTAACAATGTAAAAACAATAAAATTTAAAAAATGGTTTGTGATTAATGAACAATATTACATGTAAAAAATATACACCTGCATCGCTGATTATCTGTACTAATTGTTCTTAAACTATAAAAAAATTATTTTTGCTTAATAATATACAAATGTAGTTATTCTAGAAGTAGTTAATAAAAATGCAAATTTTTGTAAAAATATTAATAAGAAAACAATTGTGTTTAAATGGTTAATTAAAGATTATTATTAAAGTAGATGTTTTAATGCTTTATGTAAAGTTTATAGATTACAAAAAATTGTATTTTATAAATTATGTTGATCTTTGTTAAAATGTAATAAATGTTGTTTAACTAAAGCCGCATTTTACTGAGATTTTTATTAAGATGTTTTCTAAAGTAAGGGATAGTTATTTTCTTAAATACCTATTTAACGGTAGAATTTAATAACAATATTATTAAATCAGAATAAAATAGTATTTTTGCACATTACATAATGTAAAAATTACATAAAATAGCCGTTAGGCGTAAAAAATGTTACAAAAGCGATTTGATGCACAAATACTAATTGCAGGTGTAAACATTATTGTTATTAATATTATTTATTACAACTATTTGTTTGTTTTAAAAAATGTGCATGGGGCAATAAAACAACAATTACAGCATAAACAACAATAACAAAGCCTTGCAATTTAAATAAAACATAAGACAACAACATGTTTTTATGTATTTAAACATTTTGCCAAACGTTTTGTTTAATTTTATAAAGCATTTATTACAATAAAATTTTTCCGAATAGTTTAAAGCCAAGTTTTCTGTGGTCTGCCTAATTTTTATTTATCATTTACAATTGTTCATTCGTTTTCAAGTTTTATTTGCATATATTGCCAAAGGAATGTTTATTAATGCGGACAAACAACATTTTGTTTTTACGCAAATAAAAAACATGATTATATTAATTTGAGTCGATTGAAAACAAACATTGTTTTTTAAAGTCTGGATTAAACAAAAATTTCGGTTTATCCTTTTTTATCAATAATGCTTACCAGATATACAAAGAAAGCAACAATATAAATATTTTGTCTATTAATTTTAATAGGCAAATTATTGTTTTCTTTAATGCACAACATTTTTGTTTTTTACTAATTAATCCGTAAATCCGCAAATTAGCGTTTGTTAATTAACAAAACTAAAAATAATTAACCAATGTTTGTTAAAAACAGATTTTTTTGTTTTTTAAAACAATGAATCACTATAAAAATGTAAATTTACTTTGTTATTAAAAAAACCAGTGTATAAACATTGATTAATAATTTTAAAAATGTTTTAATAAATTAATAAATAAAAACATACCTCCTAAAAAATTATAGTTTTTGTGTTAAAGCTTGTTTTATAATACTTATTTTTTTAAAATATAAATATCTTTTTAAATAATCAGTGTTTTTAGTTGAAACCATTTAAATTAAATCTATAATTTTAATTTAGTAATATTTTAACATTAAAATATTGATTATTGTTTTAAAATTAAAATTAATAATTGTGCTTTGTGATTAATTTTGATTTAAATAATTTACATCAATATACTTTACAAAATGTTTACCATGTGCTAGTTATTTTAAAAATATAATTAACTAAAAACAATTGATATAATAATTGATAAAATAATAATGATTAATAATTTACAATATGTTAAGCAATTTATTAATTATTTGTATATGTTTTTATGTAAACAAAATAAAACATATAAAAACGTTTTTTTATTATTAGATTGTATTATATTATATAAGTAAATATGTTATTAGTATATTATTACGTACAATCAAAAGCTTAATTTAAAATTTAAAATTAATATATATATATATATATATATATATAACAAAACAAATTACAATTTTTAACTAACAAATTTATATGGTTCAGATAACTATCGAAGCAGTTGTATATATATGTTTATAATTATATCTATATATTGAACTATTTTTATTAGCATATACAAATAGCCATTAATTTATATTTGTTGTAACAGAAAACAATGTAATTTTAATAATAATAATGTATTTTTGTTTATATAAAGTATAATTACATATTTTTATTAATACATAAATAATACTATTTAAAAATATTTTTTTAATTAACGTTACAAATATGCAATATTATATTCTTAAACAAAACTAAAACAATTATATAAACTAAGAAAAATTAAAACTATTAAAATTAACTGGTTTTGTTGATGTGCACTTATATTTAAAATAAAATAATTATTTTATAATAAAATAGTTTATAAATTTTAATTGTAAAAACTGTATTTATTAAATAATAGTAAAATACAAATAACTAAATTTGTTTTGAAACTAATACTAATTTATATTTTGTTTTGTATTTAAAACATTTAATAATTGTAAAACAAATACATTAATAAAATTTTTAAAATGTATTTAAACAAAAATAATATTTTTTCAATTATTATAAATAACAATTCTCCATACATTTATTAAAAATTGTTTTAATATCCGATTTTTTAAATATATTACAAAAGTATTTTTTTAATTTTAATGCACAAATTTAGATTATTATACTTTTAGAAATAACCGAAATATTACTAAATTATTTAAAAATAATTAAAATCGTAATCATTTTTTATATTAATGTAAAAAATATTATGGTTTTAATTTGTGTAACTAATTTACATTACAATACAAAACTGTAAATTTTATTGAATAGAATATGTTAAACAAATTTAAAAATAAACAATTGATACTTATAAGCACAAAAAATAAAAAATAAAAAAACATTAGATAATAAACTTTGTTTGAAATGTAGATATCTTAATAATACAAATTAAAAATATTGTTAACAAATTTGCTAAATAAAATAAAATTACATTTTGTTATTTTTTATAATTAATATTTTTTTAATGTTTAAATTAAATTTTTTTTAATACAGAAAAGGCTTGCATTTTTTTACATATTTATATCAAAATATGTGTAATATTTATTTAGCTATATATATATTCTACCATTAAATATATAAGTATAAACAGTAATTACTTAGTACAATTTGAGAAATTACATAACTTGAACAAAGTTTATACAAATAATGATATATGTGTTAATTAAATTTTATAACTTAAAAAACTTAGGTATTTATTAAATTAAAAAAATGGATATATATATATATAACTGATTTTATACGTACTTACAAATACTATTGTATTAAAATGCATAAAATATATTATTTATATAACGTTCACTGCAGTTTATAATAAACAGTATTTTTGATTGTATTGTTAAAATTAATGTATTTCAAATTTTATGTTACAAAATGGTAAATTAAAAAAACGTTGCAGTTATATAATTTCCTTAAAATAAATATTCTCTTATATAACTGTTTTTTTAATTATACAAAAAAAATGTAAATTGTTTAAAAAATAAAAAATTTAATAAAAAAAAATTAATTATGCAATGCAAAAATATTGGTTTAACATTTTAGCTTTTATAACATTAAAATAATGTTTGTCAAATAATTTAGTCAAATTTATGATTGCTTTATATTATTAAATAGTGTGAACAAAATGACTGTTTTAATTTTGATAATAGATATTAATGTTTTATAGAATTAAAATATTGTTTTTTAAAAACTTTAGTACAATTTAAATTTGCTTAATATATAGTGCATATTTATAGTGTATTTTATATGTATTGCTAAAGGCTACTTCTACTAAAATATCTAAAGCAATAACTATTAATAATGTACATATATAATTATGTATATAATAGTATAATATTAAATACAATTACGGTTACCTATACAACACTTATATATATATATATATATATATATATATATATATATATATATATATATAACAACATATTAAACTATTTAATTACTATTTAACTTTTTATTTTGAATTTATAATTTTTTGGTTTATATTACAATATACAATTACCAACTTTTTTTAAATAAATTTGTAAAACACTTTTTTAATCAATTATATACATATTATATAAATTATATAAATTTATTATGCATACAAAATATTTTTTAATGTTTTTATTTGTAATTATTAGTTACGTTTAGTGTACATATTATAATTATTATAAAATATGTAAAAACAGTTAAATGTTATATTCATTAGCTAAATTGACTACTAAAATTATAATAATTATAAAATTATTTTATTGCAATGTTTATAATATATTTTTTTAAATTATAGCTGTTTTTACTTATTTATATTAATAATGACATGATAATAATAACATTGTCATATTTTACAAATAACATAAACATTGTATTTAGTTATTTAAAAGATTAAAAACATTGTAATAACAGAAACCAGTAAGTACCTTCGGTTATTTATTAATTGTAATTTATATATAAAATAACAATATTTGGGCAAAAAAACTTGTTTTTTTAAACACAATGTTTATGATTAAATTATACAACCTTCAGAACAATTACTGCAAAAAAGATATTATTAAAATAAAATATATTTAGCAACTGCATAGCGTACAAAAAAACGTCATTTTAATTAAAAAATATATAATACTACATAATAATTTAAAAAAATATATAAGTATATATACATAAATATTGTAAGTTAAAAAAAATTGTGTATAATATCAATTGGTGCAAAATCAAAAATGGAGAAAAAAATATTAACATTATTTATAAAGACAACTATTAAGAAAAATACGGATTACAAGCATTTTTTTCAGTTACCAAATAATTAAAGACATTAAAAACTTTAAAAAAATTAATAATTTTTGTGATCGCCTATTTTTGAACAACCTGATCAAGGCGTTTTTGAATGCTGTTGATGAGAATGTTGATACATTTTTATTTTATTTCATATTAAACAACATACCAAATACATTTACATAAATCATCAATTTTAGTATGATTATTGATGTTGCCTTTTAGCACACAAAAAAACTGTTTAATATCATTGATATCCGGGCTGTTAGGTAATAATTGAATAAAATAACGTTTTTTGGATTTTAGCCCCTTTACTGTCTAAATGTAAATATAAGGTAAATATAGTAAATTTAGATAAATATGACGTTACCTTTTTGGATGTATGACACAAATCATTGTCCTAAAAAACAGTAGTAACCCCCGTGTATGCTGAATTTTATAATAAAAAACATCCTTTATAACTGAAACAAATGTTTTACTATTTAATGTACTAGATATAATTCTCAATTTGATAGGTTCATTATACTTAATACCAAAGCAACACATTACTTATCGAGGGTGGGCTTTCTTTCTAACAACCAAGAGTAAATGTTCATAAAAATTCCAAACCACACAATATTTTGTTTTTATAATCAAATAGTTTTTTTCGAATTATCGTTTTATCAGCAAAGTATACGAAACGCCAAAAACATAAGTGTTGTTTACTCTATAGTTTACAAAAGGATAATCTGTCATTCTTTAGTTTTTTGGTAATAAATAACTTGATTTTTGGTAATTGTAGAGTTAAACCAGATTAAATTGCCTTGCTTCTTATACAAAAATAAGTACAATTATTTAAACTATTTTTTTAGTTTCTAAAATAAGTTTATTATAATTTTTTTAAATCTATAATAATTTTATGATCATCTCTACATGTTGTTACACGTTTTCTTTCAACATTATCGTAATTACGTGGTTTTTGACCGTTAATAATACAAAAATTATTAAAACGTTAACTCTGTATAAAGTTTTAATATTTTAATAACACAGTATTCATTTTCTGTAAAATAAAAACATTTTTTCCCCACTGTCTATTTCACAAACGATTCAATCAAAAAACAAAATTAGCGGATAAACGGAATCTTAAGGTTAAACGTAAATTATAAATAATTAAATTTGTTTTAAAAATTTTATTTAAAATTAAGAAAAAAAATTAATTATTATTTTTATTTATATAGATTAGAATAATTAAACGTTTATTTTAATAATTAATATGACATCACAATCAGAGCAAATTTGAATGTACGTTTAACAACAATTTTAAGAATTAATTATTATTCATTTTTAATAAACTTATGCATACAAAATAATAATAATATAATTATTACAAAAATTGTGTCATTTTAACTTATTATTTACGTTAATATAAAATATGCTATTTTAATTTACTAAGCCTTCTTAAATAAATATTTTTAAGTACATATAAGAAACTATTAAGTAATTAACATTATTTTTAATTGTCGATATTTATTTTTACAAAAAACAATTAAACATAACAAATTAATTTAGATATAATTTTTTGTACAGTAACATGTGTTAAACAAATATTACTTGTTACGTAAAGTAAACTTATAAAAGATTTTAATTAACATTTATACCAATGGTATGAATTTTAATAAAACTGGAAAACACATACGTTGCGACAGTTAGTAAGTTTACAATATAAATTTTATTTACAATAAAATGTTCGACTATACATTTAAGGAATACTGCTAAAATAAAAGTGTGGAAACGGATATTGTACATAAGTAAAACTTACTGTAAAAATTATAAAGCATTTTATTTTTTTAATAATAAAATTTACATTATTATTATTATTATTATTATTAAAAGTTTTATAAAATTAAAATTACATGCTGTTGTACTACAAAGTTTACGACCATTTAAAATGTGGTATTAAAGTTATTTTTAATGCATTGTTATTAAATTTTGTAATTTTTATTTTTATTAATTTCAAAATACTAGCTTTACACACTGCCATGTATAGACCACATTTATATAACACAAAATGCATAAACAAAATTTGATTAAATCTATATTAAAAAGTGGATGATTGAAATAAATATTATTGTTTTGCTTAATAAAGTTTAAAATAAACAATGTTATAAAATAAATAATTTAATAATACTAAACACAAATAAAAAATGTTTTTTTTAATATCTACATTGTGGCATGCAAATGCATTTTATTTGACCATACATTACAAGTTTAATAATGTGTAAATAAAAAAATATATTTGTAATAACTCCGATCGAAAAGATAACAATTACTCCAAACTTTTGTATATTTAAATATATAAATAACAACAATATTAATGTTAATTTAATTACTAAAATAAACAAAACTTATTTCTAAATTCTATTATGTAAATCTACTCAATATGTGACTTTACACAATTGTAATATAGTATATATTATACAAATATTACACTACGTTTTACTATAATTTTACAAATAACTGTTACATAAATTTTAGTTTATTTTAACAAATTATTTTAAATTAAAACATATTGGTTTAAAAAATGTAACAATTATTATTATTTTTATTAAAACAAAGTGGTAACATGTACACTTGATTTAATAATCTTTATCTTTTTATCCGAAACAAAAGGTGATAATAAATTATTATTTATATTTAAAGCAATGTACATTTTTAATATTGTTAAATTTTATGTAATTAAAATTACAAAAATAAATAAATGTTATAATAATTAAACTTTTTTAAATAATTTTGTACATTTTATTTACTATTAGTTTTAATAAAAAATATTTTTTTAATTATTTAAGCTTTATTATAAGTGTATGTAAAACTAATAAATTATTTTTATGTAATACATTACAAATTTTATTTTTAAATGTAAAAAATAAAAAAAATATGTATTGCTTATGTAACCTATTATAATCTAACAACTGCTGATTGTATTGTAAATTATATTAAAACACACATTTGTAGTAAAATTAACGTGCAATGTTTTTCTGTTTTACGGAGCAAAATATTAATTATCTAAAATGTTTTGTTACCGTCATTAAAAAATATTTTTTTTATATTTATATTTTTTAATAAATATTATCATTCAAAATATTTTAAGCCTATTTTTAAATCATTCATACATGTGCGAGATACATCGAATTCAAATGTAGCATTACTTAAATCCGCACTATTGAATATTAATAACATCAATTTTAACAATCTTAGCCTAAATGATGCTACTGTACTTTTTACTGGTCTTGTTAACACCTATATTAACAAATATTGTCCAGTAGTTAAGGTTGAGATTACAAACAATAATATTTTTTTATTAAATCTTAAAAGTCCTAAACGAGAAAAAGAGGTAGCATATAAATCTAGTCAATATACTAAGTTAAAGAACTTAAACAAGCAAATTAGACTAGAAATAAACAAACTTAATAACTATGCTAATAATTATTTTCAATCAAACCGTTATTCACAATTTATTTGGAAAATATTTAAAAAAATGTTAGCAAATCAAAAACAAATCAATGTAAGATGGATGCTAAAGAACTAAATAATTACTCTACTTTAAACAACTCAAACATATCAGAATTTAATCAATTGACTAAAAATTATTCAACACCTATCATCAACTTTAATATTCAAAAATTAATTAACAGTTGTAAAACAAGCACATCACTTGGACCTAATGGAATAAGTTGCAATTTATTAAAGCTCTGCATGCCAGCAATTGCTCCATCCTTATCTACAATAATAAACAAGTCTATTATGAATTGTGAAGTAGCTGATACTTGGCGTATCTCACGAATCACACTTATTCCAAAAGTTTCTGTTCTATCAACAAATCCAGAACATTATCACCCAATTGCTTGCACCTCAGTGTTTTTAAAATTAACTGAGAAAATAATACTTAACGACCTCAAGCCTATATTGAACATTAGTAATGATCATTATCAATTTGCATATAAAAATAATTATTCTATTGTAAACTGTGTAGCCAGCTTTGTTTATTACATTACTGAATCGCTTGACAAAGGAAAATGTTCAATATACTGCACGTTTCTAGATTACAAATCTGCTTTCAAAAACATATTAAGAAAAAAATTACTTAAACGTCATAAATTACTTGAAACGACCAACCACATTTCAAACTGGCTACAAAATTATTTCTCAAAAAGAAAACAATATACACAACTTGGTCGTAATAAATCAGAGTTAACAGAAAATAATAATGGAATTCCACAAGGTGCAGTACTATCTCCGTTTTTATTTTCACTGTACGTAGATCCATTGATAGTGCCGAAGCCACCATTTTTGTTTAAATTTGCAGATGATATGGTATTTTGCACAAAGATTTTTTCAAACAATAATCTAAACAATTTTGAAAATTCTATTAATAAAATTTAAAAGTGGTCAACTAACTTTAATCTTAATTTAAATCTATCAAAATGCAAGTTTATTAAATTTACAACAAAGCGTCCGAGAGAAACAATGGAATTAAACAGAACATTCAAGTTAAATCAAACAAATATATGCACTTGTAACAAAATTAAATATCTTGGTGTACACATAAATAGCATACTTACCTGGTGTGATTATGTAGAGCATATATTTTGAAAAACCAAATCATTATGCTACTATATATGAAGATTAAGAAAACGAAATGTTAACAATTATATTATTAAATTGTTTATTACATCATGTTTTTATCCTTTGATATTATATTGCTCACCCTTAATTTTTTCTGGTTTATTAAAACAGGATTACATTATTTTAAAAAGATGCATATCATTGGTATTAAAATCTTCAGGAATCAAATATTCTATCTTATTGAATAATATTGTTGATAAACATTTTAAATCCTGTATACAATTAGCATCAAGGATTAAAAATAATAACAATTACCCGTTACATGCAGCTTTCAACAATTCTAAAGCTTCTGGAAAAACAAAAAGAACTTACCTGCATATGAAAGCCAAAACTAATCAATACAAAAATTCATGTCTGCCCTACTTATCCAGAGTATTAACCAATCCAAAATCAAACAAAATTGAACTACTAAGAAACCTATAAAATTAGGTATTGTTCCACCTACGCATTCATTTGAACTAATTTGGACATCTCACGGTACAAATTGTGCCTTATAATGACTCATTCTATGTACAGCAATTTTAAATATAAAAAAAAAATTACATGCATACTATATAGACTATATTTATATTTATTAGCATATGGCATTCTATTTCATTTTGATCCCATTATTTGTACTACTACTTTTTTTATATTGATGGTAGAAATGTATTTTATGCTGAATGTATCTCTAGTGAGATATTAAAGCTTAATAATAATAATAATAATAATAATAATGTGTAAAAATGCATGTTGATTATACTCACAACAAATCATTCAAAAAAATCAAATAAAACTTTTAAATTAAATTAAAAATGTATATGTACTCATAAAAAAATGAGTGTTTTAAAGTAAAAGTAAATAACAAAAATATTTAGTTTATTCTCATAAAATACATATTTAGAAAAAAATAAATTTTTATAAAAAAATAAAAACCTAAATAGATATGTAAAGGTACTAAAGGAGCTTTGTTATACAAACGGTTATTGTTGTAAAACGTAAATAAATTGAAAATATAATGTTTACTATAAAAGTACAATTTAATTTTTTATTCGCATTCCATTATTATTTTGTTATTTAACTAACTATATAATTTACACTTATTTTATTCAAAATTTATTTGATTATGCAGCTTATAACATCAGGTTTTAATAAAATAATTACAAAATTAATATTTAACATTAATCTTTATATTTTTTGTTTTTTACCTAAACGTTTTATACATATTTTTGAACACATTATTTTATTTTATTTTGTCAAATAATCAAAATTTTAATACACAGTTTTTGTCAGTTAAAAGTTAACCATTAGGTACAATAATGTAACATAAAAACAGTAGTTTGATAAGTAACAATTATATGTATCGATTACATATTTGTGTGTTTTAACAATAAAATAAATTGTTTTTATAAAACCAGAAACATTATTTTTATTTTTATTATATTTTATATTATTTATCATAATAAATTTAATAAAAAATTATATTGACAATTAGTTAATACTACAGAAATATTTTAAAACACATAGGTTTTAAATATATGGCCTAAATGTAATATTAAAATTACCTTTGTATTTAAAATTACAAATATTTACAATATATTAATTGTAACACTACATCACGTTAACGTACTTAAAATATTTTGCATTAAAGTGTCATTCTTTTGTAAATATCTATACGTGTAATTAGTAAAATTATAAATGTTAGTAGTAAAACGTATAAGTGAATATAACTGCTACAATATTGTTTAATTAATTTTTATTATATTTTCTAATTATTTTAAATTAAAATATGTAATGTAACCAAATTAATTAATAAATGTTTTAGTTAATTACACGTGTGTTTTATTTAATGCATTTATTTTATTATATATTTTAGTTATTTTATTAATAGTTTGTACATGTTTAGTAAAGGTTTTCAATAAATATAACAAAAACAAATAAAAAGTAACACATTTCAAAAAAATATTTAAAACATTCATTGACGTTGTTATATTTATTATGATGTATTCAAGGGTTAAATCTTAAACATATCAAACAAATGTAATTAACAAATCTATTTATTTTAATTAACCAAAAACAAATTGCATCAGTTTTGTTTTAGTTTAAATTTATTTATTTGCTTAAAAATATTCTCAAATACGTTTGAGATAATTTTCCAGATTGCATTGTTAATAAAGTTGTTATTTACATAATTAGTTTTTATAGGCAATTATAAAATACATTCTTATTCCATATTTTAATTTTAAACTAAGATGTTTAATATAAATTTACATAAGTTATTTGTTTTTATTTTTGTGTAGAATTATAAGAAGAACATTTGTTGTACGTTTTGAAAAATAAAAATGCATCTACAATGTAATTTCACAAAAGTTAATCATGACTAAAATATAAATAATTAAACTACACTTTTAGTTTTCTTAATTATAGTAATTTAATTAATGTTAATTGTGCAGTATTAGTAATTTCTGTAGGTTACAAATGCTTAATAAAACGTACAATATTTGTTTTCGTTAAGCTCTAGATTGTGGTGTTTATATATTAAAACTTACAGTTTTTTTAAAATCATTGTGGATAGTTTAGTAACAAGTCAATATTAATTTGTAATTATGTTAATATATGTATATATATATATGCATATTACAATTCTTTATATAAAGTACGTATAAACATTGTTGAATTTATATATATATATATATATATATATAATTAATTATCGTAGTTGTTGTTTTTATTAAAAACATGTTGTTTCTTAAATGTCGGTATGTTACCTGTTTAGTTAAACACATTTAGTTTAAACATTATATAAGGTTTTAATCATTTTCCTTTAGCATGTTTATTACCTAGAAACATATATAAATAATAATATTGTTTATTGAATTATAATGTAACTATCTTTTTTAATAATTTTAATAAAGTATAGTAACGCGTGCATTTTTAAACTTAGATTTTTATTGTGTAAATTATGTATGTGTTTATTTTTGTAAAACATATTACATTGCATTTAGTTTCTATTTTTGTATTAAAAATATTGTAATTTTGTGACCTTTAAACACAATTTAACAAAAATTAGTTTTAGGAAATCACAGTTAATAAAATTATACGCATAACTTTTAAAAAGTTTAGTATTATATTGTTTTACTGTTTATTATTTAATTACAAATTTAATAATTATTACATTTATTTAAACCTAGCAATGTTATCATTTGTTCACAAACAGATTTTAAATAATTCAATTAGCATTTAAAAACATTATTTATAAATAGATCATTGGTTTTTAAATTTAAAAATTGCAAAAATTAAACTGACATTTTACAAGAATTAGTTAAAAAAATAATAAAATAGAACTTTAATATAAAAATTAGATGTGTTTTAAATAAACGTAAATGACATACTTATTTAGTGTCATTACAAAAAACATATTTTATGAAACTAAATTATTTAAAAAAAACTAAATTGATATCTGCTTTACATACTGTTGTTTTTGGAAAACGTAAATAAATTAAATATTAAATGTTTAGCATTAAAATAAAATTTAACCTATTATACGCATTGCATTGTTAAATTGTTATTTGAACAGAAACATAATTTTTATTTATTTTATCTAAAATGTATTTAATAATACTATATATAACTCCAGTTTTTAATAAAATAATTACAAACTTAATATTAAACATTAATCTTTATATTGTTTGGTTTTTAACTAAACGTTTTAAATATATTTCTGAATGTTTTATTTTATTTTAATTTATAAAGTAATTAATGTATTATTACAATTTTGTTGTTAGTAAATAATATTTTTAATATGTATAATAATGTAATTTAAATTGAGTGATTTGGTAAATTAAATGTTAGACATTAAATGTTTGTTTGGTAATAAGTTAAATTGCTTTTAAATGTATTAGTTTATTTACAAGTATATGTATGTATATATATATATATATTTATAACCTATAAAGGTTTATAACCATAAAGGTTTACAATTTAGTTGTTAATATATTTTCGTTTTATTTAAACTCATTTATTAAAAAAAAATTATAAAGTCTTACTGATTTACCCGCAGTTTCTTTATTGTTTAAAAGCATTAAATAATATATTATTGTAATTAAAGTAAAATAATAAAAGATAATTACATATATACTATTTTAAACGTTAATGTTAACCCTTTTGACTAAGTATATATTTATTATTGTTAAACATATTACACTCCATTTTGGTTTTATTGTTTGTACTTCAATTATTGCAATTCCATAATCTTAAAAAATTAGTTAACACAAATAAATTTTAACAAATTACAATTAATAAATAGTAGCCATAACTTTTTTTTAAATGCAATAATATATTTTTTACTGTGTGTAACTTAATTACAAATGTAGTATTTATCACGTGTTTATATAGTTTAATTTTTGTGCGCAAATTAATTAGAAAGTACTAAGAATTATGTTAATAAAAAACAATAGTGTTGTAACATAAATTGTAGTTAATTAAATTTACGACAATACGTTTTACAATTAAATTAAATAAAGTAAAATTGTTATATTTAATTTAAAAAAATATATACTGTTAGCAAAATTAAGTATTTTATTGTAATCGTAAATTTAAAATGATTTCAGTGTCATCAAGTAGAGCACACGTTTGGAATAAGTTAAATTATTGTTAAGGAAACTACAAATAATTAAATAATAGTAATTTTATTTTTATTTTTATTTTTTAATAAAATTTTGCTTACCTAAAATTATTCCTGGTATATTAAAACAATCAAATGTGGTTTTAAAAACAATTTATATAATTGTTATTATAATTTAAGATTATTACATATTTTGTTAAGTAATATTAGTATTAAATATTTAAATACATTTACGAACAAAAGTATTAACCCAATATACATATTTTTAAAAATATAACGTTTGTAAAAAAAACCAATAGAACTTTCGTGCACACTAAAGTCAATAATACGTAATGCAAATACTAATGTCTGCCATAATTATTAAAAATATTAACTAATGCAAAATTAAACAAAATTTAAAAAATTGTTAAAATAAAATTATTTAAATCCTTTTACCCATTTATTTCTTCAAATTAATTTGTACATTCTGAAACATAATGTGACCGTGAATTATAATAAATTATTCAAAATACAGTATTTAAATATATTTTAATTACATGTTTATTCTAATAAATTTATTTATGTTTATAATTATAAAACAATCAATATTAAATTTTGTTTTTATAGATTTTACTACTTTTTACAATTTTGTTTTTATTTTAATTATTTATTTATTTTTTGTAGTAAATATATATATTTTTGTAATGTATGTATTTTTTGTGAAGTAATAAATCTTTATGTAATAATAATAATAACAATAAATTTAAATATGTTCAATTTTAGTTTTTAATAAACAAATACTTATTTTAATACATGTTAAAATCGTCTTTTTGTTACAAATACCTGCTGTTTTATAGTAACATTATATATATATATATATTAGGAATATTTTATATTAATTAATTACGTATTTAACAATCCAAAACGTACTTTTTTGTAAATATAAAAAAATTATTTTAGCGCAAAATTAAAACAAATATATTTTTGCGCTACATAAAAAATAAATGTTCAATAATTTTTTTAAAGCATTGGGTTCCCTTTATAATTCCAAACAAAAATAATAAAAGACGTAAACTGTGAGATGAATTTATTTCGTATATTCTCTTTAGTCACAAACATATAAAGAATCAGTATATATATATATAAAATTATATAATGTAATTAACTTAACATTTATAACTATACATACATACACATATGCAACATGCATATGTTAAGTCCACGCTAAATTTAATAAAATTACAAATTGTTTTTGTGCACACAAGTTAGGTTTTAATGTATGGATGTACACAGATTCAAGTGTTTTTAACATATTAACAGTTTGAGTAGTTATCAACACTTTAAAGCAAACATTAAAATTTACTCAATGTTTTGTTTGAACCAAGTGACGTAATATTGACGAAGTGAACCAACGTTTATTTGAATTGGACTCTTTATCGATCCACTTGAGAATGTGTTTTTTGGCCCGTTCAGATAAACGACAAGTGTCCGACCAATATATTTGTCACCGCAACTGCAAGTAAACTTGTAGATACAGTGGGAAGTAGAGAACATTGCTTTAGCTATTTTTACATTGGGCAAGAGTAGACCTGTTGTGGTACATAACATTCTCAATTGGGTCAACGAATATGTCCTTTTAATCGCACTTATGAGCCTATTTTTTAGGAGGTTCATGACATCATCTCCTTTAAACGGTAGTTTTATAAAACACAACTTGTTTTCGTTAACAACGTTTTTTTTAGTTGTAAGTGACTTTGGATAGAAATTGATAAAATCTTCAGAATATCCATTAGTGGTTAGAGTTTGTTTTGTGCCTTTTAATTCTTTATCAATAGTGTCACTTGAACAAATTCTATGTACACGGTTAAATAATGTTTTAATTAGTGTACGTTTTTGTTGAATTGGTTGAAAACCTTTGAAATGAAGATATTGACCCGTCCAGGTAGGCTTGCGATAAATTTTACGTTGAATCGACCCGTCATTTCTTCGTGTCAGTTTTACGTCCAAAAAATTGATTGTATTATTTTCTTCAAACTTTCATTTGATTTTAATATTGGGATGAATGTTGTTAAAAATTTGCAGTAATTGATAAATGTCCTGTTTATTGTGTGCAACAATAAATATGTCATTAATATACCGTTTGTATACAACCATGTTTTTTATTATTTTTTTATTAAATCTTTGATTTTTGATAACCGTGTACATAGAATTTGTTTAAGTAACACTATTAATAAATAATTAGAAGGCACGAAACAAACTCTAACCACTAATAGATATTCAAAAAATTTTATCAATTTTTGTTCAAAGTCACTTACAACTAAAGAAAAACTACCGTTTAAAGGAGATGATGTCATGAACCTTCTAAAAATTAAGCTCATAAGTGCGATTAAAAGGACATATTTGTTGACCCAACTGAGAATGTTATGTACCACAACAGGTCTACCCTTGCCCAACGTAAAAACAGCTAAAGCAATGTTCTCTACTTTCCACTGTATCTACAAGTTTACTTGCAGTTGCGGTGACAAATATATTGGTCGGACAACTTGTCGTTTATCTGAACGGGCCAAAGAACATATTCCCAAGTGGATCGATAAAGAGTCCAATTCAAATGAACGTTGGTTCACTTCGTCAATATTACGTCACTTGGTTCAAACAAAACATTGAGTGAATTTTAATGATTGCTTTAAAGTGTTGATAACTACTCAAACTGTTAATATGTTAAAAACACTTGAATCTGTGTACATCCATACATTAAAACCTAACTTGTGTGCACAAAAACAATTTGTAACTTTATTAAATTTAGCGTGGACTTAACATATGCATGTTGCATATGTGTATGTATGTATAGTTATAAATGTTAAGTTAATTACATCATATAATTATATATATATATATATATATATACTGATCCTTTATGTGTCTGTGACTGAAGAGAATATACGAAATAAATTCATTTATCTAATTTTTTTATTTGTTGTATTTATTACAATTACAGATATTGACGTAAGTAAATCCAATGTGACCTGCTATAATATTAAGATATATGTAGCACTTGTTATATATCTTAGACATATCTAATATTTAATAATAAGTACCCTCGATTATTCTTTACTAATATCAATATATATATATATATATACATTTAGTATTACTCGCAAAAAATTCTTTATATAATACACAATAACGCTTGTTTTAACAATAAAGCACAATACCACTATTATACAAACTTAAAAACAAACAAAAATAAATAGTTTAGAAAAATAGTTTTATTTATTAAAATACTTTTTTTATATTGATGGTAAAAATGTATTTTATGCTGTATGTATCTCTAGTAAAATATTAAAGCTTAATAATAATAATAATAATAATAAATATAGAAAATAAAAGTAACATACTTAATAGTGTCAATAATTTAAGTAATATTCACGCTTTTGTTTAATTTGTGCCAGTCGCTTAGGATAGAAATCTATCATCGTACCAATATAATCCTTTAAAATGCAATTTTTTACATGGTTAATTTTCGTTTTCAATGATACGTCACGTCACGTTTTAAAATACAAAAATATTGCTTATTACACAGAGTTCTGGATTGTTTGGAGGAAATTGAATAAAAGTAAGTTTTTTGTTTTTTAAGGCTTTTGTGGTCTAAATAAGTAAAACGTATAGTAAATTGTAAGTTATGTAAGTTATCAGTAAAGTATGTTAAACTCCAAAATGACAATGGATACTGTTTGTACTTTTTAGCAAACATTATTTGTTGTAATTTCTATATATATATACAGCCACTGAATAAATTAGTGATAAAAATTCAGAAAAAAAATTAATATAAATTAATTTGTTATCTCTAATTATTTTTTAGTAAAAATAAATATTAAAAATTAAAAATAATGTAAAATATGTAATAGATGCTTTATATTTATTTAGAAATATTTATTTAAAGACGCTCAGTCGGCCAAAATAGCATATTTTAAAAACAGCAGTCATATAAGCGTGGATAATAAGTTAAATCTATATAATTTTTATAATAATTGGCCGATTATTAATTTGTGTGCTTAATTTCATTAAAAATAAACGACGTTTAATAGTTAAAATTTAAACATTCAACTTTAATCCAGTTGTACCGTCATAATGCTAATTAAAATTAAAATTTCATTACTTAAAAATATATTTAAAAATTATTTATTAATTTTTTGTTAATAAATTTTTTTTCGATAGTTTAAAAAAATTTTTTATTTTAAATTATAATTAACCTTGAGAATCAGATTAATTTCGTTATTTGTTTTTGTTCTGTAAAATAAATACCAACGATAGAAAAGATTACCATCTTAATGACAATGAACACCATGTTATAAACAAATTTAAAAACTATGGATTTTTGCCTAAATAACTAGCAGAATTGTACAGAGTAAGTCTTACAACAATTTATCGTGTTTTGAGTTGACAAAAACCAAGAAACTGTGATAATGTTGGAAGAAAAAGAAAAACAAGTAAAACAGATAATCGAAAAATTTTAATGGAATTTAAAAAAATTACAACAAGCCCATTTCGAATATTGTAAAAGATAATTTACAAAAATTTAGTTATTCAATGGTGAGAAGCCGTGCAAGAGAACTTGGTTTAACACGTGAATCGCCAATAGTTAAACTATTTATTAATAAAAAACAAAAAGAATGGAGATTTATGTTTTATAACAAGTGGATTAAACGAAGATTGTCTTATTGGCATTCTGTATATTTTGCTGATGAAACAATAGTTTGGGATAAACCATTTGGATACATAAATAAATTTCTATGCGGGCTTAATTTTCAAAAACATTTACCTCCTGTAGTTAGAAAAAAAACCCACCCTCGACAAGTAATGTGTTGGTTTGGTTTTGAGTATAATAAACCTATTAAATGAAAAATTATATCCGGTACCTTAGATAGTAAAAATTTTGTTTCATTAATGAATAAAGTTTTTTATAATGAAATGCAACACAGTCACACCAGGCTTACTAATGTTTTTCAGGACAATGCTCCATGTCATACGTCTAAAAAGGTAACGTCATATTCATCTAACTTCATTATATTTGCTTTATATTTACATTTAGACAGTAGAGGGGCTAAAATAAAAAAAAACTATCTTTCACTCAATTGCCACATAACAACCCGGATATCAATGTTATTAAAAAAATTTTCAGTATGCTAAATCGCAACATTAGTAAGCATACTGAAATTGAGGATTTGTGTGATCGTATTCAGTTTGTTGTTCAATATGAGATGAAACAAGAATGTATCAATAATCTCATCGACAGCATTCCAAACCGCCTTGATCAAGTGGTTAAAAAGAAACGCGATCACATTAATTCTTAAACATTTTGTTCATTATTATTCAATCAATCATTTGGTAACTAAAAATATTCCATGTGTTGTGTTTTTTTTTTCATATTTGACGTTATATTTTATATTAATAATTTTACCAGATTTGTAATTTTGAACAACTTTAACTTTTATACAATTATTTTTTATAATAACAATAGATATTAATAAAATTGTAATTGTATTTTATCAATTATATAATATTGTATATATTATGATTAAACTGAGTTCCTTTTTTGTGTTATGTGATTGCTACAGATGTTTTACTTTAATAACTACGTTTTTAACACTAATTAGCTTAGGAGTTGTATATATATAAATTCATTTTGTATATTCTTGTTAATTACAAACATATAACATTTTAGTATATATATATATATATATATATATAAAGGGGGTATATAAAACATTTAAATTAGTACACCTTAAACATTTACACACAATCATTACGACCAAGCTAAGTTTAATGCAGTGGGTAACTGTTTTTGTGCACAGAAACCAGATTTTAATGTGTAAATATAAACAAATTTGAGAAATTTTAACATATTCAAAATTGGAGAAGTAATTAGCACACAAACAGTTTGTCACTACATTAAACTTAACTTAGTCGTAATGATTGTGTGTTGTTTGAGTTGTACTAATTTAAATGTTATCTATATCCCCCTTTTTGTATATATATATACTAAAATGTTTGTAACTGACAAAAATATACGAAATAAATTTATCTCACAATTTATGTCTTTTTATATTTTTATTTGGATGTATATATATATATATATATATAAACTACAAGTGTGTATATATCAATACTTAAAATGTGCAATAATGTATAGCATAAAAAAACACTAGATACTTAGTTTTACTTAAAAATAGTATTACAGTGATTATTATTATACATAACATTTTTTTGTCTTGATAAATATTTGCTTATTGATTTTAAATATATATATATATATATATATACATTGATCTTTTTGTTAAGTTTTTGTAAATATATATTAAAATATATCCTAAGTTTAAAATAAATATGCACAAATTATTTACATATTTAAATAATTTAGCATTTATTTAAAACAAAAAAAATAATTACTAAGTTTTATTTATATCCAATTTCAACTTAGATAGAAATTAATACATACATATATTTTTTAATATACGCAATATTTAAAAAGTGTGCTTAACATAATTGCTGTTTTTGTGCATTATGCTAAACTTTGTACACATTACTTAAAAAAGGAAACAAAATAGAGTGTATTCAGTTATGTAAATAAACATTTTAACAATATAAAAAAAACACAAGGTTTATTAAAACAATTTAAAATATATTTAAGTAAAATATAAAATTTAATATAATTATAAATGTGTATTATTATTTGTTAGATCTTGATTTATTAAACAAAAACATATATTATTAAATATTTTGTACGGGAAGAAATGGTATTAATATTTTTTTTTTAAAGTAAAAATTTTACTTTGTTAATATGCATCTGATTTTAAAAATACACTATTGTAAATGTTGTATGTAAAAACACTACATTTTTAATATTGACGTGTAAATTTGTAAATATTTAATTTTATTATAATCAAAAGCTTTCTAAAAATTCTGGCATCAAAATGTGAAATTGTATTTAGACAATGGTATAATGTTTTACAAAGTGTTTATGTACTACATTTGACACATTATTAGATGCTATAAAAATGCATTACTTAGCTTTATCTGCTATAACTAAACTTGATGTTATATAATTATTGGTAACTAAAACCGTTGTTATTTTGCTAATGCTTAGCTAAGACGTGGAGTAGAATTGTTAATTGTAGTACATAATTTTAGCTTAAAGCATCAGTTACAGCATTTTTATTTTTAAAAAAATGTTTAATATAGAAAGTAAATTAGAAAATAAAATTTTGCCTTTAAATCTCTCTTGATATGGATTTACAGCGTAAGTAAAACAGTAAAATTCCAATTTTTTAATAAATGCAAACATATTATTTTTAACATTGTTATGTTATATATATTGTTATACATTATTATTATTTATATTGTTAAGCTTTAATATTTTATTAAAAATACATTCAGCGTAAAATACATTTTTACCTTCAATATAAAAAATAATAACCACAAAATTAAAACAAAATAGTAGTATAAATAATGTAAGAAAAAAATATTATATGTTAATAAATATTTAAAAAATAAACACAATAAACATGTAATTTTTTTTAAATGTTCAAAATTACTGTATATTGATTGAATCATCATAATTGACAGTTATTAAACTATACTGTAAGATGTCTAAATTAGTTTAAATAAATGCGTAGATAAAATAATGGTATATTGCAGTAATTAGACAATATTAAATTGTAAAATCTTACCAAGATTTTCTTTTTTAATCCTCAGGCGTAGCTAAATGTAAATATTAACCAACATTTTAAAATACCTTTAATAAAAAATTACTGTATAATTTAAAATATTGTTTTGCATTTTTTACTAAGACAATATACCTTTACAAATTTTTACTTTTTTAAATTAACTTTAAATGCAACTAAATTAAGACTTGCACAATTAAACAGGAAAAACATATTTTTTATTAACAATATTAACACGCTTGTTATCAACTATTGAATAGTAGTTACTAATGGGATAACAAACAACAATATGTTTTTATTTAATCTTAAAAGTTTTAATCAAAAATAAAAATTGTTTTGTAGGTTAAAATAACATAAAACAATAAATAATTTAAATAAATAAGTTAAATTTAAAATTAAAAAATATTTAATATTATCGTTATTTAAAAGTGTTAAATCGTAATTTACAATTTATTTACTAAAGCAAAATAAAATTAATTTATTATAAATACTATAAAAATAGAAAATATTTTAAACAATACAAACATACTGGAATTTAATTATATAATAAAAATTATTAAAAATTAATTATTAAATTTATTGTTTAAAAATTAAATAATAATTGTAAAATAATTACTTTACTTTATTACAATTTTTAATTTTGTATATTTTTTTTATTAATATGTACAATTATAAGTAAATTTTGTACAAATTGTAATATAGTTAGTGCATAGTATATTTCACAAATTACAACAATAATACTTAACATAAACAAGTCTATATCAAATATTAATATTCAATCTTATTAAATTGCATTTAAAACGCCTTCTACTTTAAACTGTGTAAACAGCCTTATTTAGTTCATTAATAAATGTTTATTATATTACATTAAAAATTTGTTTTTTAATCGTATATATATATATATATATATATATATATATCATATATATCATATATATATCATATATTTTTTACTTGTAGCATTTATAATTAAACGTTTAACTAATAATATTTTTAATTTAAATGTGTTAATTGTTATTATGTACCTTTGCACAATTTTAATAACACAAAAAAATATTCATTTTCGGTGAGATAAAAACATTTTTTACAACTATTTTCCATTTCGAAAACAATGCAATCAGAAAGCAGAATTAGCGGGTGGGCAGAATCTCAAGGTTAAACGTAAATAATAAATAATTAGATTTATTTTAAATTTTTTTTTTTTAAATTAAAAAAATTATTATTATTATTATTATTATTATTTATATAGATTAGAATAATTAAATGTTTATTTTGATAATTATTATGACATCACAATCAGAGCAGATTTGACTGTGTGTTTAACATCAATTTTAAGAATCAGTTATTGTTAATTTTTAATAAAATTAAGCACAAAATAATAATAAACTAATTAATATAAAAATGGTGTAATTTTAACTTATTATCTACGTTAATATAGAAGTAGCTTTTAAAATATGCTATTTTCGCCGACTCAGCTTTTTTAAATAAATATTTCTAAGTATATACATCTATATACCGCCGGTGTTTTAGAAGTATTTTAAAAATTACCTAGCGCAATTACATTTTAAATGATGAGATCATAAAAAGAACTGATTCTCGTTTACTTCTTGACATCATTACAAAAAGACAAAGAACATTACTTGGTTAAATTCTAAGTTTACCACCCGAAAGGCTAGTAAGAACGGTTTTGGAATGGATAATTGTAAATAGTAAAAGAAAAGTTGGCAGACCAAATAAAACTTAGTTAAGAACTATTCGGGAAGATTTAATTAAAATAAATGTTTTATGGGCACAAGCAAAACGTTTGGCAGAATGTTTAAATACGTGGAAACATTTTGTTGTCTCATGTTTTTTTTAAATTACGAGACTTTGATGTTAATTTTTGCTGTAATTGTTATCCTTATTTTTTTTAAGCAAAAGGGTTTTGTAATTATAATAATAATATATAAAGAATCTACAAAACTGTAGTAATTATTTTTAATTTCCGATATTGGTTTTTATAAAAAAACAATTAGACATAACAAATTAATTTAGATTTAATATATTTGTGTTTTTTTGCGTTAATTGTTAAAATGGGTGTAGTTAATTTACAAGAATTAAAACATTGTTTATAATAAATAGTTTTAATTTGTTTTAAACATTTTATTAACTTAATTTATCAAAATAATTGACAATATTTTATGTGCTTATTCTATGTGTTTTATTAACAACAGCAAAAAATTACATTATAATAATTTTATTAAATAAACGATATGTACATAAAATTAAAATAAATAAAAAATACTACTGTATTATATTTTTTAGATTAACGTTTTACTGTAATATAAAAATGCAATTTAATGTAATTACAGGTAATTGTTAGCCGTTATTAAAAAATAAAACATATAATAAGCATAATTTCGATCAATGGAAATGGTTTCAGTGTGAACGTTTTTAATTTAAGTAGACATATCGATAAAATTACAAAAGACTGTAGCGGACTCGTTTTATATAAGAAAAATAATTAGAATTAATTTTTTTATAATTTTTATTTTTATATCAATTGATTTTATTATTATTATTATTATTGTTATTGTTATTATTGTTGTTTATATTTTTTGTTTGGTGTACGAGACTGATTGTTACAGTCAATAAACATTTCCAATTTTTTTAAATCTAGTTAAAGTAGGCAAATCAATTCCTAGAACTACATGCTGTATCAACTCAATTTATTAACAGGAGTCAGATATTTATACGTATCTTCAATTGTCTAAATTGGTAGATACAAAAAATACATGCAATCATCTAATCAAAATATTTAATTTTTATCATTGTTTGATTTATCGTCGTTGACATCAGTAAATATGGTAAAACATGAACAAACAACAAAGGTAGAAAAATTGTATTAATTTTATTTTTTGTCAAATAATATCATTTTGTGGTTTAGTTTAATAAAATATTTTTTTCTTCAAAACAATATTTTTAATAAACTTAACAAATTTTTGTATACGATGCAAACATTATCTGTGGAAATGTATAAAAAGTTCGAGAATTGGTGGTAAAGCAAATCGATTTTTTGTAAAAATCCAAAGTTATTAGCGGAAAAAATGTATGCTTTTATAAATGGAGAATGAAGCCTTAAAAATCAAAAACTTTTCAAATTTCTAATAAATAATTAAAGTAAAGCTTTTTATCTGCATTTGACAATTTGAGAATTATAAATAAAAAATATACCAAAAAAACACAAGCAGTTCTTATTAGTCAAAAGATATAACATTGGATGAGTAAGCAATTGTGGCTGATGATATAGTGCAAATCACAATGGTTTTACCCTTTGTACATTCAATTTAACAACTTTTAAGTTAAAGACCTAATTGGTTATTCCCTCATGTTGTAAACTAATGCAAAAGGTGTCTTATTTATTGTAAAAATTTACCACCTGTCATATCGAACAGCCCAAAACGTTTTTTTTTACATAAATATTGCTAGTACCATAAAGTTTTTGTAAAAAAGGAATACTTTGTACGCCTCCATGTTTATTTGATTATCTCAAATGTACTTTTAAAAAAAACAATACAACTTATGTGACAAGGTGTACAAAATAATCTGGTAGACTCTTTTATATTTGTAACAAAGAAAACAAAACAAATTGGCAAGTCGATACAGGAGCCAAAATCAGCATTTACTTATGCAAGAAAAGTCAGTCATCTGCATAGGGCCCAACATTGACAGCGGCAAACGGGACTGTAATAGAAACGTATGATTATTAAACAAGGTTTATTTATTTAGCAAACCGACGTTTTAAATACAAATTTGTTCTTACCGATTTACCACACGGTTTAATTGAAATCAATTATTTTTAATTTTACAAATTGTTTGTCGATTTAAAGAAAAAGCAGTTACTAGACCCAAAGATAAATAACGTTTTTATGGGTTGTTAATTTATGCCTAAGGGGTTTTTAAAAATTGATTCAATGCAAGCTTATCATCAAATTCTAGTAGCTGAAACGGTCATTTGTAAAACAGTAGTTACAACGCCGTTTAAAATATTCAAGTTTTTACGAATGCCATTTTGTTTTCGTAATGCGGCTCAAATTTTTTAAAGTAAAATGGACAATATTACTAAAGGTCTTAATTTTGTGTATGTTTATTTAAATGATGTACTTATTGCGTTAAAATTAGTTAAAAAAACATTACAAACATTTGTATTTATTTTTAAAAAGATTTGCAAAAAACAACATTTTAATTAATTAAAGAAAGTGTGTTTTTGGAATCAAAAACTTTAAATGTTTGGGTCATGTAATTTTATTAAAAAGTATATATTTTGTTAAAAAAAAATTCAAGCAATTAAAACATTTTTATAGCTAAAATCAGTAAAAAAAACTACGTTTGTATTTAAGATTTTTAAATTTTTATTGCCGTTTTATTCCAAAATGCGCTAACTATATACAACCGTTTTTAAATTTTTTACAAGGTAACACTGAATTAATTTATTTAAATAAAAAAATCAAACAATTTTTTTAGAAAAGGAAAAATTTGTTGTTTAAATCAACTCAACTGGTTTATCCAGACTTTACACGTCTTTTATGTTTAACAACTGATGCGTCGGATTTTGCATTTGGGGGTAGTGCTGCAACAAAAAGTAAACGAAGTTTTAAAACTTTTGGGTTTTTTTTTAAAGCGGGTCTCAATTTAATTTTGCACCGTTTAAATGGCTCATTTTCTTGTTGGAAATAGAACGCATCCGCACTACAGTTTATCACGTAGCCGCAAACAATTTGGTTGAACGTTTTTATTGTCAGTTAAAATTTTTGTTGAAAGCGGTAAATAATCCATTATAATTCAAAGCATTACCTTTTATTTTTTTAGGAATCCGTAGTTTTATCAAAACAGACATAAATTGTACAGTTGCAGAGTTAGTCTACGGGACAACACTACGGTTATCAAGCAAATGTTTTGATAGTAATAAGTCAACAACTAAAAATCCAGATTTATACGCGGTTTATTTATTTTTATTAATGCAAAAACAACGTTCTAAAAACACTCGGATGCAAGAAAAAAAAATTACTTTTTTTTTGTTCTACAAACTTACACACATGTTCTTGTACATTTTAAAAACGTTAAAAATTATTGCAACCTGTTTATGCTGGTCGTTTTAAAATAATATCGAGAAAAAACAAAATTTTTACAATTATTATTATTAAAAAAAATTTTTTTTTTAATGTTTGCTACTATGAATGTTTTATTAAAAACATCTTTTAACAGTGGGCATTTAAGCGAAGCCAAACGTAAGCCTGCATTTTAGTGTCGGTGATAAAATTTAAACCCATGCTCACCGAAGTCCAAATTTGAGCGCTATACCGCTAGACCACCCTGGCAAAATAAAAAAACAAAAACATTAATGCTGATTGACTTAAGGTCGCATATATTAATAAAGCAGTTGCAGGTAAAGTTACACCTTTAATACCTGTCAATGAGCAAAGTTATAGTCATAGGACTCCAGAAGTATTAACTAAATTTAAATCGATTTTTAAACAGGACAAAACAAAATTAGTTTTGAGTTTGTTACTCAAAGAATAAGAAAACTCAACGTTTAGTTTTCTAATTATGTTTTATATTAGCTAAATACTTTTTTCTTTTTGTATTTCAAAAATCCGAATTCGTCACCGGCAACTTGTTTTCTACAAGGGACCTGGTGTAGCGGACTTTTTTATATAAAAAAGAAACAATAAAAATTATTTTTTTATAATTTTTATTATTACAACAATTAATATTATTATTATTATTATTATTACTGTCATTGTTATTATTATTGTTTATCTCTTTTGTTTTGTGTACGTGACTGGTTGTTACAATTAATAAACACTTTCAAATTGTTTGTCTTTGTTTATTTAGTTAAGGTGGACAGATTAATTTCTATACGTACAAGTTATGCTAATTTAATTTATTAACAAAAGTTAAATATGTATGTGTATTTTTAATTGTTTAAAAAGCAATAAAAAATAAGTTTTTTTTATCTATTGTTAGTAAAAACGTAGTCAGTATATTGGAATACCGTGATAATATATAAATATTTTGCGATTACTTATTAAAACTTTACTTATGTTTAAACAAAAAGCAGTTATACTATTATGCTCAAAATTGTCACGGGATTAAACAAAAAATACATTTTTTTATTGTTTTTGTTTTACAATGTAAATATGTATGTACATCTTAATTTGCAAATCGTTTGCTATATAATAATAAACAAAACCTGTTAGGTTAGATTTTGCAAACAATAATTGTCTAGTTTATAAAAATTTTAAAATAATGCAAAATATAACAACACATTTTAGTAGTACTGTATTGATTTACGGATTAAGTGTTATCTCATAAGTAAAACAATTATTTGGTCAGCAAACCTATTAAGCAAAATATAATAACAAGATTATAAAAAGAGTTAATTATCGCTGATTACATAACATTATTACAATTAAACAAAAATATTATTTAGTCAAATTTTACGTTTACTGCCTGAAACATTAGTAAAAGTTATTTTAAAATAAAAAATTAAAGGTAATTAAAAAAAATTGGTAAATTACAAAAAACTTAATTTATAATTATTGAAAAAAATATAATAACTATTTTAAAGTATTAATAAAAATAATAATAAACGTTTTAAATATTAAAGTAAATATTTTTTTAATTAGATATTTTTATAATTTTTAACAAATAATATTTTGTCAAAAAATGTACATAATAAAAGAAAGATTTGTACAACAATTTCCACTTGCTTAAAATAATAACAACTCTAAAAAACTTGTGTTGTAAAATAAAATGCACAAACAAGTAAGCACATTATATACAACTTAAATTATTAATATCTTACACCCTATTTCTTTGGTTTACATTTATAACCAGTATGCATTTTTTGCCCTAAATTGTAAAACCGATAAGAGCCTTATATAAGTGTAATTATATTTATTTTAGTAAATTATTTTTAATTGTTGAAAAGAAATAATACATTTTTTACTAATTAAGTGTTGTACAAGCATTATTGTAAAGTGCACAAAAATGCAATATTTATATTGAACAAACACATAAACATAAAAAACATAAAAATTTTACAATTACAATAATTTTCATTACAATAATAATAATAATAAAAACAAAAGTATTACTGTTTTAACTATTATATTCTAATAATAATAATATTTTATTATTTTTCTTATGTTATTTAACTTATGACGCATTATAATAAAAACAATCATAATTATTGTGTAATCATATATATATATATATATATATATATATATATATATCCAAACTATTCAATTTAAATAAACCTAATGTTACATTTATTAATAATATTTTTTCTGCGTACGATTATTAATTTATTATGATTTTTTTACTATATGTTGCTTTTTAATATATATATATATATATATATATATATATATTTATATATATATACCTAAGATATAAAATCTAGTACGTTAATTAATATAAATAATAAAGATTATAGTTTATCATTTTAATATATATATATATATATATATATATATATATGTATAATAACTAGTTAAAAGCTTTGTATAGTGTAAATATTGACCAGTTCCAGTAGACTTGTGGTAAACTCTACGTTGAAGCGATTCGTTACTTTTCTGTGAAATTGAAACGTCTAAAAAAGTTGATTGTATTATTTTCTTTAACTCTATGCTTTGTTTTTATGTTGGGATGAATTTTGTTTAAATTTTGAAGCAGTTTATTAAGGTCTTATTTGTTGTGAGTTACTACAAATATATCATCCACGTATCGTTTATATATGGCCATTTTTTCTATTAATGTTTTGATTTGATGTTCAATTTTTGATAGGAAGATATTTGCTAATGCGGGTCCTAATGGACTGCCCATGGCTACACCATCTGTTTAAATATAAGATTTGCCATTAAAATTGAATCTGACATTTTGGTTGCAGAGCAAAATTAATTCTTTTAAATATTCAACAGGAATTTTAGTGTTAATTTCATTTGACATTATGTAGTCACCTAAGTAGTCTACCGTTTCTTCTAGCGGTATATTTGTAAATAGTGACTCAATGTCAATTAAGGCCATTGTTTTATTGCATGTGTTGAGTTTATTTATGTGTTCAATAAACTCAAAGGTATTCTTGAGATGATACATACTTATTTGTTTTTTAACTGGATCGATCAAGTGCTTTAGCCATTTTGCAAGATTATGATATGGTGAGTTTATCATAGATAGAATTGGTCTGATCGGAATTGATATTCTGATTCAGTAATAAAATTGTGAAGTTTTAGAATTTGAAGTTTATAACTGATTTGCTTTTTAATTAACTTGATGTTGTCCTTTGTAGCTGTTGGTTTAAATTTTGATCGGTCCTCAAGTATTTTGTTGGTTTTTCAACGTACTGAGATTTGTTCATAATGACTATTCCAGACCCTTTATCCGGTCTAAGAATAATTATATCACTGTTTTGTTTTAGTTCTTTTAAGGCTTCAATATGTTTCTTTTGTAGGGGAGACGATTGTACTATTTTTGATATATGGTAGTGATGAGCTAAATCTATTGTATATATATACTAAAATGTTATATGTTTGTGACTGACGAGAATATACGAAATGAATTCATCTCACAATTTACGTCTTCTTATATTTTTATTTGGAATTATAAAGGGAACCCAATGCTTAAAATTAATAATAAGCATTGGGCAATAAACCATTAATTAGAGTAAGAAACAGCTTAACAACAAATTCTAGTTGCTATTGTATATCCTGCAAAGTTTAAATTAATGTTTTTGACTTTCATTTACATTTCTCATTTGTGTAACTTTGTTATTACAAATCATTTAATTATTGTTGTTGTTACTTTGCCGTAATGGCGTCTTTTGCTGCTTTCGTAGCATTAAAAATCTTTTTTTTTATCCAGACTTGGGACTAGCTAAATTGTATTATTTATAATCCAAACTAGTCGGAGTTATATATAAATATATATCCATTTATATATATATATATATATGTATATATATATAATATTATTAAATAATTATTTACTATATTAAAAAATGCAAACTTATTTAATTTTTTTAAATGTTTACATTTTTAGTTAACAGTAATATATATATATATATATATATATATAATGTTTCCTATGATAAATGTTTTACAAAACAATAAACGCAAATTCCCTAGATTTTTCCTGCATATATATATATATATATATATATGCTTTGCTAATATTACAAATTTAAATTTAAAAAAATATTTATTTTTGTTTAATTTAAACACTTTTAATAGAAATTAGCGAAAATATTAATATGACATTTGCATTTTAACTATACATATATAGTTTGGCAATAAATAAACAATAACTTTCAAAAAAATACAAAGCGCTTTTTGTATAATTTTACACATTTAATGATTTTTTATATGCTATGTTTCAATAAACACGTTTTTTTAACTAATTGTATTAGTTTAACATTGTTTTAATTTATTTTTTTTTAATTTGGTAATTTAAAACAATTTTTTCGTTTGTTTGTAAATAATAAAATGTAGTTTGTGCCACTTTTGAACGTGTATACATTTTTAATACTATGTACAAATTACTAGTAATAATCTAAATTGCTTAAATTATTGTAACTTTTAATAATTTAAAAAATAATTTTATTTTTTAAACGTATTTTTATTACGTAATAAATTTAAACAATTCTCATTAATTTAATAGTAAAAACTTATATTGTAAACAAGTTCTTAAACAAATAGGGTTAACATTTAAAAAAAATGTTTTTTACAATTTTTAAAGTATGCTTGTTTATTAATATTTTCTACATAAGTAAACAATATTAACATTATGTAAAAAAAAATTTAACATTATTTATGTGTTATTGCATTATGTAAATAAGTTATTATTATTATTATTATTATTATTATTATTAGTATTCGTATTAAAATTTAATATTTTACTAGAGATACATTTACCGTAATATACATTTTTACTATTAATATAAAAAAGTACTAGTACAAATAATGGGATCAAAATGAAATAAACTGTCACATGTTAATAAATATAAATATAGTCAATAATGTATGCATGTGATTTTTAAAAAAATATTTAAAATTACTATCCATAAAATAAGTTATTATAAGGCACACTTATTACATTAAACTGTAAAATGTTTAAATTAGTTCAAATAAATGCGTGGCTGAAACAATTCTTATTTTGATAGGTTTTTTAGTAGTTTAATTAGTTGATGTGTCTATAATTTACAAATTTAACTATTATAATTTTTTATGCATTTTCAAATGTTAAATTATTTAACTGTGTTTATTTAAATAAAATTTAAATAATTATTAAATGTAAACATTAATAATTTATATTTTTTAATATGTAATATAATTTAATAAAAAAAAATAAATTAAAACAATAAATGTTTGTATCAACAAAATCGATGTTTGCCCATGTATATATAAAGATTAAAAAATTATTATTTGTTGTGCATAAAAATATATATTATAAAATATATTTATTTTATAACATAACTAATGTAGATGGAAAATGTATGCATAATTGTTGTAAATTATTTTTATTCTTTTATGTAATTGTATATATAGTTTAATACAAAAACTACAATTAAATTATAATGCAAGCATATTAAAATATTATTTTTGAATAATTTATTAAATGTAAAATGTGTTTATTTTAAATGTACAAATATAAGTACCATAACGCTTAATAATAAATTATTATATTTATCTTAACAATTAAATACACATTTTTGTTTAAAATATAAATAAATTTTAAAATATATTATTTAAACGACTTTTAACAAAGTTAAGATGTTAAGATGTTTTTTATATTTATTAAACACATTTTAATATTTAACAATATTTTTATTGTGTACAGGTATTAAGAAAGAACACATATGGCGTAAATATGTATATATATATATATTAAATTATGATTAATATTATGTTAATTATTATTACAAATTAACGATTACATAATGCAATTTAAATGGTTTAACATTTTTGTTACGTACTATAAAAATTTTGTTAAAATAAAATATAATTACATTTAACTAAAACATTGTTTATATGTTTAAAATTTATTAAATGATAATATATATATATATATATATATATATAAATTATATTTAAATAAATTTGTTTCATTTTGCATATGTATTACTTTACAATGCGTTATATATTTTTAATATGTTAACTTTATTGCCTGCAATATTATTGTACATGTTGATAATGTTTATTTTATATTATTCATTATTTATTAAAACAACGTTAACATATGTAATTAAATACAATTATTTATTTATACTAAAAAAATTACATTTATATTAAAAAAACAACGTATTGCTGACTAATTGTACTTAAATCTCTTGAATTGCATACATTATATTTTATTATAAAGTATAAATTTATTGCTTTTTTAAAATAATAGATAATCAAACATATTTAAAAAAACGTTTTTTTTTCTGTACATACACATGTTAACGTAATATTTGTAGCTGTTGCATTAATTGGTAATATTGTTTTTAAAAACTAAACGACAAACGCTTTGTTTAAATGTAAATGTGTAAAAAATAAGAAAATTATTATTTTTAAATTTGCCAATAAACATGTCATATTTCAAAAGTTTTTATAACTTTTTTTTAAAAATGTATTGTTAAAAATATAAACTTTTGTTTGGTTTTATTTTTATTAGTACATTTTTGATATTAGCTTAATAAATAAGTTTTAAATAATGTTTATTATACATTAATTTTTGTAAATATTAAAATGTTTTTGCTAACAACATTAATAAACTTATTTAAAAAATACAACATAAAAACATTTGTTAAATTATTACATGGGTTTTATGTTTAAATTCAATGTTATTGTTACTAATAAAATGCACAATGGTAATTTTTGTGTTAACAAAATAAATAATGTAGTTATTTTTTAATGCAAAATTAACAAAAAGTTAAATTTTTGTTCAAAAAAACAAGCAATCATTATAGAATAAACATAATTAGACAAATTATTATTTAAATAAATTCAAAATTTAAACATTTTGCAAGTAACTAGCAACAAGCGCGTGTAAATTATTAATACAAAAGTGCAAAATAAAAAAAAATTACTAAACGAAAATAACATGTGCATTATTATTACACACAGCGTTTATTTAATTAATAGTGATACATTTTAATATTTATTTAATTTTAAACAACAAAAGTTAAAAAAAAAGTTTGTAGAAAACTAATAAATAATAATTGTAATGTAATAATAATTAAAAAATAATATAAATTATTATAAAAAATTAATTTTAGTAAAATATAGTAATACACGCAATAAATATAAAAATAAATTTTATAAATTATTTTATTTTGGAATGCGTTTTAATAAACACAAAAAACAAAATACATTCTATATTTATTATTAAACTAAAAAATATTTACAAAAGTTTAAAATAAAAAAAAACTTTGGTTTAGTTTATTTAGATACAAAATGAAATTTAGTTTGTACATAGAAATTAAAAAATGCAATATATAATTTTTAAAAAATTAAAAACGTTAATAAAAATTATTTTATAAAAATACAACTAATTATAAAAAAATGTTATATAAACCATGTGTTACAAACGAACAACATTGTTTTAAATATGAATTTACGTCTGTACATTTTCAACCTAATAAAAATAATAACAATAAGTTATTTTGTTAACTTAAACTATTTTTGAACAAAAAATATTTTAACAAAATATAATTGCATTAAATTATATATATATATATATATATATAATCAATTATTAATAATACATTATTTTTTTTAAAGTATTAATTACAACAATATAAATGCGTTTTTAAAAATGTATTAAAACAGTAACTTATTTTGTTAATCGTTTGTTAATGTTTTTTAAACAAGTTATTTAATTACTTATAATATTTTAAAGTTTATAATTAATATACATATATTTAAAAAACAACATAAAAATGTGTTTATTATACGTATGTTATTTTAGCAATTCTACGCATACGTACGTTTAACATAACGTTTGTAAAAACAAACATGTTTAAAAAATTTAAAGAGCACTTTTAATAAATACAATACCAATTTAACAATTAAACATTTACAATAACTTAAAATAACATGATACACAAGCAGATACATAAACTAAAATTTTTAACAGTCATTTAATACCATCAACATAAAAAAAATTAAAATATATAATTTTTGAATATGGCTGATAATATATATATACATATATATATATGCATTTATAAATTTAATTATTATATTTTAAAGAGCAAAATAATTATAGTAAATTGATAAGTAAAAATACACGGATTAATATTAATAAATAACTATTTTTGTTAAATAAAACAGTGCCTAAAAGTAAATTTACATATAATTAATTTTAAAATGTTTGTATTGAACTTTTAAAAGGTTACTAAAAACTATTATTATATTAAACTATAAAATGTATAATGTTAATTTATTGCAAATAATATATAAACATTTTTTTATATATTTTATTGTTAAATATTTACAAAAAAATTATTTTTATTAAATTTGTAAATGAGCATAAACTGATTAATGCTAATAAATAATTATTTTGCTTAAATAATGCAGTACCTAAAGGTTAATGTTTAAAAAATAGAATTTTTATTTATTGCAAAATATACTATTTTTATATATGTATATTGTTGTGAAGTTTTTAAAAAAACATAATTTATATTAAATTTATAAATAAACATAAACGGATTAATGCATTTAAATAAATAGTTGTTTAGATAATGTACTTCCTAAAATTAAATGTACAACAGGTTGTTAAAAAACGTTTATACAAAAGTTTTAAAGAATTACTAAAATTCATCATTGTGAAAAATTTTTTAAATGTAATTTTAATCTATTGTACTTATTAGAATACATATACATATATATATATATATATATATATATATATATATATATATATATATATATACAATTATTATTTATTAAAAAAATTATTTATATTAAATTTGTAAGTAAGCATAAACGGATTAATGCCAATAAATAATTATTTTCTTTACATAAAACTGTGCCTAAAGATAAATGTACACATGATGGTAAAAAATAAACTTAATGCTAATATTTTAAACCATAGTTGTAATAAAATTAAAATTTTATTTATTTATTTATTGCAACAAATAGTATATATATATATATATATATATATATTATATATTGTGTTATATATTGTTAATTGTTAGTAATAAACGCAAATAATTTATTTTAAATTTGTAAATGAGTTTAAACTAATTAATATAATAAATAATTATTTACATAGATGTTGCAATGCCTAAAGGTAAATGTTTAAAAATTGTTAAAAAAATAACTAAAATAATGTTTTAAATAATCAATAAAACCTATTATTATAATACAATATAAAATATAAAATTTTAATCTTATTCAAATATTAAAACAATCATATATGTATATATATATATATAATTATTATTTATTAAAAAATATTATTTATATTAAATTTGTAAGTGAGTATAAACAAATCAATGCCAATAAATAATTGTTTTCTTTACATAAATCTGTGCCTAAAGATAAATGTACACATGATGGTAAAAAATAATTTTAATGCTAATATTTTAAACCATAATTAAAATAAAATTAAAAAATTTTATTTATTTATTTATTGCAATAAATATATATATATATATATATATATATATATATATATATATATATATATATATATATATATATGGTTTTATATATGGTGTTGTTATGTAATAAACGCAAATAATTTATATTAAATTTGTAAATGAATTTAAACTGATCAATATTAATAAATAATTATTTACTTAGATGATGCAATGCTTAACGGTAAATGTTTAAAAATTGTTTAAAAATAGTTAATGTATTGTTTTAAATAATCAATAAAATCTATTATTATAATAAAATTTAAAATAAATAATTTTAATCTAATGCAAATACTGGAACAATTATATATATATATATATATATATATATATATATATATATATATATATATATATATATATATATATGTATATATATGGTTCTATATATTGTGTTGTTATGTAATAAATGCAAATAATTTATATTAAATTTGTAAATAAATTTAAACTGATTAATATTAATAAATAATTATTTACTTAGATGATGCAATGCTTAACGGTAAATGTGTAAAAATTGTTCAAAAATAGTTAATGTATTGTTTTAAATAATCAATAAAATTTATTATTATAATAAAATTTAAAATAAATAATTTTAATCTAATGCAAATACTAGAACAATTATATATATATATATATATATATATATATATATATATATATATATAGTTTTATGTATTGTGTTGTTATGTAATAAAAAAAATTATTTATTTTAAATAAGTAAGTGAGCATAAACGGATCAATGTTAAAAATATAATTTTGTTTTTACAAAACAGTGCTTGAAGGTAAATTGGCAAATAATTGTTGAAAAGAAATACTTGTAATAATCTATTAAACGGTTACTAAAATCCATTATTACAAAAAAATTTAAAAAATATTATTTTTATTTATTGGAACAAATAGTATATATATATATATATATACGAATTTATATATTGTGTTGTTTATTGTAATAAACGCATATTATTTATATTAAATTTTTAAATAAGCATAAACTGATTAGTATTAATAAATAATTATTTTGCTTAAAAGATGCAAAGCCTAAAGGTAATTGTTTAAAATTTTATTAAAAGGATTTAGTTATAATATTGTTTTAATTAACTACTAAAACCCTTTTTTTGTTTATAAAATTTAAATTAAAATTTTTAATTTATTGGAAATAATATATATATATATATATGTATATGTTTTTATTTGATTGCTAAATGTAGAAAGTAAAATATTTATATTAAATTAGAAAGTAAAAATAAACAAAATAATGTTAAAAAATGTTTATTTTTTATGCATAAAACAATGCTTAAATGTAAATGTACAATTGATTATTAATGGGAAATGCTTATACTAATGTTTTATACAATCATTAAAATCCATCATCATAATGAATTTTAAAATTAGTAATTTTAGTTTGTTAAAAATTACAACTTATATATTATTTTATATTTTTAATTATTAAATATATAAATAAAAATTATTTTTGTTTAATTAGTAAGTAGCATAAACGGATTAATTTTAAAAAAATTATTATTATGCCTACTTGAAACAGTGCCTAAATAAAATGTTCAAATACTTGTTAAATAAAAATGCATATATTAATGTTTTAAACAATTACTAAAACCATTATTATAATATATATTTAACTTGTTGCAAATAATATATATATATATATATACAAATAAATGCAGTTATCTCTACCCCTTAGTCAAACATATTAATTTTAATTTATTTTGTTTTATAATTGACATGCTATGTTTATATAGTAAATTAATTATTATATTATGTTGTTTTTAAATAAATAATACACATTTTTACTTAAAAATCTATATTCCTAAATTTTACTATTTAAAATGATAAATATAATATAAACAACGGTATTTATTTTAGCTATGTTTTTACGCTTTTGTTACACGTAATATATTTAATTAAATTACATATAACAATTTTTTATATATATACTGTTCATATATATATTATGCAATTTAATACAAGTTATATAATTTAATGTGACGGAGTGATCTAGTGGTACAGCGCTCATATTTAAACTTTGATGGGCATGGTTTTATATCCCATTACCGGCACTAAAAAGCGGGCCTATGTTCGGCTTCGCCAAAATGTCTACTGCTGTAATATGTTTCTTGTAAAACATTTAAACTAACAACTAATAAAAAATATTAAACAATAATATTTATTTTCTAAACATTTAGTTTAAACAATTAATATTGATTGTATTTTGTATTTAATTAAAGCTACAACCGTTGGTTAGACAATGATATTATTAACAATTTTTAAAATTTGTTAAAAAATATTATTGTTAAATATTTGCATAATATATAAAATGCTATTAATTAGTATAAGAATATAAAATAAACAATGCAATTAAAATATAATTAACAATATTGACCATTACCTCAGCAGTAACAAGTAAATTAAATGATAATTTGTTTAAATTAAAATATCGCGTTTTTAAAATTGTATATGTTATGCAAATAAGTAATTACTTAAAATAAAATATGTGATATAATTAATTTAAATATTTAATCACACATGTTTTAAATATTATACACAAACAAAAAAACATATAAATTAAACACACAATTAAAACATTAAACAATTTACATTAAGTAAAACAAACAATAAGTGCAATATTAAAAATAAGAAAAATATAATTATAATCAAGTAAATGTTAAACAATTTAAAAAAACATAAACATTAGTTAAATATTATTTTAAATAATTGTAAATATGATTTTGTTCTTCTACAAAAAAAACATTTTTTAAAAATGTGTCAACATTTATTATTATGTACAATATAAATAAATAAATTTTAAATGTTTTGGGTATTAAAACTAATAAAATTATAAACCAGTACCATTTTTAAAATTGCTGATAACAATATTATATTTTTTACATTAACGTTATGTATGTATATGTATGTATATATATATATATATTCTTAATTATTAACAACAAAAAACTTTTAAAAACATATATATTATTTACAGCAATAGAAATAATGCGCTTTTAAAAATTTTTTAAAACGTTAATTTTTTTTATTAATTGTGTGTTAATGTTATATGTCAATGTATATAAATATATATATATATATATATAGTTTTACATATTTAATTATTAAAAATTAAAAACAAATGTTTAATATTAAGTTTGTAACTAATATAAACAGATCAATCTTAATAAACAATTATTTTACTTAAATAAACCAGCGTCTACAGGTAAATGTACAAATGCTTGTTAAAAGCAAATGTTTATACTAATGATTTAACGGTCATTAAAAACAATCTTATATTAAAATGTAAACTATATAATTTTAAGTTATTGCTACAAACATATATGTATATATATGTACTTATATTACTATATTAATAAATTGTTTTTATATAAATTATTAAGATTTTATATGTTTTTATACAGAAATGCCTATTTGTAAGTTTTTTATTTAGAAATAAACTACTTTAAAAACAAAATTAATTAAAATTATTAAAAAAATAATTCTTATTAATTTGAATATTATAGTATATTTATTTATTTTTTTTTTTACCATACAAAACAATATTTTTACTGGTTATAATATTACTACAAAGCTAAATTAATTTGGTTAAAATAATTTGCAAATTAATAAAAAAATTAGTAAATTAGTAAAATAATATGTTATATATTATTTTTATTTATTGCAAACACAAATTAATATTTGATTAAAATGCAGTTTACATATAGAGTTATACTTAGCTGCTACCACCAAATAAATAACACAATACAAAATACGAAAACAATAATCAAATTATGTTTTTTTATTATTTAAAAAAATATATTTATTTAATTAAATTAAAATAAATAGTTGTTAACTATTTTTTAATACAATTACTATATTATTTTAATAAAGTAAACTAATTTAGAATATATAAAAATTTTATTTGTTAAATTGTACTAATTTTTTTTACAAAATAATTTGTTTTTAATATGTAGATTAAAATGTAATTACACTAATATGTTTAAACTAACTGCTATATAAACTATTATATAAATATTATGCACCAGTTTATTTTCTTTAACAGTTAATTTATAATTTAGCAAAATTACTAAAATGAGGCAAACGTTTGCTTTTGTTAAATGTCTACTGCTTAAAAAAGTAAAGCATTTAAAGTAGCAAACATTAAATAAATAAAATAAAATAGATAATCATTACTGAGTTGCCTTAATATTTTTGTTTTATTTTTATTCTTTTAATAAGTATACAATTGTTGTTTACATAATTTAAATTTTTTTGTGTTGTTTTGTTTATTTAAAAAAGGTAACAACGTGCGAAATGCTGCAATTTTAATCAAAAATATAATTTTTGGTTTAAGGTAATCAAAATATGTAATTATTTTTTAAAAAATTTAAAAACTTGTACTTATTTTAAAATATAATAAAAACAATAACAAATTAATTTTATTTACTGTAAATAATAGTTATAATTATTGACATTATTCAATAATGTGCCAAATGTAACTATTTACTAAATAGACGTTTTTACTTTATAAAAACCCAATTAAAACATTAATGTAATTGTTAATACTGAGTTTTAAGTTTGTCATTAATAATTTTTTTATTATTTTAATTGTTAAATTAAACGTTTTTATTATTATTATTATTATTATTAAGCTTTAATATCTCACTAAAGATACCTTCAGCATAAAATACATTTTTACCATCAATATAAAAAAAAGTAGTAGTATAAATAATGGGATCAAAATAAAATAGAATGTCATATGTTAATGAATATAAATATAGTCTATATAGTATGCATGTGACTTAAAAAAATATATTTAAAATTGCTGTACATAGAATGAGTCATTATAAGGCACAACTTGTACTGTGAAATGTCCAAATTAGTTCAAATGAATGCGTAGGTGGAACAATTCCTACTTTGATAGGTTTCTTAGTAGTTCAATTTTGTTTGATTCTGGATTGGTTAATACTCTGGATAAGTAGGGCCAGACATGAATTTTTGTATTGATTAGTTTTGGCTTTTATGTGCAGGTAAGTTCTTTTTTTTTTCAGAAGCTTTAGAATTGTTAAAAGCTGCATGTAACGGGTGATTGTTATTATTTTCAATCCTTGATGCTAATTGTATACAGGATTTTAAATGTTTATTAACAATATTATTCAATAAAATAAAATATTTGATTCCTAAAGATTTTGATACTAATGATATACCATCTTTTTAAAATAATGTAATCCTGTTTTAATAAACCAGAAAAAATTATTGGTGAGCAATATAATATCAAAGGACAAAAGCATGATGTAATGAACAATTTAGTAATATAATTGTTAACATTTAGTTTTCTTAATCTTCTTATATAGTAGCATAATGATTTGGTTTTTAAAAATATATATTCTACATAATCACACCAGGTAAGTATGCTATTTATGTTTACACCAAGATATTTAATTTTGTTACAGGTGCATATATTTGTTTGATTTAACAAATGTTCTGCTTAATTCCATTGTTTCTCTTGGACCCCTTGTTGTAAATTTAATAAACTTGCATTTTGATGGATTTAAATTGAGATCAAAGTTAGTAGACCATTTTCAATTTTATTAATAGAATTTTCAAAATTGTTTAGATCATTGTTTGATAAAACCTTTGTGCACAATACCATATTATCTGCAAATTTAAACAAAAGTGATGGCTTCGGCACTATCAATGGATCTACAATACAATGAAAATAAAAACGGAGATAGTACTAAACCTTGTGGAACTTCATTATTATTTTCTGTTAACTCTGATTTATTACGACCAATTTGTGTATATTGTTTTCTTTTTGAGAAATAATTTTGTAGCCAGTTTAAAATGTGGTTAGGCGTTTCAAGTAGCTCAAGACGTTTAAGTAATTTTTTCTTGATATGCTATTGAAAGCAGATTTGTAATCTAGAAACATGCAGTATATTGAACATTTTCCTTTGTCAAGCAATTCAGTAATGTTATGAACAAGGCTGGCTACACAGTCTACAGTAGAATAATTATTTTTATATGCAAATTGATAATGATCATTACTAATGTTCAATATAGGCTTGAGGTCGTTAAGTATTATTTTTTCAGTTAATTTTAAAAACACTGTAGGTGCAAGCAATTGGACGATAATGTTCTGGATTTGTTGATGGGACAAAAACTTTTGAAATAGGTGTGATTTGTGAGATACGCCAAGTATCAGCTACTTCACAATTCATAATAGACTTGTTTATTATTGTAGATAAGGATGGAGCAATTGCTGGCATGCAGAGCTTTAATAAATTGCAACTTATTTTATCAGGTCCAAGTGATGTGCTTGTTTTACAACTGTTAATTATTTTTTGAATATTAAAGTTGATGATAAGTGTTGAATAATTTTTAGTTAATTGATTAAATTCTAATATATTTGAGTTGTTTGAAGTAAAGTAATTATTTAGTTCTTTAGCATCCATCTTACATTGATTTGCTTTTGATTTGCTAAAAATTTTGTTAATATTTTTCCAAATAGATTGTGAATCACGGTTTGATTGAAAATAATTATTAGGATAGTTATTAAGTTTGTTTATTTCCAATCTAATTTGCTTGTTTTAGTTCTTTAATTTAGTATATTGACTAGATTTATATGCTACCTCTTTTTCTCGTTTAAGCCTTTTAAGATTTAATGAATAAATATTATTGTTTGTAATCTTAACCTTAACTACTGGACAATATTTGTTAATATAGGTGTTAATAAGGTCAGTAAAACGTACAGTAGCATTATTAAAGGTAAGATTGTTAAAATTGATGTTATTAATGTTCAATAGTGCGGATTTAAGTAATCCTACATTTGAATTCGATGTATCTCGCACATGTATGAATGATTTAAAAATAGGCTTCAAATATTTAGAATGATAATGCTTCGAGTATATTTTGGAAGTAGACGAATTATTGAATGGTCAGATGTTGAAAGAGGTACGTGTTGTTTTACTGAAAAGTAATCAGGGGCATTTGTAAAAATATAATCTAGTTGTTTTTGGGAAGTCTTGTAGAAAAATTAACTAGATTAGTAGGCCCATTAGTTTGAATATGTTAGTATTCGCATGATTGAAATCACCAGCTAATATGATTAAAGTATTTTCATCAACATTGATAAGATAATTAACTAGTTGGTCGTAGAAATAATTAATTTCCACAGCGCTAGTAGAGGGTGCTATGTAAATATTTATAAAGTCAATATTTTGTAGTGAGACATGTATTTATTTCTTGCAGTTGACGATTAAGCACTCAATTCCATTTTGCGAATATTCGAATTTAGATTTAGGATTATTACAATATTTTTATTAATGTATGTAATAAGGCCTCCTCACGTTTCTTAGTGCAATTTTTTTGATCAAGTCAAAATATGAAAAATCCATCAAGTTCTATAAAGATTATTCTCAACATATATATTCAACCATAATTCTTGGATTAATATTACACAGTTATTCATATGTAATTTGTTTGTCATGAGAGATCGTAGATCAAAAATTTTATCAAGTATTGACCTGCAGTTAAATGACAGTAGTAGCGGTAGGGACATCTCATTAGGTAACTTTAATTTCAAAGCTTTTTTAAAAACCACTATGATGAAATTTACGTTTATTTTGAACAATTGTATGTTTTTATTGTGTTAGAAAAACTGCTTGAAATTAAATTTGGACATTGTTAAAATTGAGATTTTAGGGACAAAAGCGTATTTTTTGTTGAATTTTATTCTGATTGATTTCATTTAATAAAAAAGAGGTAAAAATTGATTTATACAAAGAAAAATATAAGATATTTAAAAAATATTAAAAAATTAACGGTAAAAAAAGTATTTAATTCCGGTGTTGTGGAGACGTAGCGCAGCCATTCGAGGGCCCGCCGAATATTTTTTAAAACATATTTTTGTTTAAAATTAAATAAATGTTTAAAATTATTGCTTTTAGCATTATTCTACATGCCTATAAACACCTGGTCTAGGATGCACTTTTAGAAGAACAACCAGTCAGGAATATCACCAAAATTAAAAATTGAGACTTTATAAGCATTACTCAAATCCCTAAGATTATTAGCATTTAAAAAAAAAATTACTCTACAATACCTATTTAATTTTAATAATGTATTTTATTAATGCTAACGTAAAATTTTACAGATTTACATTTATTTAATTATTTATTTCGCAACATTTAAAAAAATATTAATGTAATAAGTGTAATAGTCTTTATGTCCAGAATACAAGATTAGTGTGTTATTAATTGTATTTTTTATGCTATTTTAATGAAGGCTAATATACATTATTTTTATTTTTTAATTTTTTATTAGTGTAAAGAAAAATTATATTGCAAAGCTTTTCGCACTATTTTTGTTGTAACACTGTTTATGTACTCGTCGTTAAAAATATGTTTCTTTAAAATTAAAGTTATTTTGGTTGATTTAATTATTATTTTTAAGTTTATATATATGTATAATTATAATATAAATTATAATGTATATATTATACTTTAAAAACAAAAAATCTATACAATAACAGGTTTAGTTCAACACTTTGGTGAGCAAAATGCTTAGTAGATAATTTAATTTAGGTTTTATTATTATAAATTTGTTTATTAAATTTATTTAAACTAATTGTAAACATACAACAATTAAATTTATTAATAAATTAAATTATATTTATTTATAAATAAAACAAAAATTACAAATATTGAAACAAAATGAACATAAATGTGGTACTAATTATAATAAAAACTCAATATTAACAAACATTTACAAGATTGTGCGTAATTCCTCAAACAGAAACAACAAGTATGTGTTCAATAGCGCAACAATATGTATTAAACTATTATGATTAATGTAAATTTGATGTTTAATATATTTTTTAAATTATTTTTTAATTTACATATTTTTGTAACAATAGATTTTAGTTCTTGTTGTTATTTTAAATATATATTGTTGTTTATATTTTGCAAATTTACGTAAAATAATAAGCTAGCGTCTTACTTTAATTGTCAATTAAACTTGTTTCAATTTATTTATAAAAAGAAATTTTTTAAAATAAATAATGACAAGTGTTTTTAACATAATATTAGATCAACATAGAATATACATTTTTACATTCTTATAAATATAAAATTAAGTTGTTTATTTATAAATTGGTGTATAATTTTTATTTTATTTTTACTGATTTATTCTAGTAACAAAATGTAATGTAACCAATTTCTATATGTATATATATATATATATACATTATTGCTAAAATATTTTTGTATTTTAAAACAAATTTTATTTTTTAATAATTAAATAATAATTTACTAATGCTTAAAATAATATAGTATTATGCAAATATATAACTATAATTTAAAAAATAATATACATACAGGATAATACAGAAGCACAATACGTTGGGGATTTTTTTAAATATGTATGATTGCTATTTTTTTTAATTTTTAGTTTTTCTTTTATAATTTTTGCTAATTTTTATTAATGCTATTTTTCATTTAATTTTAATTTTTGTACCTTTATGTTAAAAAACTTTTTTTAATTTCAAATACATTAGGACATAAAATTAAAATTAGTTTTTACTTAATTTGTACACAGGTCAAATATATTAATTTATTTAAAACAATTACAGTTTATACACAAGAAAACCATAAAATTAAAACAAATGTTTGTTTTATATTTTAAAAATTGTATTAAATTTATTTTAATAATTACTTATATTATTTTTGTATTTTTTCTATTTTCACTACACAACTTATTAAATATTTTATTTAATAACATTAAATTTCTTTTATATAATATATGTGTATATAAATTTGTTTACACATAAACTAACTATAAAAAATAACCAAACTGTGTTGTTTAAAGTTTTAAAATTTTGTTGTATAAAAGAAACTATTTAGCAAAATATTAGTACAAATAATAGTCTAGCAATTTTTAAAAACATTGGTTAATAAAATTCAATTTCATTTATTAAAAAAAAACAAATTTGCAGAATTATTTTTAACTACACTTAACCCAATGCATAATTGAGCTTGCTTAACACTATATTAAAGCTTGGTTTATGTATACTGCTGGTTAACTAATGAATACGTTGATATATTATTTAGATAGATGTGACAAGTTTAATTTAATTTTTTTTTAAACTCAATAATAAACATTTTATAAAAATATTGCTCTAAATTTTAAATATTACAATTGTTAGTTTAGCTCTATAAATATTTTTATTAGTTTTTAATTTTATTGAAAGATAATACTAACATTATTAATAATTTACATTTTAGATAAAATGTTTATTAATAACAATATAAATTAATTTTAATTAATTACAAAAAAAATTAAATAAAATAAACAAATTAAAAAATATATATCTATTATGTATTTTAAACTTTAATTTTTGTATAATATCTATTAAAATCATCATAAATTGTAGTCAAAAACTGTAACTTATTATTTTATATGTGTATAATTTAAATGTAATTGTTACATTCTATTAATAATAATAATACGTTTGTGTAAATTAAATTATACATAAATAGTTTAAAAAAATTAATAATTTAAATAATTCTAAATATTGTTTTTTGTTATGTAAGTAAGTGAATGTAATTAATGCATACTGTAACACGTGTAAATGTATTATATCAATAATACTATTAAAACATTAATGTTTTTAGAAAAATATGTTTTATACTAAAATTTATTTTATTATATTATTATTTATTACATTTAATTTTTTAAAGTAGGTATGTATTAAATTTATTTATAATTTGTAAATAAAAAATTATATTTTTTTTGCATTTCAGTTTATATTGCATTATGCATTTTATATAACAACATTTTACAAAAACTTAATTATTTTTAAATTTTAAGGCGTTCTGTTATTGTTTTACTAAATAAACTACAATATTTGTTAAATGTAAATTGTTTAATTTGTAATTGTTATATTCAATGTTATAATAATAATCTTAAATTGTTATATTTATCAATAGGTTTTTTTCACATATCATTTGTTTTGCAATAGTTAAATTACAGTTGTTAGGTTTATTTGAATAATACATTCTTTAGGTTTTTAAGTCAAATATTAAATTTTAAAACAATATTTTTTTAAAACCTATAAAAAATTTAAATTAATTATTAAAAAAATTAATAACCAAATTGTTGCTTAACGTACTTGTGTAACAAATGCTTTTATGTAATAATTTTTTAAACACTACCGTTTAATTTTTAGTACAATAAACTCCCATTTGTTAACATTTGGCAATAATTAATAAAACAAAATTGTATTTTTTATAATTTTTAATAAATGTTGTTAAAATTTTATAACATTAATAAAATTAATTTTAAAAATTACTTAATTTTTTTAATTACAATTGTAAGTAGTTTTTTAATCTAAACTTTATTTTATAAAAATAACTTTTTCAGTGTATTCATTGGTTTACAAAAACAATTTAAAAATATTATTGAATAAACAATTATACATACAAACAACAAAATTAATATTTTTAAAAATGTTACAATTATGTACAGTAATGCATTATTTAATTTATCTTGCACTACAATTACCACAAAATAATTGTAAAATTGACTGTACATAATTATTAAAAGTTTACAGATACATTTTTTCTTAAACATTTTTTGAATGTTTGTTTTTTATAAATATATTTCTTCTTATTTGTGATATTTATTATAATCATTATGCAATTAATAATTATTAATTGTTTAATTTGTTTGATATTTTATTATGTTATGCAATACTTAATTATTAAGCCAGTTTGCATTATTCTACATAACAAGTTAAGAATATTTTTTATATATTTTATTAAAGTTATAATTTTTTTTTTACAATATGACAATAAAACATTTTTATATTAAAATGTTTTTTTTTAAAAACATTACTCACCAATTTAAAAATAATTTGAAATATATATTATTTTTTTTATTGTGTAAAAAATAATTTTAAAAAAATTGTACAAAAATACTGACTGCCTGCAAATTTTAAATCTAAATTGTTCCGCAATAAAAAATAAATTTGTTTTAATTTGAATATAGTTATTAAATTAATAAATAAAAAATATATAATATATAAATTTTTATTTTTATAAAAATAAAATATATTTTTTAAAAAGTCAAAATTAAAGTAAACTTTAACCAAAAATTAAAATATAGTTGCATTAAATTATAATTATAAAAACGTAAATTTTGAAAATTTGTAGAATAAACGTGTTTTGTGCGCTAATTTTTTTGTGAATAAAACATTTGTTAAATTATACATAAATAAAATAAATAAGTAACCAAGCATAAAATAAGTTAATTTTATTATTACAAAATAAATAAAATAAACAAAAAATTAAGAAATGTAATACTGAATTTAAAAAAAAAAATAAATAAAGTTATTAAAACTATTTTAATTTGGAATAATTTATGTTTTCCTTAGTTTTACAACAAATAATTTAAACTACATGTTAAATAATTTTAAAAGATAAAATAATAAAAGTGTGTGCTGTTATTTATAGATTTTGCTGATAATAATATTTGTTTTTGTTTGTTATATACACAGATAATAGGCTACACATTGTCTAGTATTAGAAAAATAAATGTTTACTAAAAAAGCTTTTTAACATTAGTAAATGTTTTAAACAAAATAATTGTAATTATATTTAAGCAAATATAAAAAAAAGTTTAATTTTGTTCAAAATAATGCTAAAATGTACATTTGCAAAATGTTAATCTTTTTTAGGTACAATTAACAGTAAACTCTATGTTTAATCCTGTTAAACTGCAATAACTTTATTAAAAATACTTTGTACATTTTATTCTTAACACACCAGAATTAAATGTTATTAGTTTTTTAATAAGTTGTCAATACATAGTAAAATTACGTAATAGTTACAGGTAATACAGTTTATGTTTTAACATTATTATTAATAAATAATGTCTTTCTACTTAGGATTTACTAAATGGTAAAAGTATGCCATATTGCAATAATAGATATTGTGATAAAAATATGTTTTATGTACATTTATTGCTAAACTATTATTTTAGCTATGTATTAGTAAAACTAAATGTATAAGATTAATAACTAAAACTGTATCCTACAATGTAACACGATACAATCGCTTTTTGTGTAAAAATGAATATTACAAATTAAAAACAATTAACAATTTATATATTAAATACATGTTTTTAATTTTTTTTAACTAAATAATCTTTTACAATTGTTTTTTATTATTAATAAAACAATAATTAATTTTAAACACAGATTTTATAACATAATCTAAACACTTTTGTATATAACTAAAAATACATTAAAAAAAATATTTATTACATTTAGTTTTTTAATATATTGTTAATTTTTTAACACTAATGTTTACATTTAGTCATAATAAAATATGTGTTTATTTAGCATTGTTGTAAATAGAAATATATAATGATTATTCAACCATAAAATTAGAATCAATTAAATTTAATAATTTTTTATTTACTTATGACTAATAAATTAACTAACAAACATTTTTGTTTTATTTATAAAAAGACATTAATTAAAAATATTTTTATTAACATATTAATAATTAGAATATTAATGTAATTTATGTTATTACTAAAAACTAGTTTTATGTTTATTAATAAAAATGTCTGCAATTATTTTTAGTTAATAAAAGTAAACAATTTATATATATATATATATATAAATTATATAAAATTATATATTGTATATATATAGCGGTACAACGCTTAAATTTGGACCTTGGTGGGCATGGGTTTAAATCCCGTTACAGGTACTAAAATGCGGGCCCACGTTTGGTTTGCTAAAATTTTTAATTTAAAAAAATGTTTTTTTGTAAAACATTTAAAGTAGCAAACACCAAATAAAAATACAAAAATATTATAAAATTAGTAAATAAAATAAATTTTGTAACAATACTTTGTTTTTTTAGCAAACTAAACTTACCTGTTAAATGTTAAACAATTAACAATTGGCAAAATAACAATTTTTTTGTAATGTACAAATCAATAACGTTTCCTTACCAATTTGTATATTTATTGAAACTTGACAAAATTTAAAATTTTGTACTTACTCTTATTAATTTTACAAAACAAATTTCCAAAGCTATTATTTATAAAATCACATTAAAAAAATTATTTATGTGACATACTAATAAAAATAATTAATTTTATTTTTGTTTACATAATAATAATAATTAATAATAATACGTTTATATTTTAAAACATTGTAATCGGTTTTGTATTTAATATAAGGAAACGTATATATATTAAGAATTAATAGACAAATACTTACATTATTATACTTAAATTAAACATAAAATATTAGTTTATTAAACGTATAAATTAAATTACAATTTATTTTTAATTGTAAAATTAAAGTTAATATTTTTTACTTTTTGTAGCAAATAAAACTAAAAGTAAATGAAAATAAAATGCAATATGTAAATTTTAAAATGTTAACATGCTATGTGATATTTATGTTTAATTTTACAATATATAAGGAATTTATGTACATTTTTTATATTAATTAATTTTATATAAAAAAAATTTTTTATTAATTATTTTAATAATTATATGTATTTTATGTAAAATAATAGAAAAAAATATTTACAAAAATAAATAAAATATAACAATAACATTAAATTTAGAATATTACAGTAATTCAATTTGTTTTGTTTATGTTTAAATATGTCTATTATTTAAAAAAATTTTAATATTTAAAACATGTTTTATAAATGCAATTTATTAAATAATATATAAATATAAAATAATATTTATATAAGTTAAACTAGTTTAATTTTAAAATATAACATTTTTATTATGATTTTTATATGCATATATATAGAATTTCTAGACATACACACTTTTTCTTGTTTTTATATTTGCATAGATAATAAATTACTAGGTTATTAAACTAATCACATGTACTGTACAGTTTTTTTATTTTTTTTAAAAATTGTGAACAGTGCATTCTTTTAATTCACACAAATTTAAAATCACAGTTTATCTGCCGTTTTATTTTAAATATGGTAAAATATGCGTTTGTTTAAATAAAAAATATGTAAAACATGTGCACACTTTAGACTTTTTATAAAACAAATTGTGCAATAGAAATATTATTATAATTGTAAAACGTTAGTTATATATTAAATGTATTAACATTCTGAATACATAAAATAATTAAAATTTTGGTTTATTTGATAATTTTTTTTGTATGTTGAATAAGATTTTTATCAAAATGGGACTAACGTACATTTTACTTACTTATTAAAATTGATTAACATAATGTTTTTTACAAAATAATTGTTATTATCTATCCTGAATTATGCTACAAAAAAAATTATTTTATTAAAAAATCAATTATGATAGTTATATATTATGTTGTTTGTCTATAAGTTAATTGTAAATTGGCGTAAAAAACGAATATTAAAAAATTAATATATTAAAGCATATGTAATTATGTATAAATAATACATGTAACTAATGGCATTATTATACAATTTAACAACATTTACATATGCACTAAAATAACTAACAAACAAAACGTATATACAGCAATTAACATAAATATTAACAAAATGTAATTGATTATACGCATTTTGTATATATCAAACATATGATTTATGTTATATATATATATATAAATCAAATAAATTATATTAAATTTTATAAAATTAATTTGCATAAAAAACAACAGTGGAAAAAATGTATATAATTTTACATTTTTATTTATAGTTAACTGAACATTTAAAAAATGTGCACTGCATACTTTTAAAACAAATGCGCTTATAATATATTTTACATAATAATGGGAATAATAAAAACCCATTTTTTTTAGTTAATTGCGTTAATTTAAATTAAAATATAACAGCGTTTAAACGCTAAAACAGTTTTAAATAAAAATTACAATATTTTACTAAACTTTAAAAATTAAATTTATTATTTAGATAAATTAGTAAAAAAATCAAATCAAATTAAAATTATTATTATGTACAATTATCATAATCAACAAAATACTGTACAATTATATAAACAACATTTGTTTCTTTTACATTAGAAAACGGTTTTAAAATAAATAATAATATATTGATACAACAATTAATAGATAAAATAGATACTTTATTTTGTTTACCTTTAAATATTGTGCTAACATTATTTTCATAATAAATAACTTGCGTAGTTAGATTTACTAAACATATAAAATAATTTTTTTAAACTAAACAAACATTGCAAACTACAGTAGATAATACAACAATATTTACATATATATATATATATATATATATATATATATATATATATATATATATATTTATTATAAGATTATTTTATTATTTATGCTTTTCTTTTTTTATAAAGGAAATAAACTAATTTCTAAAATAGTAAACGTTTTTATTTAAATTATAAAATAAATTAATTGTTTTGTTTGTTTTGCAAAAGCAAAAACTTAAAAAATTAATGTATTTAAAGTGTTTAAACATATTAAAATAAAATATATTAACCAATGAATCATTTAACTAAAATAATAAAAATAAATGTAACTTTTATCATTTAATTTTTGTTAAAATTAACATAGTTTTAATATATATATATATATATATATGTTGGTTCTTATAATGTTTAACATAACAAAATGAATATTTATTAACGCAATGTTAATGAGTAACTCCACGTTTATTTTATATATTATAACATTGTTATAAAATATTTTTTAGCAAATTTTGTATATGTGTATAAAATTATATATTTTTTAAATAATAATGTAGATATTGTAGTGTAAAATAATTAAAATATATTTAAAAAATAATTGTTTTTATTAAAATACATAAACTATATTGTCTTAATAAAGTTGAAATATATTTAAAACATGTTAACACATAATTTTGCCTATTTTAAGATTTTTATGGTAAGTATTGTGTATGTCATTTAATAATTTACAAACTATATCTACTTTTTAGTATAACATATATATACATATTAGTTAATGTAAAAATAACGGTATTTTTTAGAAATTTTAAATTATATTTACAATTATTAAAACAAATATTAAATAAGAAAGTATAATTAATGTAACTCTCAACAACATTGCAACATTTTAATTAATGTATTTATTAAATAAAAAATTAAACGAAACATTTTTTTATAAAACAAAATAAAAATTATTTTAGTGTTTTAGCACAATATTATTTCAAAAAAAATAAATAATTGTATTTACAAACATAAATTATTTACAGAAACAACAAAAATAATAGATATACTGTCTACGTTATTAAATTAAATTATAATTATATATATATATATATATATATATATATATTTATATATATATATAACATAATAATGGGTTTAATTAAAAACCAAATATTATTTAGTTAATTACACCATGTTCAGTTAAATTATAATAACGAAGTGCAATAAGTATTAATCAATTAAGGCTAATACTTTATTAAACTACAGAATTTTTTTTTATTTAAATAAAACTATTTTAAAAAATTAAGGTAATTTGTATAAACAATATTTATAATTAACAAAATACTGTACGATTTTGTAAACAAATTTTGTTTATTTATGCATATTAATAAAAAAGTTTTAAATAATAAATAATAATAATAAATATTAATAAATAATATGTAAATACAATTATTAACAAATGTAATAAACATTATATTTTATTTAAAATATTATACAAACATTATTTTGTTAAACAAATAACTTATATTAAATTATTTATTAAATGTTAGTATTTAAAAATTGTTTTAAATTTAAATGTTTTATTATTATTATTAATGTTAACTCCTTTAATATCGTAGCGTAAAATACTTATTTACCATCAACATAAAAATAATAAAATTAAAAAATTAAAAAAAGCAGTAGAACAAAAATGTTATAATTACTTTAAATAAAACAAAATTTTATAAGTATATTTTTTTTGTTATAAATTTTATAATCAATTTATAAAATAGGTTTTATTTTTTTTATAAATAAAATGCACTAATTTTTCAAAATGTTTAAAGGTTTTATTTAATTGCTGCAATGTGTAAAAATCATACTGTTTTGTATGCTTTACAAAAACAAAAATTAATCTATTATATAACGATTAAGGTAATTTAATTCATATTTGGTTTTAAAAATGTATATTTTTTAACAAATTATGTGTGTATAAAATGTAATATACTGCAATTGTAAAATAAATATTGTAATAATACATAATATAAATACTTTAAAAACGTTTTTTTTATAAAAGTACAAAAACAGTAATTATTTAATAAAAATTACACAATATTTTACACATATTTTATATATTATTGCATTATTTTTAAGTAACCACGTGTAAGTCCCAAGCATAATTTATTACTTTACAAGATAAATAAATAATGTGTAACAAAAAAACATAATCTGGTTGTTACTCAATCTGTATTAAATGTATCTGTTATATAATGTAAATTACAAATTTGTTAATAACACGTTTATTATATATTAAATAAATAGCCGTTTTTATTAAAAATTTGGTTAAAAGTGTTAAACGTTTGTAAGTAATAATACCTATTATATAACAATAATAAATTTATATTAAGTATAATATTAATGCATGTATTTAGTAAAAAAATTATTATGAATAAAAATATACCGATTGTATACTGTATTATATTTTACATTTAATTAAAAATATAATAATTTGGTTTTTATAAAAATTATAAAGAATTAGTGTTTTATACTATTTCGTACCATATTATATGCTTATTATATTATTTACAAATTATTTTTGTTAACCCAAACATAAAATATATTTTTAAAACAATATACATGCCGCTAAGTGTAATAAGTAAACCCAATTACAAATGTTCTAAAATAATTATTTTAAAATATAAATTTAAGAAAATGTATATTTTATAAACACACAAATTACAAACATTTAAAAATACTAATATTAAACAACTAAATGTGTAAACCTACCATATATATATATATATATATATATATATATATATACATTATATACATATAATGTTGTAGTAGTTTTTTTATAAATATTAAAGTTATGCTTGATTAAGTATTTAGTTTAGAGTATATGTACAAGTTTAACAAATATTAGTTAAATGAAAAACTTACTTTTACGCAAAAACATTTAACACAAATGGTTTGTTACTACAGCACTCTGAATTTATTTTATTATATACATTATACTAGTAATTATTTTGGTATTTCTAATTGCTGCACTGTTTTTTATAATTTTTGTCAACTAAACGTAAAGTTGTATTGTTTGTTAAAATTAAAATTATATTATCTGTTATTTTATGTATTTTTTGTACTTTAATACTATTTGTACATAAGTATATATAGTCTTGCTAAATTACTGCATTGTTGTTATATGTTTTTTAATTATTATTGTTTTTAGATAAGTTTTAGTAGCAAATGCAATTAATTTATTTTTTAATAATTGTTTAATTTTTAACTAATGTTTAAAATTTTATTTATTACAACCGTTTTTACATTAAAAACAACAGCATTTCGTTTTATATAAAAAAGTCACCTTACGTCATAAATAAACTTAATCAGTATGTATTAGGTTTACAATTTAAACGAATATGTAATAATTAAAACTTTATAAAGTGCATTAAATTATTATATATTTTTATTAATGTACTTTGCAATAATATTCTTTATATCTATTAACATATATTTTTATTACATTTTTACAAATATTGTAACAAAAACGTTAATAGATATTTGTTTGTTTGCTCAAACATAATAATTAACAGTAATTACTTTATAAATTGCAAACCTATTTTATTTGTAAATAAGTAAGTAAAATTAATATTAATGACAATATACATAACACATATAAGTATTGAAATAGTAGCATATATATTATGTATATATATATATATATATATATATGTATATGATATTATTAATAATAATATGTTTATATATATATATATATATTATAAAAATTGAACGTGTTATAATGTAAGTTTTTTAATTATTAGTAATGTTTATTATGTTAAATTATGTTTTAATTAAAAAGGTAAATGCAATTATTTTTTTTATAAAATACATAAGTAAAACATCTTACGCATTTTTTATAATTTGTAATAAAATATTTTGTTTTTTACCCAATAAATTTTATTTAAGTATACATATTTTTTAATTAACAAAGGTCTTAGTAAAAAATAACTAAAATTGTATAAATACAATATCATTATTTATAACAATTAGCATTAAAACATATAAATGTATTTAATTATATTATTAAAAAAAAATTTATAATTTTTTTAAAACGTTAAAATTACAATACATAAACTTGTGACTTAGTTTATTTTAAAATTATCAAAAAATCTAAAAATATAATTACTTAAATTACATAAACAGTGTGTTAATCATTTATATTGTTAAAATAAAGTCAGTTTAAACAGTTGTTTTTAAAGCGAAACATATAATTACTAAAAGTTAATAATTAATAAAAAAACGTTATTGGTTTTTAAAATTAATTAACAAAATACAAACAATAATGTACACAATATTGCACTTTTCTTAACAATAATGTAAGATGTGCTACTTTATAAAATTAAATAACATACAAATATTTTTTTTAATTATTAATATTGCACTTAAAAAATTCTAGTTAAAATAGCTTGTAATCCTATTTAAAATAATATAAAAATGAAATGTATATTATATAAATTAATCCTTGCAATAATTAAATTATCTACAATTTAAACCTACTATATATATATATATATATATATATATATATATATATACATACATTTAAATATAAAATAAACATATAGGAACCGGCAAAATTTGCAAATAATACTAAAATGTTTATATATATATATATATACAGCAACTGGTAAATGTTATTAAATGTATATATATATATACATATTTACATATATATATATATATATATATATATATATACAGCAACTGGTAAATATTATAAAATGTATATATATATATATATATATATATATATATATATACATATATATATATATATACATATATTATATTATATTGTTATGTGTCATATCTTAATTTACAAACAGATTTAGAAAGTATGTATTTTATTTAATAAAATTAAATACAAACTTTTATAATATAATTAAAATAGTTAATGTAAATAATTATGTTTTTGCAAAGCCGTTTTAATTTAAAATTTTAGTTTTGTAACAAAAGAAACATATATTACGCTTAATTTAAACCGTTTTTAAAACATTTATTTTAATAAAATGTAATTTTACAAATTTACAATATTTTTTGCTAAATTCGTTGAGCACAAAATAGATATCACATTGTATATAAATGTATGTATATAATTTTTAAAATATAATTATTAATATTTATTTATTAATTAAAAATGCATTATTTTTTTTGATTAACAATAATTCTATATTACTAGACAATAGAAACATGTACTTTGATCCAATTTAATAGTAACAATTTTTTAAAAACAATTTTATATTTTTATATTGTATTTGATTTAATAAAAAAAATATATTAATTATTTTAATATATAATTATTTATAAACATTTATTTTAAATATTAAGTTTATTGGCATCATTATTATCATAATATTATGGCACACTTTAAAAAAGCTTTTTAACATAAATAATATTATTTATATAGTATAAGTTAATTATTGACTAATAATTTATAATAAAAATGTCATGTATTGGTTTTACTTAACTCTGTCATTTGTGTAATTTTAATATCTAGATACAAGCAATTAGATTTTACTGTTGTTTTTAAAAATGGAGTCTTTATATTTGTTTTCGTAGCAGTATAAATATTTTACATGAGCCAAGTTGCTAACCTTACACTCTAATCCAAACTGGGCGGAGCTAAAGTAATTATAAAATGAATAAATGTTACAAATTTAAATAATTGGAAATAATGTTAAATTATGCAATGATATATATATAAATATTGTTTACATTTTAGACAAAGCATTTAACGGTATGTAATTGTATGCATAAAAATGCAAAGTAGGTTATTATATATAACTATTATTGTTAATATTACTAGTAAAAATTATTATCAATTTTTAAAAACATCTGCGTTTTATTTTATAAAAAACATTGCAAAACATACTAACTGTATATGTAAATATATTTTGGTAACGTTTTTCAATAATTTTATTACAAAAATTTTAATTAATCATATTGTTTTAAAATATTATTTGCGGTTTACTTTTATGTTCCCATTGTTAACTGTTAATTCAAAACTGTTATTTTCTAATTCTTTGTTTGTTAAAATTAAACTAAGCGGTTTTCTTATTTTTAAATAATTTAAAAAAATTAAGGTTTGTGTTTTATTATGTAGTATAGTTTACTGAATAATGCAACATTTTAAAAAATATTTGTAATTGTTGGCAAAAATAATTAGCTAGTTTTACGCCTTATATTATAAATTTGATTATTTTAAACTTTAGTATGGTAAAATTAATAATGCGTTAACAACAAATTTATTGAACATTTTATTACATTTTTTATACATTTAAAAAAATTAAAAGCATTAACAAACGTTATATTTTTAACTGTAAAAAAAGTTGAAAATCTTTGCTAGTAAATTGAGCATATGTATTTATTTTTACTAATGCCTAGCATATGGTAAGCATTTAATTAATGTTAGCATATTATATAAATACCATCTATCAAGAAAATAAAACTTGTTAATGTTATATTAATAAAACATAATGTTAAAACATTAAAAATTAAAATTTACATATTTAATATTTATAAATTTAAATTAAATTATAACTTTAAATTAAATGTAAACTCTTTTATAAATGATTAATACAAAAAAATTAAAAACTATATGTATAAGGAAGTATGTTTCAAATTGTTTTTTAAAATTATTTAATATTTGAAAAAAATTTTGTTTTATTATAAATTATCAATATAAGATTTTTAAATACTTTTTTTAATACTTAAAATACATTTTGTGCAGTATACACAAATATTTGAACAATATATAATTACTAAATTACATTTAACTTTACTATATTGGTTGCTAATTTACTTTTAATAATAATAATAATTATTATTATTATCTGGAACTTACTGAAAAAATGGTTTACGTTTTTATAATTTTTAATAATTTTTATTATGGATTTAATTATTAACAATTTAAATATTAATAAAAAATTATATTTTTACAACATAGTTAAATTAAGTTAATTAAAATAGTATTTAACTAAATATTTTTTTTAATTCTAGAAAGTTTATTGTTATTTTTACCCCGCCGTTATTATTAACATTTAAGTTATTACAGAATAGCATTTTGATAAATTATACATAAATATGCGTTAAACAGATTTAGATACTACGCTTAAATAACCAGAAAACATACAAGGTAATACTTAAAAAACATTAGTAAAAATTTATGTTATTGTTAATGTGCAAATAATTAATTTAATCTAAATTGGAAAAACAATTTTGTTTTTTATATTAATTAATCACTCAACAAAAAAAGACATTTGACAAGCTACATAGTTATTAACTATAAACTTGTTTTTAGTAACATGTATAAAAAATATGTATTATTATAAACTTTTTAATACATTTTTTTACATTTTCCATTAGCTGCGCAATAATTAACATATTTAATAAAAAATAGATGCAATTAACAAATTTAAAGGGAAATAACAATAGAGTCTTTTAAGGTGCAGTAATATCTGTGTACGTAAATAAGTTACAAGTTTCCTTTAATATTAATAATAGTAATTTTATTAAAAAAAAATTAAGAATATTTTAAAATTATAATATATATATATATATATATATGCTAATATTAAAATAAATAAATAATAATTGCTTATATATAGTCTATAAAAAAATAAGTAGTTTAACCTAAGTTATGTAATTAGATTACATATAGACTTTGAAATATAATAAAAATATTTAAACAAATGTTCACAATAATTATTTTACAAAATTGTTATATATATATATATATATATATAAACGTATATTGTATTGCTTAATTAAAAGTAACTTCAAGTATGTTAAAAATATACGATATGTTTTCATTAATTTTTGTACGTAAGACATAATATTTACAGTATCCTTTTTTTAATAGATAAAAATTAGTGTTTAAAAAAATGTAAATTATATTTTTATATACATATAAATGTTTATAAATTTTTTATAGAAATGTATAATTTTTTTTTCATTTGATATTTTGTTGTTTTGTATAGATTGTTCAAGTAAGAATATATATATATATATATATATATCTATATATATATGTGTTAAAGATATTTTTGATTAATAAATATATAACGTTTTTTTTTGTTTTGCAATTTAAAAAAAATTATTATATTATGTTTATTTTAATCTTTTTTTAAAATTTATGTCAATATAATATCTTATAATTTTATAAGTATTTATGTATGAATATACAATAATGGTTATGTTAGTACAACAAAGCTATTATTAGTATTAACTATGTTTATTTTTATTTATTTAAAAAGTAAACTATAGTTGTTGAAGCTGTTGTCAATCATTTCTTATTATTTTGTTTAAATCAAAAGTTAGATCTTTTATTAAAATAATCATGTTAAAATAATATAAACTATTAGTAAGTAAAGTTTATATTTTTTTTAAGTTATTAATAATTATAAATATTTTAATGTCTTTAACAGTTTAGATAAATAGCATTTAATTATGTAAAAATAATTATAACAAATAAACCTAAATAGATATTAAATTAATAACATTAAACGATTTTGCAAAATTTATTTTAAAATAATTCTTTTACCATAACTTACTACACGTTACTGCAAATTTTTAATAAAAGTAAAATAATTAGTTTTAAATTGTTTTACTTTAGACAGTCCGAAGCTTGAATAACAAAAATAATGTAATTGCAAGACAAAAATCTAACTAAATAACAAAAATTCACAAATAAAGCTCAATATTTAATTTGCACAATAGTTAATGTCAAAACATTAAACAGTGTTGGAACATAAAATGTGCGCACATTTTTTGTACTAGACATTTAAAACAAGTTTTTGTTTAAATAAAAAATTTAATTTAGGTATTTTGGGTTTTAACAAAATGCGATAAAAAGATTAAAGTAAAAATACGTTGGGTTTATCTTTTAGACATAAAAACGTTTTATTTATAGAATTAGTATTAGGTTAAATAAAAAATTATAATTGGATAGACAGCCGTAAATAACTGTATTATTTTAGTCAAATTTAATACTACTTTTGTAAAAATTAGAAAAAACATTATTAATTGTTGATGCTAATGCATACTTTTTAAATGTTGGCCTACATGACTATGCTGATAGCATAAATAATAATGATTATAAACTGATAACGCTAAATTATTATTGCTAAAAACACATTTTTACTCACAAAAGTAAATACAGGTTATTATGCGTTTCTCTTAATTAAAATTACAGCAAACAAAACTGATTAAATTTATATTAACACAAAATGGCTATTTTTATTTCAAGATGTACGCGCATATTGTAGTGCAAATGTTTATTCTGATTATAATCTTGTTTATAAAAAATGTTGTTTAACATAAAAAAAATAAAAACCACCAAAAATTTTATGTTTTTGTGTAAAAAGTATATTAAATTAATTTTGCCATTTTGTAAAAATACATTTTATAATCTAAAAAGGGTTAATAAAAATATAATAGTCAATAAAAATTGTTTCATAAAACAATTACAACTTTGCAGCAAATGTGCTAGGTATAAAATGTTGTTTTACAAAAAAATAATAAATTTTATTAGTTCCCCCAAAATTTAATTAATTTAAAAAAACAAATAAATTTAACAATATGTTATGAAAATATATTTAATAATAAGTAAAGATCTTAGTTAAGTTTTCTGTGGTCTGCCTACCTTTTTTTACCATTTACAATTGTCTATTTTAAAACCGTTTTTGCTAGATTTTAGGCAGTAAACTTAACGTTTGACTAAGTAAATGTTTGTCTAATTGTAATAATGTCATGTAGTACACAAGCGCCAGGTTATTTTTAAAATAATAGACACCGGCAATAAAAAACATCTACCATTTTATTAATATTGTCAGTTCGTTTCCACGTTTTAAACTTACAAACAAAGTTTTGTTTTTAAACAATTAAAAGAAAATTACTATATTAATTAATGTTTATTAAAATATGACGTTGCGTTTTTAAGTTTGGTTTTAACATCAATTTTTGTTTTTCTGTCTTTACCAATAACGCTTGTCAGATATGTAAAAAAATTAACAATACAAATATTTTGTTTACTAATTTTAATAGGCAAATTTGTGCACTGTACCGATAAACTACCCCGACATTTAAAATTGTTTTGCAAAACATCTTACTAAGAACAGACAAAAATGTTATTTCGCGCCAATTATTATAATTGTTTAAATTTCTTTTTTTAGGAAGAGCAACAATTACTCCTTTCCGCCAATTATTTAAATTTTTTACTATGACATATAACATTAAATAAATTAACAAGTTCACTTGCTACAACAATATTTTTTATGTTTAAACATTTCTGCAGTTACTTTGTTAAGTCTTCCAGTTTTATTGTTTGTCAACTTGTAAATTGCATAAATCACTTTAGTTACAAAATTGTTTTTAATACATATTTCTAGATTTTGAGTTTCATATATATTATTATTATTATTAAAATCTTTGAGAGTAGTTGACATGGATTAATCAAATAATTTTTAAAATGTTGTATTTATCTAGATAATTGCTTGTTAAAATTAAACAACAATTTTTTTAGATTAAAATATTGGTGTTCTCTCTAACTTCCAACAATTGTCTTACAATTTTATAAAAAGTCTTTAAATTATTTTTTTTGTCTTGTATGTTTTTTTGCATGTGCTTTTTAACCACTCATTTTTATCTTTTAAATTGTTTATATAAAGTTCTATATTTATTATCATTTTTTTTCAGATAACAGGATTATTAGATTGATTTCTATCTAATTTTTTTTTTGAGATTAATTAAATTCCAGTTGCTACTAAAATCCATTTTATATTTTAACAATTTATATTAATTATCAGACTTTTCTAACATTTTAAAAATGTATTTGTTAAATAATTGTAAAATTAATTTGAGATATGTAGTTATTTAGGTTTTTTACAAAAAAGCAAATGTACTTTTTTTTGTTTTTATTGCTTTTAATTTTAATCAAAAATTTTAACAACAAAATTGTGATCAAAGTCAATATTTGCAACGCAATATGCACGTACATCATAGAATAAAAATTGCCATTTTGTTTTAACACAAATGTATTTAAGTTTTTAGGTATATTCACGAGTTATGTATAAGAAAACGTTTTTGTACTCGGTTTGCTGTTTTTCTATTTCAAAAAACCCATGTTTTCCAGTGTATATTTTTGTAAGTAAAAAATGTGTTACTAACATTTATTTTATAATAACTGTTTATTACTAACAATCTATAACTATTATTATTTATGCTATTAGCATAGCCGTGTGGTCCAATATTTGAGAAGTACCTATATCTGTCTTTGTTTATTTTTACATTAAAATTGTTAATCAATATTTTGATGTTCTTTTTGATACATCATTTTTCAAATTTTTTAATCGCTTATAAAATATTTTTTTTAAATTTTTTTCAGTAGCCTCAGTAAGAGCATAGATTTGCACAATTGTTACTTTTGCAAATGTGGTGTTAAAATTGGCTAAAATATACGATCGTTTTTGGGTTTTTATTCAATTATAGTTTTAGCAACCTTTTTTTCAACATAATACCAACTCCATAAATATAATGTTCTTTATGTCAAAAATACAAAATTTATGTATCTCTATTCTGGCGCTTAAAGCCTTTTTTTATTTATGCTTGGAACTGGTTAGAATAAAAAAATATTGTTATCTTTAAATTTACTAATTTAAGAAAATTAGTAATGCCCATTACATAAACATACACATATTTTATATAATATATTTTTAAATAAATAATTGTGCTAGGTTTTTATCTAGTTAAAATGTGTAAATTTTGGGTTTTTAGTACGTACATAATTTTGATATTTGTAAAAAATAGTTTTATTGTTTTAATTATAATTATTGCTAACATAATATTTAAGAATTATTTTAATAAAATACTAATATGTCTAATATGTTTAAATAATGTGAAGAAAGTTAATAAATTTTATTGCGTTAATTTTAAAGCAGCCCATGTTAGCCCCTGGATATCGTATTAAATATAATAAATAATATAAATTATATTTAATTAACACTGAAATATAAAAATAATAAATATTTTTTAAAATCTAATACTATTAAACTAACATTAATACATAAAAAATAGTTACTAATAAAAACCAATAGAAATATTATTTTTAAAAGATTTTTAATTAATAATGTTAACGTAAAAATTTTTTAAATAAAAAATAATGTATACCTTTAAATAACTTTTATAAATGATCATAAAATATGATAAATAATGATACTAAATATATCTGTAAAAAACAAATATTAATTGCTTTTTATGTGAAATTATTTTTTATACACATAACGGTTGTACATAACTATATTATAATTATTGAAATTAATTAGATTATACGTTCATTTATAAAAATGTATACAAACAAATTAAAACGTTAAAAATTTATTAAAACGTATTTGTGCAATATTATAAGTTCTCAAAAATTTAAAATATATGTTATGTTTCAAATGTTTTTTTTTAATTACAAATGTGCACAGATTTATCCAAAATAAGTAATAAACAGATTAATTAATTTTTTGATATACATATATAACATATTTATAATTAAATGCTTATTTAAAAAACGTTATAAATGTATATTTATAAAGTAGAAAAGCTAAGTAATAACCAAAAATACAAATATTTGTTAATATGTTTTATTATATAATTTATATAAATTAATAATATATTTTAAAATACTAAATGTATGTATAATAAATATAATTTAATAAAAAGTGTTTTTAAATTTACATTTTTTACTATAAATAATAAATAAAAAAGATTGTACAAGTATGTAAAAAATTTATTTACATAAACTGTTAAACAAAACAGTTAAACATTTGTTACAAAATTACACAAATAAATGTATTTTTAATAACATTTATATTATATAGTTAATAAAAGTATTTTAATATGTTTAAATTATAATACTTTATATGTAAAATTTTAATAATTAATGCATTTAACATAATATAAATAAAAATAAAACAGCATGTATTAAATGTAAAGTATTATCTTAAGATTTTAAAAGCTATTTAAAAACAATTATTTGTAACAACCAAAATTAAACAATTACAATTGCTAATTATTTTATAAAATTAAAAATTACAATCATTATTTACAATTTTATATTTAGTAGAATTTATAAGAATAAGTTAGTTTATTTGTTAATTAAAAAATTATTTTGTAAACATTTATTAAATGTTACATATTTTAATTTGCTAACTAAACACAGATGTACAGATAGTGACATAAATGAATTGAATGTTGACAAACTATGACATTAAAATATATGTAAGTTATGTTAAAATACACATTACATCTTTTAAAGTATGTACAAAAACATTGTTTTAAATAATTGTTGATTGTCTTGTAGCATTTCTAAACAGCTCACTATAAAACAAATCTTTAAATATTTGTACAAATTTAGCATTGTTTAAATTGCCACTAGTACGCATCCATTTTAGAGACTAATTGTACTTAATTGCAAAATATCTTTTAACACATGAAGGATGTGCAACTTTTATACAAATGTGGTTAAGTGGAATATTTGAACTGTAAATAATCTTTAAAATTTTAGTCTATGGTTTGTAGAATTTTGCACATTTATTTGTAAAGTATATTGATCTCCCAAATAACGATAGATAATGGTTAAATTTTTTAGCAAACTCCATTTTTTGTAATTTATGGGTACGTTTAAGTAAATGTTTCTTAACAATCGCTTTAAAAATAAAACCCTAAGAGTTCATCTTCCTTACACTGAAATAAAAATTTTTTTTTAATAATTGTTTAACGTAGATAATTTTGCGCTTGCTTTATTGATCAAAATGTTGTACACAGTTAAAATATTTATTTTTATGCATTTGACAATTGTTTTAATTTGTGTGCTCCTTTTATAAAAACTTTAAACTAATTTATAATTATGTGTAGACAAATAACGATACAACTGTTATAACCATAAACATTAAGTGCGCGGAAGTAAAAAGACTTTTTATCAAAATTCCAAATTTTAGAACGGAAAATAATATTTGGCCTTGTGTTTAAATCATTAAAAATAAATTAATAATTAAAAAAAAAATTGTTTTTAACATATATCATGTAAATATCTACATATTATTAATAAAATACTTATATAATTATATATATATATATTGTTTACTTGTAGTCGACGATCAATGGAAATGTAATTTTTTTTAAATACAATATATGTTTTAAATATATTTTTATACACAACAAATTTTTTTTTTAATAATCAGTAAATTATTTTTATTAATAAAACGTTTTCTAATTATTTTTATACAGGTTTAGGTATAAGTTATATAAATCTGTTTATTCTGTTTTATATTCATATTTATAAAATGACTAACATGTACATATTATAAATATACAATTAGTAATTGGTAAGTAATATTATTTTAAATACATTGTTAATTAATAACATAAGTATGCTAAAATAATTTTTTAGTATTTTGGTGTACACATATAATACTTATTTTAAAATATACGTAAAATTCTTAAAACAATTACTTCAAAAAAGTGATTATTTAACTATATATACATATATATTGTTAATAAAAAAAATTGTATAAAATATCAACTAGTAAGAAATTGAAAATAAAATAAAATAATTATCATGAATTATAAAAACAACTATTAACATAAATACAAATAACATACAATTATTTTGGTTACCAATTAATTAAAGACATTCCGGGATAGTCTAGCATTACAGCGTTCAAATTCGGACCTTCGTGGGCACGGGTTCAAATCCCACTACCAGCACTAAAATGCGGGCCCATGTTCGGCTTTGCCAAAATGTCTACTGCTGAAAACATTAATAAAACAAAAAGTTTAATAATTCAATAATCAATGTAATTGCTTTTTTTAACAATTTTTTCCAGGCGTTTTGGAATGTTTTTTATGAGAATGTTGATATATTCTTGTTTTATCTCATGTTGAACAACAAACCGAATAAGTTTACATAAATCCTAAATTTTGGTATGCTTATTAATGTTGCGCTGTAGCATATTAAAAATGTTTTAATAATATTAAAAGTCAGACTGTTCGGTGGTAATTCAGTAAAAAATAGATTATTATTTTGAACTCCTCTAATGTCTAAATGTAAAAATAAAACAAATATAGTAAACTTATTAATAACCACAGTTCAAGTGTGCTGCATTTTATAATAAAAAACATTCTTTATAACTAAAACAATATTTGTATCATTCAAGGTATCATAAATATGTCTCCATTTAATAGGTGGATAATACCAAACCAATAAATTACTTGTCAATGGTAAACTTTGTCTCTAGCAACCGGGAGTAAATGTTTTTGAAAACTCATCGCACACAACATTTTGTTTTTAAAGCCAAATAATTTGTTTTAAGTCACTGTTTTATTAGCAAAATATACGGAACGTCAATAACATAAATGTCATTTACTCTATTGTTTACAAAAGCTAATCTGTCATCTTTTTGTTTTATGGTAATAAATGGTTTGATCTTTGGTGATTGTACAGTTAAACTGGATTCAATTGCATTGTTTTTTTATTGTAAAATAAATAAAATTGTTTAAATTATTTTTTTGGTTTTTTAAATAAGTTTATTATAATTGTTTTAAAGTTCTATAACAATGTCTTGATCATTTGTAGTAGTCATTACATGTTTTATTCCAACATTATTGTAGATTCGTGGTTTTTGACCATTAATAATCCGATAAATTGTCGAAATGTTAACTTTGTATAAATCTGGCAATTTTATAAATACAAATCCTTTATTTTTTTATTTTTTAATAACACGATATTTATTTCCGGTAAGATGAAAACATTTTATTACTAGTGTCCATTTCACAAACAATGCAATTAGAAATCAAAATTAGCGGATAAGCGGAATCTCACATTTAAACGTAAATAATAATTTATTTTATTTGTTTTAAAATTTTTATTTAAAATTTTTGTAAAATTATTTTTATTTATATAAATTAAAATAATTAAATGTTTATTTTATTAATTAATATAACATTACAACTAGGAAGAATTTGAATGTCCGTTTTACATCAATATTAAGGATTAGTTATTGTTCATTTTTAATGAAATTAAACACACAAAATAATAATTAGAAAAAATTATGTAATTTCAACTTATTATTAATATTAAAATAGTTTTTAAAATATGCTATTTTGGCTGATTCAGTCTTTTTAAATACATATTTCTAACTAAATATAAACGAACTATTAATTACTTGACATTAAAAAATATTTTTAATATTAAGTTAATGTTTCTAACAAACATTTTAAATCTGGTATACAAATAGTATTATTCAACCAGCACATATAGTTTTACACCTAAAACTTAAAAAAACAGAAATCTACCTGTAACAATTATAATACTTTTATATGTTTTTGTTTATGTTTGTAAAACTATATATATATATATATATATATAGTAGATGGTACGTAGTAGTTTTTAAAAAAAGTTTTATTTTGGTATTTTTATTAAAATTTATAAAACAAATATTATAAATAATTGCTATATAATTATAATACGTTTAGATATAGGTAAGCAATAATATATTTTTACGTTGTTACATTGTTAATTAAATACATATTTATTTATGCCATTGTTTTTTAAGATATAGGTATGTACATATAATATGTATATATATATATATATATATATATATATATATATATATATATATATATATATATATATATATATGTCCCGGAGTATCCTAGCGGTACAGCGCATAAATGCGGTTTTTAGTAGGCATGAGTTTAAAACCCATTACCGGCACTCATATGCAGGCCTACGTTTAGTTTCGCTAAAATGTATATTGCTAAAAACGTTTTTGTTAAACAACTAGAATAGCAAACATATATATATATATATATATATATATATATATATATATATAATTATAAAAGCGGTTTGTGAGTTTTTAAAGTATTAATAATTGTTGCAATTTTTTTTATATAAACATAAAATGTAGCTACTTTATTTTGTTAATTAACTGTAAATAATTTTATAATAAAATAAAGCATTTAATTTGAATAACATTTTAAATAGTGGTATTAGTAAGCAAAATAATAATAATAATAACAACAATAATATAATAATAATAATAATAATATTTTTTTATTTAAAAAATGTTTACAATATTGCATTTTTGTGGTACAATCCAGTATAAATGTTGATGTATTTTTTAAAATTAGTTTTAAAAATTTTAAACTTTGTATTTTTTTAAATTAATTATTTATTTAAAATATTTACTTTAAAAAAAGTTTGCTCTTAGTGATGATTTATGATGCAATTTACTCACTGTATATTTTTAATTTTTTAATTTACGTTTAAATTTGTTTGCATTAAATTTAATTGAATAGTTCAAATTATTATTGAAAATTAATTTATGGAATAACAATACATTTATTTAGATGCTTCTTAGTCATAAAGGTTTAAGATTTAACAATTGGGGTAATGTTTATAGGTCTATAATTATTTAAATTAGCTTTATTACTGCTTTTAAAGATGGGCGTAATATATGGTTGCTTCCAACTTTTTGCATAAATACTATTTGTAAAACTAGTATAAAATAGTTTAGTTAATACAAAGTGATATTCTTGACAATTATATTTTATTATGTTTGTTGTAATGCTATTCGGGTCAAGAATGTTAAAGTTTTTAAGTGATTAAATCTGTTATCCGGGGTAAAAATAATTGTTGTTTTAAAGGAATTTATGTTTCTTGTTTAGTTTAAAAGAATATTGTTGTTAATTGTATAAAAATAATTTAAGAAAAACGATGTATTGAATGCATTGCATATATCCACAGTATCAAACAGGATTTGTTATTGCATTTAAAAATATGGGGTATAAGATTTTTTAATTTAGTTTGAAATATATAATTTTTAATGTTTTTAGTAATGATTTTTGTAGAACTGTATGTTCTTCAGAAATTACGGTGCGTATACGGTGTTGTTCTAGCTTTTTATGTATTTAAAGTATTTTGACTTATGTGTTAAAGCATTTGCTTTTATGATTTATTTTACTTAATGTTTTAAAATTTTATTCTAATACGTTTACATATCCATATCTTACCATGGGTTTCATAACCTTTGCGAATAGAAAATAAATTATGTACCATATAGTTTATATTTGTAATAAGTTCGTGATTAATAAGGTTAACATTTAATTATCCTAATCTAAATAAATAAAAATAATTTAAAAAATGTTTTTTTTAATTTTAAATAAAAATATTAATACAAATTTATTATTTACATTTAACCTTGAGATTCTGTTCAACCGCTAATTTTGCTTCCTGATTGCATTGTTTTTGAAATAGAGAATAATGATAAAAAAAGGTTTCGTCTCACAGAAAATGAACACCGTGTTATTAAAAAATTAAAAAATAAAGGATTTTTACCGATAAGATAATCAAATTTATTTAGAGTTAACCTTTCAACAATTTATCAGATTATCAACAATCAAAAGCCACGAAATTACAATAATCTTGCAAGAAAACGTGTAACAACAAGTACATATGACCAACAAATTATTTTAGAGTTAAAAAAATTATAATAAACTTTTTTCAAAAACCAAAAAATTTTTTTTAACAATTTTGTTTATTTTAAAATAAGAAACAGAGCAAGTAAATCCGGTTTAACTCTACAATTACCGAAGATTAAACTATTTATTACCAAAAAACAAAAAAATAACAGATTAGCTTTTTGTAAACTATAGAGTAAACGATACTTATGTTATTGACGTACCGTATACTTTGTTAATAAAACAATAATTTGGGATAAACCATTTGACTTTAAAAACAAAGTGTTGTGTGGGACGAGTTTTTAAAAATATTTACTCCCGGTTGTTAGAAAGAAAGCTTAACCTTGATGAGTAATGTGTTGGTTTGATATTAAATATATTGAACCTATCAAATAGAGAATTATATCTGATACTTTACTTAGTAAAAAAATTATTTTAGTTATAAAAGATGTTTTTCCATTATAGAATGCAGTACATTTACACGGGGGTTACTACTATTTTTCAGGACAATGCTCCATGTTATACGTTCAAAAAGGTAACGTCATTTTTATCTAATTTAACTTTATTTGCTTTATATTTACATTTAGACGGTAGAAGGACTAAAATTAAACAAGCTATCTTTCTTTCAATTGCCTCCTAACAGCCAGGATATTAATGTTATTAAAAACATTTTAGTACGCTAAAGCGCAATATTAATAAGCATATCAAATTTAAAAATTTATGTAAACGCATTTGGTTTGTTGTTCAATATAAGATAAAACAAGAATATATTAACACTCTCATCAATAGCATTCTAAAACGCTTGGATTAGGTTGTTCAAAAAAAGGCAATTACATAAATTATTGAGTTTTTTAAACTTTGTAATGTCCTTAATCATTTGGTAACTGCACAAATTGCGTGTACTTTGTATTTTTATTAATAGTTGACGTTATAAATTATGTTAATCATTTTACTTTATTTCCGATTTTGCACCCGTTCATATTTTATATACTTTTTTTAGTTACAATATATATGTATATATAATTATAATTTTTTTATTATTATATAGTATTGTATATTTTATAATTAAAGTGATGTTTCTCTTGTATACTATGTAGCTGCTAGAAAGGTTTTAGCTTAATGATTACTTTTTTGCAGTAATTGTTGTGAGGTTTGTATTGTTAATGGGTAAATCATAGTGTTGTAAAAAAAAGAAGTTATTAACGTAGTTAATACATTCACCTCCCGTATGTTCAGTTTTGTCTTGTTTGAACATGTTATAAAAGACAATTTATATTTTGAAATTGAGGATAAAATTATAACACTATAATTCAGACAGTAAAATTGCGTTTAGAAAGTCAATTAATGCATAGTTTTTTAAAATATAAATTTTGTTTAAAATTGATCTGTGTGTATTTGTAAAATTTTCCATTATTGACCGTTGTTGTTTGTGTTAAGCAAAATAGTTTGAAAAAAATAATGATTGAGAATGCAAGGAGTGTATACTTTTGTGATAATTTAGTTTAGAAGAAATTAGATTAAATTGATTTAAATCAGCATGTATTAAAATTGGTGATTTTGTAATAATAAAACGTACGGTTCTGGATGTCGTGATATTAATTGTTAAATTTTCTGTAAAAGATTTTTTTATATTTATGCTTACTAAAAATAATTAAAAATAACAAATTAATTTAAATTTAATTTTTTTAAATAGTTAACACTAATTTATTTAACCAATAATAAATATTTATTTCAACAATATATTTTAATGTAAAGTTTAATGTAAGCAATTTTGTTTAAAAATAATCAACATTAAACTAATGTTTAAACCAAAATTAGTAAAATTTATTTTTAATAAAACTAAATAATACAATTTATAATTTAATAAAATACTATTTAAAAAATAAAATAATAATGGTGTTTAATTTATTTCTTTTTTAATAAAATATTAAACACAATTTATTACTTGCTATAACGTGTTAAAAAAGACTATTTTTTATATTTTAGATTTATAAGGAAAGTATGTTTTAAAATGTAAACAATTAGTAAACTTTATTTTTTGCAATATTAATATATATATTATATATATATATATATATTAATATATAAATGCTTATGTACATACTCATAATTTATCAAGATTAACAGCATTTTATTTAAACCTATATATGCATTATTATTTTACGTAGGTTGTTTAACTTAAATTATAATTGGTCATAAATTAACCGTTAGTTAACAATTTTAAAAAAATTTTTTTTTTAAAGATAAAAATAATAGAAAACGTAAACGGAGTAATGAATTTATTTTAATTATTTTAGTAAATAATTGTAAGTGTGCAAAAGTTTTGGTTATTAAACAAATAAAAAAATTGCATATATAAATGTACAAAAAATAATCTTTATTTAAAAACAAATTACATAATACATTCTAAATTGCTAAACAATTGCAATTAAATTAATGCATGTTTTAAACAAATTTATTACTAATAAATAATTACAATTTTAATAATTTACTTAATTTTTTAAATGTTTATTACAATGACAATTGTTTAAATATTAAACATTAATATATATATATATATATATATATATATATATATAAATTATCATTAATAAAATTCAGTAAAACGTTTTATTTTATAGTAATTATATAATTATAAAATAACAAAATTAATTGTTATATAGTATAATTTTTATATAAAAGTAAGCAAACGTAAAACGTTAATTATTAATTAAAAGTGCAATTAGTATTTTATGTAAAGTTGTTTGTTTATAATAAACGCATATACAGTATACCATATATATATACTGATCTAATTGTTATTTGTTACTTTTTTAAATATGTTTATATTTTTATTTTTTTAGATATAATTTTATTTTAAAATAAACACAAACTAAACAATATTTAAATGTATTCATTTTGTTTAACATAATCTTTAATATTAAACACACACACACATATATATATATATATATATATATATATATATAGTTGGCAAAATATTTCATTTCAGTTAATTTTTTTTGTAATTAATATATATTTTTAAAATAACGCATTTTTTTACACATTATAAAAATTTTAATGATGTGCTACATTTTTTAATAATTATATAACCTTGACACATACGCTGGTAATGCGATGCCTAAACTTTAACTTTTTCTAGTTAAAATTTATTAAATATAAAAATGTGTATTTTATTTGTAAAAATAATTATAAAAAAATATTTTTTAATTTTATGTTCTTTTTAATTTTAAAAATAATAATTTTTAAAATAAAATAACTACTTATATCTATATTTACAAATTTGAACTGTATTTTTAAATAGTCAATAAATAATTTATTTTAAAAGTATTATAGTATAATATATTTTTAAAAATAATTAAATTATTTTTAATAATTTAAGCACTTGGTAAATTTTTATTTTCAGTTTCAAAATTTGAAATTTTAATAAAAAAGGCTTCTTATTTTGGTGCACTTAAAACTTATGGTTAAAACAGCTTACAATCGTTATTTGTCTACCTATGATTATAAATTAGTTCTAAGTTTTTATAAAAGGGACACAAAACTTAAAACAATTGACCAATGCTTAAAAATAAATGTTTTAACTGTGTGCAGTATTTTGAACAATAGAACTATTTCTTAATCACCTACAGTCGACTTTTAATAACTAAACAAAGTGATCAGTTTACAGTTATGCAGCTTAAAAAACACAAAACAATAAATGTAAAACAAATAAAAAATTAATACTTAGAATATGTTTTATATTGAATTGCAAGAAAAAAAATAGAATCTGAATGCTTCATACTTAAAAAAGCTGTTATAATACATTTACTTAGTTGTGCCGATAGATTACAAGGAGTGGAGTTTGCTAAAAAGTACAAACATTATTCATCGTTATTTTGGAGATCAATATACTTTATAGATATGTGTACTTTATATTATAAGTCATGGACTAAATATTTAAAGGCTATTTATTATCCAAATTTTTTATTAAACCACATTTGTATTGTTATAAAAGTTTCACATCTTTTATGTGTCAAAAAATATTTTGTAATTAACTACAATCAGTTACCAAAATAAATGCTTACCAGTAGCAATTTGATTAGCGCTAAATTTGTACAAATATTTAGAGATTTGTTTTATAGTGAGTTAATTAGAAATGTTACAAAACAATTAACAATTATTTAAAACGATGCTCCTGTACATACTTTAACAGTAGTAATGTGTATTTTAACCTAACTTACAATTTACTATACGTTTTCCTTATTTAAACTACATAACCTTTAAAACCAAACAGCTTACTTTTATTCCATTTTTTCTATACAGTCTGTTACTGTTAAATAAAATATTTAAATTATTATTAATTTTTATTTTAATTACCATTTTTTATATTATTGTACTTTTAAACACTTTGACTTTGTTTAAAATTTGTTTCAAAGCGCCTTTTTGTATTTAAATGTATTACGTTTGTTGTCAACGTGACTCCGGTTTTGTGAGTATATTGTGTCCTGTTTTTTTTTTGTTGGTTAACAGTATTAGTATGTAAATTTGAATTATTTTGTAATAATAAATTGCAGCACAATAATTTAATTCACACAATAACTTTTTTGATTAAAATTAGCTGGGATGTTGATAATTATTCGTATCAAGTTAAATTAAAGGAAATCAGGGCCAAAATCTTAGTAAAGAAATTAAAAAAAGAAATAAAATTTTAAAGCTTGAATTTAAATTAGATTAAAATGCTAACCGATTTGAGGAAGTTAGCTACAGTAATCAGGGTCTAAAAATAAGTAATAACTTAATTAGTTCCTTTAAAACTATTGTTAACTGGTTAGACTTTCCTTGTTTTGAGGTGAGCAAATTTAACGGTAATCTAGTAAATTACTGGAGGTTTATGAGTGAATTTGAAACCTCTATTAAGTGCACGTTGGGCAGCAATAAACAAAAATTAACTGACTTAATTTATTATTGCAAACAAAAGTCAAAGGAAGCAATACGCAAATGTATAATGCTTTATTCTGATAAAAGTTTTTCAATGGCAATGAACACATTCAAGCAATTGTATGGTAGATCGCACGTAGTGGTGCGGTCAATTTTAGATAAGCTAGTAATTGGTCCTCAACTAACAGCAAATTTTAGTAGTTTAGTGCCTTTTTTAATACAAACAAAAAATTGTGAGATTAATTTAACTAAAATAGAATGTAAGTCTACTCTTAATTCCATAAATACTTTAGAACGGGTAATGATTAGACTCCCATTATCCTTGAAAAGATAATGGGCTATAATAGCTAACAGTTTATATCAAAATAATAAGAAACTACTGTTTAAAAACTTTTTACAGTTTGTTTCTAATAATGCAAAAATTATAAATAATTAATTTATTAAAATTGCGTCGCAAGCAAATTCTACACCAAAAACAACTGAATCAAGGTCTAAAATTGTACGTAAAGTAGGCTTGCGTTGTCTATTACAAGACGGAAATTATAGATTTAAGAATTGTGACCAATTTCTTAAGTTGGAACAAACTAATAAGATAAAGATTGTTTGTAGCAATAATTTGTGTTTCTCTTGTTTAGGGAAAAGGCATGCTTTAAATTTATGTAAATATAACAGTGAGTGCAAAATAACAGAATGTAAAGGTTTACATCATTGGCTTTTGCACCCAAGTATTTATTAAGCTAACGCTAATACTGCAGTGTCTACAACTGCAAAAGTATATCTAGGTGTGATACCAGAAAAACTGGTAGGTCCTTTTTCCGTAAAAAATAAATAAGCTTTTTTGGATAATGGATCAGATTGCACCTTGATAAATGGACCTGCTGCTGAAACGTTGGGGTTGGGAGGGAGCACAATTAAACTAGAAATAAATACACTAAACGCGGTATATAATACCTTGTGCAACAAAGTTAAACTAAAAATTAAACCAAATGCAGGAGGATTTTCTATTTCTATTAATAATGCGTATGCGGTAAAACAAGCTTCCTTTAATACGGATTAATATACCTACTCAGGAAGAGCTACAAAATTGGCCTCACTTATTAAAACTTTAATTAAATTGTGGTAAAATTTTTTTAATTGATATATTGATAGGCTGCAATGTGCTTAAAACGCATTGGGTCCTAGATTAATGGTTGGGTAAGGGGAATAAACCTTACGCCATAGAAACCCTTTTGGGTTAAACTATAAGAGGGCCAAGCAGTTATCTACCAAGAATAGATAAAAATGTATTTTGTTGCTAAACATATAAAGGAGATGTTGTGCAACAAATTCATAAATTGTATAATACTGATTTTGGAAATATTAGTAACAAGTTTATAAACAAATCTATAAACATTCTAAAGGCGGTTGCAATAGTAAGAAAGGCAACTAGTTTGGTAAATAGACACTACCAAGTACCATTGCCATAGAAAGGTGACCCTAGTTTGTTAACATTAATAAATAACGCGTTAAACAAACGTTTTGTAGCAGTATTTAATTAAAAAAAAAATAATTGAAAACAATTTATGCTGTTTTCTGTTAAGTTAAATTTACAAAAACACAATACGGCACTTTTTGTTTAACCGCAAATTATATTTTTATTTTGCAATGTTCATACATTTTTAACAAGTATTAATATGGCAATTTTATTAGTATTATTCATTACAAGACTTTAACTTAGACATTAAATTCTAATAATTAACTGCATTATTAATACAGATTTTTTATTATTTACTATATTTAAAAAAATAATGTATTAGTTAATACTCTAAAATAAATTTATTGTTATAATGTTATCATCTGTGACGCCAATTTTCAGTTTGAAAAAATTAAAATAATTTTTAAAAATGCAAACAATTGACAACATTTGTATTATGTGTTCTAATGTGTAAATTGGAGTAATTACATTGTTTTTAAATATATATTTAATTAATTTACATTATAGTTTACAAGTTTTTAAATAACTTATTAGTAATTGTTATGTTTCAAAATAGACTTATCAATGCAAGTAATTCTTAAAATATAAAATAACGATATAACTATAATATGTAATTAGTTATATTTTGTTTTATATAATTAAAACATGTGTTTATAAACATTATAGAAACCGTTAAATCTACAATATATGTATCTGTTCAAAAATATTACATTACAGTATGTTTACAATATTTTATACAACACTAAAAACACATATACCAAAAAATAATGTTTAAATTTGGTATACATTTATTACAATAAATTTATAAATCAATTAATTAAAAATTTTTAAAAACAATTTTTACTACATTAATCTACGTTGTTAATTTAGAAATGTATGGTTAACTTTACATATATTTTTTAACGCAAATAATTACAATAACTTGCTCCGTACCTACATTTTAAAAACACCAAAAACATTTGTTGACGTGCCAAAAATATTTACATTTTTTTGTTATTATATTATTATACAAAAATAACATTTTTTGTTTATAAAAAAATATTTTTAGCAATAGAAACGTAAAACAAACATCTAACAATTTTTTGTTTTAAATAGCACAGCAATTTCAAAATCTACTGCATTAAAAATATTTTTAAGCAAAAATTATCTATTGTGTGCCGGGGTGGTCTAGCGGTACATCGCTTGAATTTAAAACCTAAGTGGGCATGGGTTTAAATCCTACTACTGGTACTAAAATGCGGACTCACGTGCGGTTTCACTAAATGTCTACTACTAAAAGGTGTTTTTTGTAAAACATTCAAACTAATAAATAAATAATAATAAATAAAAAATTTTAAATTATTTTGTGCATTTTGTTTAAAAGAAAATACAGAACGCATTAAATAATTAAAACAACATTATGTCAAGTTTATTTTTATAATAAACATATAAACTTTTTTAATAAAAACAATGTTTTGTAAAAAAACAATAAATTAGCTATAACATTTATCAACAGTAAATGAATTATAATAATATAAATAAAAATTAATATTATTATTATGCTAATACAATATAGATTATTAATACTTAAAATAATTGTTTTTTTAATGTTTTATAAATATAAACATTTAAATGTTCTAAAAATGTTTTTACAAATTATATTCAAATAAATAAATAATATTAGTTACACTTAAAAAGTATGCATATATTTAGTTAAAAACATGAAAACATTACGCATTAAACATTTTTTTATACTTTTTAACATGCTTACATAATGCAGCACAAGTTAAAGCATACGTTATAGTTGAAACATTATTGAGTTTTAAATTTTGTATGTATATATATAATTTAACATAAATAATAATGTAAAAAAATTAAATAAAATTTTTAAATACTTACCTTTTTACTTTTGTTTTATTGATTTGTCACATTACTTATTTTAATCTTGAAACATGGAACATGGCAGTTGGTTACGATGAGTTTATATAGTCAATATTTTTCAAACTGGGGGTTTTCCAGTATGTGCGCTTTGTTTTACAAAACCAAAATTAAATATTTTATTATTTTTTAAATTTTAATATTTTAAACATGTTTCAATATTTTTATTTTTTTAAATAAATTTTGTTTTTAAATTTTATTAAATAAATTAACCAAAATACATTTTATCATAAATACATTTTTATTTTAACCATGCCCAAATTTAATTATAAACAGTTTTTTTATACAAAGAAGCATAAAAGTGTTTTAAATAAACGTCCATTTTAATACAGTGGTTTTTAAAAAACTTTAAAGTTAAAGTTAGCAAATAATATGTTTTTACCGTCATTATTATTATTAAACTACAGGTTAATATATAATAAAAATTTTAATTTTAATTTTTTTATTACAGATAAATTACATATACATATCTATGTATTCTTAATCCAAAAATCGTAATTAAATAAATATGTTAATAATAATTTTATAGTACTTAATAAAAAAATGTACTAAAAAAAGTAAGAAAGTCCTTATTACATACAACAATAAAAAATTTTGTATTACTCCTAAATTAAAATTTAAATAATTGCAAAATTGAAATGAATGCTTAATTGTCAATTGCAAAAAAAATAATATATTTTACTATACAAACATTGACAGCACAAATGTTTTTATAACACTATTTGCTAGTAATTTAATTAATTATTTTATTAATGTTAATAACCATATTTAACCATATTAGCTGAAAAATTTAATTATGTAAATATTAACTTATTTAACCTAATTTAGTTAATGTTTTTACAAAACTTTAAAAATAACTAGATTATATTTTTAGAAATGCCCTAGATTATTTTTTAGTAAAACAATATCTGACTACTTCATTATTTATTTGTTTTTAATAATATACTTTAATTATCACTATTTAAAAAACGTAAAGTTTATTTTTAAATTATTTATATATGTGCAAAATATATAAATTTTAAATGTAGCATTACTTAGTAACATTAATTTTAACAATCTAAACCAAAATAGTGCTATTGTACTGTTTACTAACTTTATTAACATTTATATTAAGAAATATTGTTTAGTAGTTAAAATTAAAATTGCAAACAATTATATTTTTTATATAATTTTTAAAGGCTTAGACAAAAGGCATATAAATTGAATCAGTGTACTAAATTAAAAATAACTTAAACAAACAAATTCAACAAGGATGTTAACAAACTTAAAAAACTAGGTTAATAATTACTTATATTAATCTATTAAATCACTTTTTTAAAACAAACTTAAAAAATATAAAAAAATTAAAAACAATTAAAATTAAAATAAATGTTAAATAATTAAATAATTACTTTTATTTAACGTACAAGAATAGTTTATAGAATTTTTAAAATATTATACACATTTAAAGAATAGCAGCAACTGGATGTGTAAATTAACTAACAAAACAAAATATTTGTTTACAATTAATTAAATTAACATTAAAAAAATATTAAATTAATAAAAAAATAATTAAATAATGTTTTACATTTATTTATTCACAATTGAATAAAATCAGATAATTTGCAATTAAAAAGTTTAATAAAGTTTCTGTTAACAGTGCACAGTAAAATGTAAATTTGCAAATTGTATAAAAACCGTTTAATTAAGTAATTTTTAAAAATTACATTTTTGATGATAAATGTAATTTATAGTACCGAATTATGAAAAATGCATTTAACAGCTATTTAAAATATGAACACTTTAAAATTTACATTTTACTTTATTAAAATATTTATGTATCTATTAATTGTTTATAGATATTCTTAAATTAATTTTAAACAATTGCTAAAGTACAGTAAAAAAATCCATATAACAATTTAAAATTTCAAAATATTTTTAAAAACATTTTAAAACTGAATTCTAAAAAATGTTTTACAACAATTAGTATTTTTAAATAATGTCTCAGTGCGTACGTGAAAAAGTTAACAAGGTTTTATTCAAAGTTAAAATTTAACGTAATTAAAAATTTATTAAAAAATATATTAAAATATATTAAAAAATATATAAAATTTAAAAATTAAAAATTTGGTTTGTTGGTAAAATTCGCAATTTGATTAAAATGTTTTAGCTATAAGTAAACGAGGATTAAATCGGACAAAAAATTAAGGCACAGTTAAATAAAAATATAATTATGTTTAGAAAATTGAATTCAAATAAATTATTATAATAATATAATTAATTCCTACCCAAAAATTATTAAAAAATTATAAAAATTATAGTTAATCCTATAAACTATTAAATCTGTACATATTACCCTATTATACTTCATTTTTAAGCAAATAATATAGTATTTTTTTATCAACATGTGTAAATTCTGGTTTTTGTGTAAACAAAAATTTGGTAATTTAAAAAAAAATTATTATTATTATTATTAGTGTTACTGTTTTATTAATAATGTTATTGAAAGTAAATTTAAGAATTATTTTATTTATAAGTTAATATTATAATATACATTAATAATGGCAAAACGTTACTGAATTTTATTTTGTTAAATTTAAGAAATCTAGTTAATTGTATATTACAATATACAGTAAATTACAATGATAGTAATAACAATTATAAATAATAATTAATATGTACCTTAACTATTTACAAACAGCTTGAAGATCTAAATTGCAATTATTATTAATAATGCATTATGATACTTTTTGTTAGTCGTTTAGTTTTTTAAAAAATTATTCTTTTTATAAATTATAATTAAACATGAATTTTTATTGTTATTAAATGTACAGTACATTTATTTGTATTAAATTTACAAAAAAATTATTAAAATAATTATAGAAAAATAAACAACAATTACAGCAAAAAATAACGACAACAACAAAGTCTCGTAATTCCAAATAGAACAAATTTAAAAAAGCAACAAATGTATCCATTATTTAAACATTGTGCCAAACGTTTTGCTTAATACCATAAACCATTTATTATAATTAAATTTTTGTAAATAATTTTTGATTAAGGTTTCTGTGATTAACCAATTTTTTTATCATTTACAATTTTTTATTCAAGTAATTGTATTGTTTAATTGTAATAATGTTATGTTGTAAGCAAGAGTCAGTCTTTCAAAGATCTCATTATTTAAAATGTGATCGCACCAGGTAATTTTTAAAATACTTCAAAATACCGGCAATAAAAATGTTCACCATCTTATAAATGCTGTTTGCTTCCTTTCACTCTTTATTTCTATATTGTCGTATAAATTATTATTGATATTTACAAACAAAGTTTTAATTTTGGACGGATAAAAGCCTATAACTATATTAATTTAAACACATAAAAAAACCTGACATTGTTTATTAATATTTTGTCTAAAAATATAATTTGCAAAATCCAAATTCGTTAATTTGTTATAATTTTATTTAATACCTTAAGACAAACTATTTATAGATTAGTTCATAAAAAATTAATTACAAAACAAATAAAAACCATAACAAATTACTTCCTTTATGTACATTTGTGACATTTTTAACACAACAGTATAACCATTTATAGTTTAAAACACTGCAACTTAAATGTTAGTATTTCAAACAGTATTTTGTAAAACTTAATAATTTTTTGCAAATATGTGTACTGAACACTCTCCAAACAATTTACTACAATTAATAACATTAATTGTAATTGCTTTGTACAAGCATTTTTTCTTTCAAAAACCAGTTTGTTGTGTTTTAAGGTGTTTATCTACTACATTATTTAAACAATTTTTAAATATTTTTAAAAAAACACGTAACAGGAAACAAACAAAATTATTCTGCGTTAATTATTGCTATTGTTTAACCTTTTATTGAAAATAGCAACAATTACTGTTTGCTACAATTATTTAAAATTTGTTTATTATGCAACATAACATTTAATAAATAAGCAAGTTTACTTTTCTACAACATAACCTCCATGTTTAGGCATTTTTGCAGTTATTTTATTAAGTCCTTTGATTTGCATAAATCATTTTAGTTAAAAATGTTATATATATATTTCAGTTTTTAGTCTTATTTATATTATTATAATTATTAAAATTTATAATCGTAATTAACATGGATTGATTAAATATACATCTAGATGACTGTTCATCATTTGTTAAAAGTAAAGAATCATTTTTCCTTTAATTGGAATATTGGTGTTTTTTAACTCTCTTAATAATTGATTTATAATTTTATACAAAGTTTTTAAATTATTTTTCGTTGCCGCCTTATCTGTTTCTTGCATTATTTGTAAACCAATTTTTTTTGCAGCATTTTTTTTACCTAAAAATATATACTTATTTTTAAATGTTTTCTAAATAATAGGATTGGTAAATTTATTTATTTTTAATTTTGTTTTTTTTCTAAAATTTGCTGCACAGTTTGTAATTGTTTTATAAAACGATTGATTATTAGACTTTCTATCTTTTAAAGACCATAAAATACATTTTTTAAAGTTTGTAAAATTAATTTGAGATATTTGTTTGTTTAAACTTTTTACGCAAAAATAAATGTAATTATTTTGTAGCTTTTATTATTTTTAACTAATAAAAAATATTTTCTATTAACAAAATTGTAAATTAGGAGCCTACATTTGTACCAAAACAGCATACATCTTGCAATTTGTGCTAATGCAATTGTAAGTAATCTTTTTTTGTTAATTCTCCGTCAAAAAACCCACTTTGTTTTGCGTATATTTTTTGTTTTAAAAATGTGTTGCTTAAACGTTAATTTTACAACAACTATTTAAGGTTATTAATCTTTACCAATTATTATTAATGCTACAAACACCTTTATGCAATTTTTATTTAACTGTGTTATTTATTGTAACTCTGTTATTTACATACGTGCTATTAATTTGTCGTTGTTTGCCGAGTAACATTTTTATTAATTTTGTAACAGTATATTTTACATAATCCAGATTATAACCTTAAGCTCTAACTTAAGTCTTTTAGTCTTGGGACTAGTTAAAAGATATATTATTTATAATCAAAATTAAGGTAATAAATAAATATAATTAATTAAATCTAAAATTATATTAGCATATAATATAAAATTAAAATTAATTTTTATAACTTTTAATTAACAAATGCATCTGTAATTTTGTAACTATACATTTTTATACATATGTGTGCGTAAAAAGTTATATTTATAACATTTTAATTAATAAACCATTTTTATTTGTTAATAATAATTAACGTATTTTTTAACATCTATCACAATGCAAGTTTATTAAATTTACAACAAGTGTTCAAGAAAAACAATGGAATTAAACAGAATATTTAAGTTAAATTAAACAAATATATGCACTTGTAACAAAATTAAATATCTTGGTGTAAACATAAATAGCATATTTACATAATGTAATTATGTAGAGCATATATCTTTATGCTACTATATAAAAAAACTAAGAAAACTAAATGTTAACAATTATATTAATAAATTGTTCATTACATCATGCTTTTATTTTTTTAATATTATATTGCTCACATATTTTTTTCTAGTTTATTAAAACAAAATTATTATTAAATGATATTGTTAATAAACATTTTAAATCCTGTATATAATTAGCATCAAGAATTGAAACTAATAATAATCACCCGTTACATACAGTTTTTAGCAATTCTAAAGTTTCTGAAAAAACAAGAAAAGCTTAGCTGCACAAGAAAGCCAAAACTAATCAATACAAAAATTTATGCCTGCCCTACTTATCCAGAGTATTAACCAATCCAGAATCTAACAAAATTAAACTACTAAAAAACCTATTAAAGTAGGAATTGTTCCAACTTCTGCCATTTATTTGAACTAATTTGGACATTTCACAGTATAATATAACAAGTGTGCCTTATAATGACTTATTTTATGTACAACAATTTTAAATTTTTTTAAAAATCACATGCATACTATATAAACTGTATTTATTTTTATTAACATATAACATTCTATTTTATTTTAATTTCATTATTTGTACTACTACTTTGTTATATTAATGGTAAAAATGTATTTAGGCTGAATAATAAAATATCTAATAAGATCTAATAAGATATTAACGTTTAATAATAATAATAATAATAATATTTTATTGTACGTAAAAGTTTGTAAATTTTACAAAATAATTAAATATATTAAGCACACACTCTATCTATTTTGCTTTAAAAACATACATAAGAAGTAAATATACAATTATTTTAATCAAAAAATAATAAAAAGAAACAAATTTTTTGATTTAGTGCTTTAATAACTCAATCTTATTTAACTTAAGTTTGTTTATATATATATATATATATATATATATATATATATATATATATTATTTAATTAAAATAAAACTAATGTTAGGTTTATTAATAGCCATTGTTTGAGTAAAATTATAAATTAATTAATGTTATCCTATTTGAACATAATAAATATTGTTTTTATTAAAACAATATATATATATATATGTATATGTGTTTGTGTAAAGTATGCAAAGTGGTACGTTATACCTTAATATTAAATAACAAAGTATACTTGTATAAACATATATAACGCAATAATAACATACTAAAATTTTAAATGTAATTTTTAAATTTTTAAATTTATTTATTAATCTTTTTCTTTAGTTAATAGTAATAATGCTTATATATATATATATATATATATATGAATATACATACATATAACGTATTATTTTTTAATTATGTTTTAAACTAAAAAATGTTTAATTTTATAAACTAGTACTAAGGTTTTATATTTTGTTTTATAAGTTTTAATAATGTTTTATTAATTTGGTAAATTTATTACATTTTATTAATTTGTTTAATAAAATTATCATTTTACTTTTTTTAGAACTATTTTATTTTTATTATATTTTTTTAGATTTGTTTTACACTAAATTTTTTAATTAACAATTTGTAACCGTCAAAATGCATTAAATTTGTAAACACTGGTTATTTTTGTTTTAGGTATAAAATATTGTTTTATGAATACTGCACTAGGCTTCTGGCAAACCTTTTAGAAAAATCTGGTCAATAACAATAATGATTTTGGTTATATAAATTGTTTTTTTTAATTTTTAGTGTGTTTTTTCTTACGCATCCCTAAGATAAACATTAAAACAAATTATAAATTTTATCTTATTTGTAATCTAATTAATAAATTATAAATTACTTATATTAAGTTAAGCAACTTTGTTAAAAATTTAAAATTAACCATTTTTTTTTGTCTTTTAATAAACATTCATCTAATAAAAAAATACTGCAAATATAATTACCAAATTAAAAAAATTTTTTTTTTAATAATTAACGTTTGCCATCCCCAACACTTGGTAGCGCAATTTTTTTTATTATAGTTATTTTTAAAGTTTTAAATACAGTTCTAAACATTTTTAATAATTAGTGTGCTGTACCGATATAAATTTAAAGTATTCAATATATAAATTATGTTGCAACTAATAGATTAGGCAAACACACATAGTTCCATATTATCCGTTATTCCAAAAGTTAAGTTAAGTTTTTTTAAACTAAACAATAACTGTTTTGATATCCCCAATTTTTAAAATTTGTTATTAACATCCCGGAGCCATAATCTTTTTCTTCTATTGTTTAAAAAAACCAAGACCATTATTATCTTTATTTGCACGTTTTTTTTAAAATGTTTTAAACTAATGCATACAGTTTTAAAAATAAACAGATAAAATTAAGTAACATTTTTTTAATGTTAAACTTCAAATAATTGGTATTACTAAAATTTTGCTGTCAAACAATATGCCAATCCAATGTACAATGTTGTTTAGTTAGATTTTAATAAAAATAAATGCTGTGGTTTTCTCTATTATGTTAAAAATAATTTTAATTACATTTTTATCTTTTTCGTAATAATACTACATATAAATACAAGTTGCTTTCTATTTTTCTTTTTTTACATTTTAAAATGTTACATTCTACATTATTACAGAAACACTAATGTATCTTTAATTTTTATATAAATATAGTATACTTATAAAAGGTTTTAATGTTTTTTCTATTAATTGAGACATTTTTTTAATTTTTAATATAAGTTTTAATACTACCTTTCTTTAATTCTGCATCAAAAATGCACTTTTTTAACACGTGCCTGCTACCACCAGTAATAAAAAAACTTATGCATTTTTTGCTTTGTTTTGCATATAATTAATGCTATTAGTTTTTGTTTTTTTTAAATAAAAAAAAGTATTTTTTAGGTTACAAATTAGGTTAATGTGTACATTATTTTTAAGGTAAACTATTACCATTCCCTTATTTGTTTAAAAACTTAAACGTTTTAATTATAAAATAATTAAACAGCAATTAATTTTATGCATTAATAGTCTATATTATTTTACAATATGTAGTTTGTAATAAAAAATATTAATTTAAAACAAATAAAAATATTATTAAAAAACTATTTTTTAACATTACAACTATGTAAAGTATATAACAACATATATTGTAAATTATATTTATTTTGCTAAAAATTAATGTAGATGGAAAATGTATGCATAATTATTGTAAATTTAATTTTTATTTTTTATATAAATGTGTACATAATAGTTTAATACAAAAATATAATTTAGTAAAAATATAATTATATTTATAAAAATATTATTTTTATATAATTTATTAAATAAAAATGCACTAAATATCTGTGCCGTTTTACTTAATAATAAATTAATGCCTATTATTTAACAAAATAATATTTAAAAAAAAATTAAATTTGACATATATTACATTAAAAACGTTTAACAACTGAATGTTAATATGTTTTAATATTTACTAAACCTATCCCAATATTAACAATGTTTTTAATGTGTACAGGTATTAAGAAAGATCACAATAATTTCTTATGGCGTAAGTGTGTATATATATATATATATATATATAATTTATAATTAATGTTATGTTAACTATTTCCACAATTTAACAATTAGCTAATGTTGCTATGTAATTTGTTTTAAACAACTTAGTAACTTGCATAAATTTTAATTTAAATAGAATTAGTTATATATTAACAATATAAATGTATATTAGCTTTTAATTTATTATTTAAGTTATTACTAAGTTACCATTTATTTTTTTAATTACAAAAACTGAACATTATAAATTATTTTATTAAACATTTACACAACATAAATTAATTATTAACAGTTTACATTTGTTCTTATTAACGTATTACAATTTAAAAATTACCAGGGTACACTGTGTTAACAAATGTTATATTAATTTAACATAGTTCCTAAAAATGCATGTTTTGTTAAAAAAATGTTATTTAACAAATATGTAATTAATAATAATGTAGTCAAATTAATATTTTTTTATTTAGTTTGCTATATTTAGTAAAATCAATTACAGTAAAGTACTTGCAAAATTTTGTTTAATAATTATAATAACATTTTTAAAAATAGAATGTGTAACAAACTACAAATTAATGTTATTTATATGCTCACCCGTATCTAAATTAAAAAAAACATTTTAAATGATAATTGAAAGATTATTAATATTAATTTATTTTAATTTTTTATTAAAGTTTTTATTTTATTTTATTATTACTTAATTAATTTTTAAAAATATAGCGTCTAGCGTCTAGCGGTACAGCGCTCAAATTCGGACTTCCGTGGGCATGGGTTCGAATCCCATCACCGGCACTAAAATGCGGGCCCACGTACGGCTTTTCGCTAAAATGTCCACTGCTAAAAAAATGTTTCTTGTAAGACATTCGAAGTAGAAAACATAAAATAAAAAAATAAAAAAATAAATATGATTAACTAAAATGCAATATGTACAATCGAAAATTTTAAAACAAAAGATTACTATATTTGTTTAAAATTATAATAAATTGTTGACAATCTAAAAACAGTTTAGTTAATATATATACTAATATATATACATTATATATACATTTTATATATATATATATATATATATATATATATATTTATATATATATACATTAAATATATGTACATTAAATAATAATTATTATTTTAATTTTGGTTTTATATAAGCACTAAAGTACAATATGTTATTTACTTTAATATACTAAAAAAATCCACGGTTTTTTTAAAATAGGTTTTATAATAATGGTTATTAAATATTTTAAATAATATTTTTTTAAGCACATGCAAAATACGTTTTCTACATTTTAAACACTTAAATTTTATTTTTTTATGTATAATGCACGTATTTGTTTTTTAATTATTAAAGCAACATTTAAATATAATAAGAACAACACTAAAACTTTATATACATTAATATTTAAAAAACAGAATTTTGCTGCACAATAGCACTTAAAATACTTAAAATATACACATTATGTAAAATTTTTAAAATAAATTTAATATATTTATTTTATAATTAACAGTGTAATATATATACGACTATATAAACAAACTTAAAAAATAATGTTTATCAATATAAATATGTTGTAATATACATGTAATGTTTTAATTTGTACAATTATTAAACATATTTTACAACATACGCATATTAAAAAAAAATTCTATAAAATATTTTTTTAATTTTTTTATATATTACACATGTTTTTCTAATTTGCTGTGTAAGATAACAATACATTAGTAAAAAAAAAATTGTAAATCTAACATAAAAAAAATACATTTTAGCATAAGAAACAGAAAATAGCCAATGTTAAAATTAATTTATATAAATTTTATATAAAAATTACTTAGTACTTTTAACATATACATATATATATATATATTGTTCTAACTGTACTATTTTAATTTTGTAAAAAAAATTTGACAGCATTTAATGATATTATTTTGTATAATAATTAATATTAAAATAATTGTATTTTATTATTTATTGTGTTTTTATTTAAAAAAAAACCAATTACTGCATTTAGTAAACATAACTTAATTTTTGCTTCCGGGTAAGCAACAAATATTATGTATATCTTATAATTTAAGAAAATCGTGTATTTTATTGTTTAAAGATAAATATTTTTTTTTAAGTATAAAAAATAAGTTTATACAAGTTCTTAAAAAATGTAGTTTTTAAACCGTTTTAAAATAATTTACAGCATTTTTAAATTTACTTTTTGTTACTATAATAAATTCTGAGTAAAAACATTGTTTATTTAAAATTTAAATATTTAAAAATAGTTAATTAATTAACCTTTTAATATATATTTAAAACTAAAACTTTAATTTTTGCATACATAAAAACAAATAAAAACTTAAAATTTTTAAATAAATTTTTAAATTTATTATTGTTATTATTACAACACCCTTTTGCTTTAAAAAATACGCATTGGGCAATAAGATAATAATTACAGCAAAAATTATCATTAAAGTCACGTAATTTAAAAAAAACATAAGACAACAAAAAGTTTTTATGTATTTGAACATTTTGCCAAACGTTTTGTTTGGGCCCATAAAATATCTATTTCAATTAGATTTTCTTGAATAGTTTTTAACCAAGTTTTTTTAGTCTGCCAACGTTTTTTTACTATTTACAATTTTCTATTCCAAAACCGTTTTTGCGGTAAACGTAAAATTTGACCAAGTAATTTTCTTTGTTTAATTGTAATAATGTCATAAAATAAACAAAAGTCAGTTTTTTTTATAATTTTATCATTTAAAATGTGATTGCGCCAGGTAATTTTTAAAATACTTTTAAAACACCGGCGATGAAAAACACTCATCATCTTATCAATTTTGTCAGTACGTTTCTACATTTTACTCCCATATATTGTAGTAGAAATATTGAATGATGCGTACAAACAAAGTTTTAATTTTAAGCAAATGAAAAAAACATGACTATATTGATTTAAGTCTATTAAAGACTGACATTGTTTTTCCAAGTCTGGCTTTAACATCAATTTTGGTTTTTCCGTGTTTACAAATAATGCTTCCAAGATATATATGAAAGAATCAACAGTATCAATATTTTTTTATTAATTTTAATAAGCAAATTGTTGTTTAAATTAATGTATAACATCAATGTCTTTAAAACATTTATCTGTAAACCAATACAAGAACTGATATCTATGTGTTGTGTTCTCATATTTTGCATCATTTCTGGAGTTTTACTGAGTAGGCCAATATCATCTGCAAAATCCAAATCCGTTAATCCGCCTTGGTTTTATTTAATACCATAAAACAAATAATTTATGGATTGAGTTATAATAAAATTAATTATCAAAAAAAAACGGTAACAATATACATCTTTGACGTACTTCCGTGACAATTTCGAACATAGCAGTATGACCACTTTTTGTTCGTATACAACAACATAAATTTTGGTATAGCAAACGCATAATATTTACATATTTTAACAGTATTCCGTAAAATTTATTAATTTTTTACAAAGATTCTTAATAAACGCTGTTAAAAGTTTTTATAAAATAAATAAAATTAATTGTTAGTAATTGCTAAAATTATTGACTTTGCTCAATAATGTTACTAAGGGTGCGTATTTGTTTAATACAACTATTTCTTTTTTGAAAACCTGCTTGTTATTATTAAAGGTGTTTATTTACCACATTACTTAAACAATTTAAAATTACTTTGCAAAACATTTTACTAGGAACAGACAATAAAGTTATTGTTTGCCAATTATTGCAATTATTCAACAATTACTCCTTGCCGTCAATTATTTGAAACTTGTTTGTTATGCCGTATAACAAATAAATAAACAAACTTATTTGCTACTACATTACTTTCATGTTTAAGCATTTTTGCAGTTATCTTGTTACATTTTTCTGTTTTATTGTTTTTCAAACTTTAAATTGCATAAATTACTTCACAACAAAAATGTCATTAATGCATATTTCTGGTTTTTGGGTCACATTTATATTATTATTATTACCATTAAAATTTATGTGAGTATTTGGCATAAGCTGATTAAGTATTTTTTTAATTGCTTTACTCATCTAGATAATTGCTTATTATTTGTTAAAAATAAAAAACCATTTTTTTTATTGGAATATCCGTGTTTTTTCTAACTCCCGACAGTTGTTTTACAATTTTATACAGAGTCTTGGAATCATTTTTGCCGCTGCTTTATTTGTTTTTTTTTTTGCATCTGCTTTTTAACCAATTATTTTTATTTTTGCGGTGGCTTTTTTTAACTTGTTTATCTAAAATTTTATATTTATTATTAAATATTTTTTAAATAACAAAATTGTAAAATTGATCTCCTTCTAATTTTGCTTTTTTTCTAAGATTAAGTAAATTCCAGGTGTCTGATTAAATTTGTTGTTTCTTTGTAAAGCGCCATTTTTTATTTAGCATTTTTTGCTGCACAGTCTGTTATTGTTTTATAAAACAATATCTATTAATCATCAATTTTTTTTACTTTTTTTAAATTTTGAAATGTATTTTTTAAGGAATTGTTTAAGTTTTTTACTCGAAAATAAATGTAACGTGTGTGTGGTTTATATTGTTTTTAATTTTAAACAACATTTTTTAACAACAAAATTTTGTTGTTAAAAATTTTGTTTAGAACCAACATTTACACTGCGATATGCGCGTACATTTTGCAATACAAATGTAGTTAATTTCGTTGGTTGCTTTTTTATCTGGAGATACCCACGTTATCTTGTGTATATTTTTGTAAGCAAAAAAAATGTTGCCCACACTTATTTTACAATGACTGTTTAGTGTTAACAAACTATAATTATTATTATTTACGCTATTAGATTAGCCAGGTAGTTCAACATTTGAAAAATACCCAGATTTGTCTTTGTTCGATTTTGCATTGAAATTATTAAACAAAATGTTAATGTATCTTTTTAGCACATTATTTAACAAACTTTGTAATTAATTATAAAAAAATATTTTTTTGGTTTTCCTTAGTAGCCTTAGTAGGTTGTTTACAGGTTTTTATTCAATTATAACTTTAGCACTATTTTTACTCAATATAATACCAACTCTATTAATATAGTATTTTTTATGTTCAAAATGTAAAATTAATGTATTTCAACTCCAGAAATGACCTTTGCTTTTTTATCGCATTTTGTTAATACCCAAAATATCTAATTTGTACTTTTCATTTCTTAAAAAATTTGTTCTAAGTGTCTAGTACAAAAAAATGTGCGCACATTTTATGTTCCGACACTAATTAAGGTTTTGGCTTTAAAAATTCTGCAAATCAAATATTAAGCTTCCTTTCGGCTTTTACTCAATCCTGTTATTTGTGTAACTTTGTTATTAAGATACGCGCTATCACTTCTTTGCCGTTGTTTGCAGGAATGGAGTCCTCTTATTGTTTCTGTAGCGGTATAATTTTTTTACAAAAGCCAAATTGCTAACTTTGTGTTTTAGTCAGACTTGGGACTGGCTAAATTAAATTAGTTCTGATCTGGTTTACAATTATTTATTAATTATTTGTATAAATGTGTAAATTGTGTTAAGTTATTTCGAAGCAGTTCTTTCTAAAATGTGTATTTTAAGAAATATTTTTAAGTAAATTATTTAAATTATTTAAAATTAATAATAAACATAATTTCTAATAAGCACTAAAACTTAAAAAAATAATATAAAACATATATTTACTATCGTTTATAAATAATATAGAAATTTTAAAACAATTTTTTTAATGCAATATAAATAATATTTTTTTAATAAACAAAAAAATACAAAAACAATTTAAACAATTATTTTTTAGTAATTTTGTTAAAAAACAAATTATTATAAAGCATAATATTATTTTTAATATTTTTACATCAGTAAGCATATTTGTTTTATAATAACAACACTTATTATTTAAAAATTATATATAGCATTACATGTAGTGCTACAAAGATGTAAGTTAAATAAAAAAAATAATATAAAAATGTTTGAAAATATTTAAAAATATTTTTTAACAAAATATAACCATTAAAAATATTATTATTATTAGTAACAGTACATGCTACGCATTGTTAATAGTAACAAAGTTTAAAATATTTTAATTAAACACATTTATTAAGCTAGAAAAATAGTACAAATAATATTAACCATGATTATGTGTTACTGTACTAATAAATATAGTGTTAATAATTATTGTTAAATTAACAAAAGCTAAGACG
>JAKXYG010000621.1:0-313275 GCA_025895645.1 Cardicola forsteri
TATATATATATATATATATATATATATATATATATATATAACAACTTTTAAAAATGTGCAAACAATAAATATTTAAATAAGACTTTTCTAGCGGCTACACAATTTGAAAAGATTTCAGTTTAATTATGCTAGATACAATATTATATAGTAAAAAAAATAAAACTCTAATTTAATGAATATGTACTGTTAATAATAAACAATTGAGTAAATATGTAAACATGGTATATAGCAATGAATATTCCATAAAATAGAAGGTACATCTAGTTTTTGTATTCTCAAACAATTTGTCAAATAATACACAACAAAACAGCACAAAAATAATTTTAATTGTGTTTTCTGCAGACACTTAGCAATTTTTAAAACCATAAATCTTTTTATTTTAGCCTCCATTGTGTTTAAATCGTTTTTATATAAACAAAAAAGAATTTAATGCAGTTTACATTAATTTTGCAAACATGTAATATAAAATGTTTTATAAACAATTGTAATTGTGCAATAAAAAAGTTGATTTTAATTTTAAAAAATTACTACATTTTGGAATGAAAATACTGGAGATTAAATTTATTAACTTAATTTGCTATGTAAGGATTATTTTATAAATTTTACAAAACCAATATAATGCTTTTTATATAAAAACGTTTTTTCAATACTATAAGATAAATTTGCACAAAATTTACTATACATAATAATTTATTTTGATATAAAAATATAAACCTATTTAAATTAGCGTTTTGTTAAAGTTAAAACAGTGTTTTTAATGTTTAATAGCATTATTACAATATATATATTTAGCCCTTTTTATAAATAATAAAAATATAACTAATTTTTTTGCTATTAACAAACTAAAACATAATAGTTTATCTGTTCACTACTAACAAATAACTAAATTTGTGTTTATTATATTATTTAATTTAAAAAATTATTGTATTTTATTGTTTTCAACTTGCAAAATACTTTTTTTTTTAAAAAGATTTTAATATTAAAAAAACCAAAATATTTTTAAACGTTTAATATATATATGGATATATATTTTAACTTTAGCTTTTTATTATAAGGACACAATAACGTTAAATGTTGTGTTGTTAAAACATAAACGTAGATCAATAAAAAAATTTTAATAATAATATTAATTACATTATGTAATGTTTTTTTAATTAATTCCGTTAAATAAACATTTGTTAAATAAACATTTCTCAGTAAACATAAAGCAACGATGTATACAATGTTTTAAATTTTTAATAATTATTTTTAATAAAAAAACAATTGAAGTTAATAAATTAATTTATCATTTTTTATTTTTACACTAATTTTATAAAGGTTATATTATATATATATATATATATATATATATATATATATATATATATACCTATATTTACTTAGAAATATTTATTTAAAAATTTTGAGTTTATCAAAAGAAAAATTCTTAAACAACACATATCAATGTGGATAATAAGGTAGAATTACATAATTTTTGTTATAATTGAACTTTTTTAATTTTTGTGCATAATTTCATTAAAATTAAATAATGTTTAATTGCTAAAATTTATACATTTAACGTTAATTTAATTGTAACATTATTATTCTAATAAAAATTAGAATTTAATTACCTTAAATGTACATAAAAAGTAATTTTTTAATTTTTTAACTTTATATACATATAAATAAAAAAACATTTTAAACATAGATTACTTACTTGATAAGCCAAAAAATAAAATAATAGCTGAAATTGCGTACATCTTAAAAAAATATAAGCATATAATCAAAACAAATCTAAATATTTTTGTGTACACTATATTTATATGTTTTTATTTTGAATTTACTAAATCTACATTGGTTTAAACAATTTTGAACATTTTTTTTATATGCTGCACATTTATACACAAATTAATTGTAACAAATAGTATGTACCATTTTACTCAGTTAACATCAATGTTTTGTAAAATTATTCTGTAACGTAAAAAATAAAAGATAAAGTTAAAATATACTTATTAACTATTACTTAACGTGTAGCGTGTGGTTTTTACTTTAAAAATATTAAATTATATTAAATTCAAATAACGCTGGTATAAAAAACTTTATTTGTATAACAAAAGGTTTTTAAACATAAAAATAATTTTGATTTAATTTTATACGTATATACACAAACATAGTAAAAGTGATAAAGCATAAATACAACAAATATATATATATATATATGTGTGTGTAAGATAATATTTTTAATTAAATTAAAATTACATATATACTTTTATCTTAAAAAAATAATATTTTTTAATATTTGGTTAGTTTTATTTAAAGCGTTTAAATATAAATATGTTTTTATTAAATTTCTAATCTTATGATTAAATTTTATAAAAAAACATTTGCTAATTTTTGTTTTAAATTTTATACTGTAACATTTTAAAAATACCGATTTTTTATAATTTATAAGACATAGTTAACAACATTTTAGTCATTTTCTATAAAAAGTAAAACAAACAATAGTTTATCTTTTTATTCTTTAAGTATTTAATTATATTTTAACAAATACTTTGATAATAAATTATAAATCTTAAATTTAGCATTTTTTGGCATTTTTATAAATAGTGAAACACTAATGTAAACGAATTTATAATTTACATACCAAAATGTGGTGCTGTATATATTTAATTTTATTTTGATAATAAAAAACAATTTATGTGAATCATATTGTACTAGTTTTGAAAAAGATGTAAAGCCACCATTATATAGAACATTTTATTAATTAATTAAACTATTAATATTTTTTTTAAAGCATAATGTTTTTTTAAATAAAATACAATATAATTATGTAAAAATTAAATTTTATTTAAAAAATATTAGTTATCAATTCATTTTTTCCTAAATTGTTGTTAGTAGTATTTCAATATATTTAATTAACATAAAAACATGTTCAAACATAACTATATTTAAATAAAAATAATTATATTGACTAAACTTTATATAATATTTATATATATTTGTTTATTGTTTAGTGAAAATAACACATAAACAACCAAATTTAAAATGTTTAAAACATTTACAAATAAAATATCTCATGTTTTAAACACACACATTTTAAAAAACCGCATGTACTTATAATTTAAATGCTCAAATATATATTGTTAACAATTCCATTAAATTAGATAATACAAAATTTATTACAACTATCTCCATGTTAAACAATTAGTACTATTATTATTATTACTATTAATATTATCAAATAAGGTGACATTGTGATAATACATATTAGTAAACTTAAAATATTAATTTCTATTGCATAAAAACAATTAATTAGCATATGTGTACACTTATATGCTTTTCCTTAATATATATATATATATACATACTTGCAATTTAGATAAACTTGTACATAAAAAATTAATATTTTAATTACCATAATACGTATTTCAATAAACTCGAAATATTCACAATAAAATAACAGAAATAATAATTAGTATTATTATAAGTAACACTATAAATTACAATAAAATTATGAAAAACAAATTGATTTAATACAGAAAATATTTATGAACGAAATGTACAAAGATGCAAATATTAAATTTTTATTTTGCAAACAGTGACAATATAATTGAGCACTATTTACAATTATATCATAAAACAATGTAACTTGTAAAACACAATCTTTTGCCTAGGTTGATAATAATAAACATCAATAAACTATAAACTTTAATAATCTTGTTAATAATTGTAAACTAGCAAACTAAATACTTATACTGTTGTAGGTTTAACTAATGAGCATTTTTATTAGTAATTTCTTTAATTTAAATTTTACTTTAATTTAGTATTGTTATTATTGCTATTGTTATCATAAAATCATTATGTGAATAAACTGACAATATCACAATACATACTATCAAAATTTTTAAAATTATTTTTATTGTATAACGACAATAAATTGGCATTCATACAATATACATTTATATGCATTTTTACGCGTTGCTCAAAGAAAAATATTTATATATGTGCATTTAAAGTTAACTATTATAAAAAAGAATTTATTAGAATTTATTTTATGTATATCTGTGTGCATCTATATCTAAAAAACATCAAGCCAGTTAATTGGCATTTATGCAATGCACATCTATATACATCTCTACGGTTTTGCTCAAAAAACAAAGTTTTATATGTGTATCTAATAGTTTTTTCTACATAGAAATATTAATTAGATTATTTTATAGAGTTGAAATTAATACTTTTATTTTGATAATATTTACTGTGTTAGTGTCAGCTTAGTATTATTATTAGTGGTAGTATTAGAATTGTTATTATTAATGTTTATATTTTTATTATTGCGATTATTACAAATTTCAGTTAAATATTTATTTAATATTTTTATGTTTTGTTTAATATTATTTATCAAATTTTGTAATTGATTGCAGTAGATATCTTGTTAGTTTTCTTTATTAGCTTTACAGATAGTGACATAAGTGACTTTAATGTTAACCTACTATGATATTGAAATATATGTAGCACTTGTTAATTATTTTAGACATATGTAATATTTATTAATAAATACCTTAGGTAATATTTTACTAATATATATATATATATATATATATATATATATATGTATTTAATATTATTCGCAAATAACTTTTTAATATAATACACTATAACATTTGTTTTAGCAATAAAGCAATCATCATTATAAAAACTTAAAAACAAACACAGATAATTGGTTTTAAAAAATAGTTTTATCTACTATAATGGATAAATATACATGATCAGGATTACAAATTTTAAAATGTCAGTAATTTAAGTGATATTCACGCTTTTGTTTAACCTCTGCCGGCCGCTTTGGGTAGGAATATATCAACGTACTAATATAGTTCTTCAAAATAAAAAATTTTTACATGTTTGATGTTTACCTCTACTAATACGTTAGTTTTTATGCGGTTTACCTTACGTTTCAAAATACTAAAAACGTTTTCAATTACATTGAAGTATAAACTGTGTAAAAAAGTTGAATATATTATAACAAGTTTTGGTATGTTTATAATATGTTATTAATATATATTTAAATAAAGTTAAAATATAAATTGAAAAACTTAGGATTAAATTTTTTAAAATTTAATTTTGTTAAAAATGTCGCAATTATTTTTAAAACCATTATATTATAGAGCTTTTCTGTTGTATTATATGTTGTAATTATTGTATTATATATACAGATAGTGACATTAGTGAATCCAATGTTGACCTACTATGACATTTAAGTATATGTAGCACTTGTTACTTATCTTAGACATATCTAACATTTATTAATAAGTATCTTAAATAATAGTTTTTTGTTGTATTTTTGTAAAATTTCACTGAGATCTCGGCCCTGATTTCCTTTGGATTTAACTTGATACGGATAATTATTAACACCCCCAGCTAATTTCAATTAAAGAATCTCTTGTGTGATCTAAATTATCGTTCTGTAATTTATTGTTACAAAATGATTCAAAATTACATACCAATGCTGTTTACCAACAGGAAAAACAAGATTCAATATACTCACAGAACCACAGTCACGTTACAACAAACGTAATACATTCAAATACAAAAAGGCGCTTCAGAACAAGGTTTAAACAAATTCAAAGTGTTTAAATGTAGAATAATATAAAAATTGCAATTGAAATAAAAATTAATAATAATTTAAATATTTCATTCAAACAATAACACTTCCGGCCACAAAACGTAGTTTTTTTTTAAAACAGACATTTCTAGGACCAGATGAAATCACAACAATTGATGCACACAATTCCGACGTTGACTTGAATAGAAATGGTGAACACTAGACATCTGAAGATTACCCACACATGACAACCGCAACATACAAAACAAACAAACTCAATCAATACTTTCAAGTAGTGACAGCTGCCTAATATCCCTCTCTATTACGCCTCTAGATGTACGAACATTTACTCTACGTACTAACCCATCATTACTAGGTAGAACTCTGGCCACTATACTCATTGACCACTTAAACCGCCGCTTAAAGGGGCCTGTCAAGCTTCCTACTAAATCTAAGACAAAGTCTCCTACCTTCATGTTTTGATTCTTTGATTTCTATTTTTGTCTTAATATGAACGTAATTAAATATTCGGAAAATCATTGTTTCTAAAATATAAGAGCTAGGTACTGAGTACGTTTATAGCGCCAAGATAAATCATCTACCAAATGCACATAATCTAAACTATTACAACTTGTTTTTAGTAATAACTGTTTATTAGGGGTCAATGGCTGTAGATCTAAAACATCGTTGATTAATCGCATAAGTGAGCGACTATTAAAGATTCTTTCAACCTTGGTTAGTAATGTTAATAACGTTTTATTATTAATAGATTGCTTTTTCATACCCCCACCTCTATGACTAGCATACAAAGGGTTGAAGTGCCAATTAACATTTAAGCCAGTCAATTTATTGCTTATTATGTCCTGTGACCATGAGTTTAACCAACTTTTTAGTTCTGACTCTGCTCCCATTAAATTAGAACCATTGTCACTATATATGCTCTAAGATTTGCCTCTTCTATCTATAAAGCGAGTTAAGGTTATAATAAAGGAATCTGTAGATATTAAGTGCACTACTTCTATGTGAACTGCTTTAATGTGCATACACGTAAACAAACATCCATAACGTTTTTCTTTTGCTTGATCTCGTTTTACATAGACAGGGCCAAAATAATCTATACCTACTACTAAAAATAGATAATTTTGTGCTTCAGTACGTATCACTGGCAAAGGTGCCATTAATTAATCACCCAACTTTAGTGAATATTTGCGACACGCTACGCACTTTTTGATTATCTTTCTTACGGCAACTCCGCCATTTATAATCCAATATGTTTTTCTAATTAAAGCCAAAACTTGTGTTAGTCATATATAACCTTCCATTTCATGGTGGGCTTTAATTATCAATTGTGTTACATTATGCTTTGTTAGAAGAATAATAGAGTTGTTAAAATTATTATAGAACTTTGGATTCTGTATTCCACTTGTGCTGAAATCTACTTTTACTGAAGTATCCAAGCCAATAACCATAAATAAATAAATAAATAAATAAATATCAATCCTGTAAAATGTTAATTATTGCTTAAAAAACACCAATAAATTAACTTATAAATGTTTGTTTATGTGTGCTTATTTGGTTGTTTGTGACTGTATTGTATTCAAGTAACGTCGCCTATCCTAAGGGCAGATATAGTCAAACTTGACAAAGTTCAAAGAAGCTTCACCAGACTCCCACGCACCCTAAAGAGTCTTCCTTACCCCAAGCGATTGGAAGCGCTTCGTCTCTTCCCACTAAAAGATAGAAAACTCCGGGGCGACCTTATTCTAGTTTTCAAACTCTTAAACTCTTCCCATCTTAAGCACATGTTTACCTTCTCCCATAATTCCCGCAGAGGACACTCTCTTAAGCTTTCCAAGCCGCGAGCTCAATCCCGATTAGAACTTCATTATTTTTTGTTTAGAGTTATCACCGCATGGAATAACCTGCCCCCGCATGTCGTTCTAGCCCCTTCCCTTCAGGCGTTTAAATCTGCATATGACAAATTTTACCTTCTTAAGTTTACTTATTGATTTTCTTTTGTAATTCACTTCTATCTTTTATTCATTTATTTTTCATTGATGCTTGATACCTTAAACAAAGTATTGAAAGGAGTTTTTCTCCTATTTAACTCTTGTACAAACCTGAAACCTGAAACCTGACTGTGTCAATTGGGCACTTGTTTGAATTTGGACTGTAATAACGTGGAACAGTTTGCTGTAAGTTGTTTTCTATTAACATTGTGTTTATTATTATTGTTATTGTTGTTATTATTATATAACATTAGTTGTTCTTGATAGTGTATTGTATCCTATATTACTATTAAATTCATGTTGATTTATGTTTATTGATGTAAATTTAAGAGTTGTCGCATTTATATTAATATTGTATTATAGAACCAAACGTCAACGCTTATCATTTTATTAATAAAAAATATTCTATATTTACAAGTTTTACTTCAACGGATATTTGAAAAACACTTATTGAGTAGTAATAAAAGGTTATCTGTAAGTAAAACAAAAGTAAATTGGTAACAAAGGCGTTTGCGTAAAAACTGTCCAATTTGATCAAACAAGTCAATTGTAAGATAGGGAATCTTACAAGTCCATTTACCAATATTGGATTAAGAGAGGCCAGTGAGTGGAGTAAACGCTTCCAATTAATAACATGACCATCTTTTAGATCTTTGAATATAAAAAAAATACCTGTTTTTGAATAAAATGTTCTGCTATGCTAATTGTAATTTCCTAACTTTGAGAACTCCAGTTGTTTACCGTAAATTTATGTCTTGGGCAGTTATAATTTTTGAATACATCCGATATTGATAAAGCCATGCACATGCTCTAATTAATCTAAACCAACTCGAAAAATACGTGATAATTTTATTAAAATTATTATTATTATTGGCCACAAGCATATTTACTACAGCACGTTTATACTCTAATTTGTCTTTGATACTCATGACGTCTTGGTATCTCCATGACATTATAGGCTCTTTAAGAAACGATGGCCCAGATATCCACTCATTAAAAACCTTATCTGTTAGTAAAATACACCTTGATGCAAAATCCGCTGGATTCTCTTTAAAACAAATATGCCTCCAGTCGTTTGGGCATGATTATTAATGAATAATGCCAAGTCTGTTTGCTACAAATGTGCTAAACCGGGTGGTTGTATTCTTAGTATAATGTAACGCAATTATCGAATCCGTCCGAAAATTTACAGAGATACTCTCCATTTTAAGCTCGCGTTTAACTAATCGTTCAAACTTAACAGCTAATACACATGCTAATAATTTTAAACGATAAATAGTTACGGCCTTAATTGGAGCTACCCGAGACTTAGCCATAACTAAGGATGAACTAAATTGGTTATTAGCTAGCTCAAATCTAATGTATATGGTTGCTCCATACCCGATTTCTGATGCATCTAAAAGTACATGCAACGTAGGCTTCACATTGTTTAACATGTTAATACCTTTTTTCTATTTTAGCCACTTTAGCCTTAATTCATTTGGCATTGGATATCCCAACCAATGTTCAATTTGCATAATTTTTGCATAATACGTTTGGCCGAAAAAATTGCGGGAGATACTAAACCAAGCAGATCAAGTCAATATGATTATCGACAGTGTTAATATATACTGTTTAATAATTTTATTATAATTATTTAATAAAACATTATCTCAAATAAACCTTTTATTTAAACTTTCAAAACGCTTATACGCCATCTAATAGTTATTAGATAACAAACTAGGGTCACCTTTTTATGGCAATGGAACTTGGTAAAGTCTGTTTACCAAACTAGTTGTATTCTTTACTATTGCAACCGCCTTTAGAACTCATACAGTCGTTATTAATATACCCGAAATCACTATTATACAATTTATGAATTTGTTCCACAACATCTCTTATATTTTTGGTAACAAAATACATTTTTATCTATTCTTGGTAGACAACTACTTAGCCCAAAGGGGTTTTTATGGAATAAGGTTTATTCCTATTACCCAACCTTTGATCTAAAACCCAATGCACCTAAGGCACATTACAGCCTATCAATATATCAATTGAAGGAATTTCACCATGATTCAATTAAAGTTTTGATAAGTGAGGCCAATTTTGTAGCTCTTCCTCAGTAGGTATATTAGTCATTATTGAAGGAAGCTTGTCTACCGCATACGCATTATCAATAGTAATGGGAAGTCCTCCTGCATTTTGTTTAATTTTTAATTGTACTTTGTTGCACAAGGTATTATACACCCCGTATAGTGTATCTATTTTCAGTTTAATTGTGCTTCCTTCCAACCCCAACGTTTCAGCAGTATGTCCATTTATCAAGGTGCAATCAGATCTATTATCCAGAAAAGCCCATCTATTTTTTAAGGAAAAAAGACCTACCAGTTTTACTAGTATCACACCTAGATATACCTTTGCAGTTGTAGACACTGCAGCATTAGTGTTAAATTGATAAATACTTGGGTGGAAAAGCCAATGATGTGAACCTTTACAACCTGCTACTTTGCACCCAGTCTTGTAATTACATAAATTTGACGCATGTCCTTTTCCTAAACAAAAGAAACACACATTGTTACTACAATCAATCTTTATTATATCAGTTTGTTCCAACTTAAGAAATTAATTACAATTCTCAAGTCTATGATCTCCGTCTTGTAATGGGCAATGTAAGTCTACTTTGCTTACAATTTTAGACCTTGGTTCTGTCGTTTTTGGTGTAGAATTTGCTTGCAATGCAATCTCACCGAATCAACTATTTATAATTTTTATATTATTAGAAACAAGCTGTAAAAAGTTCTTAAACAGTGGTTTCTTATCATCTTGATACAAACTGTCAGCTTTTATAGCCCATTGTCTTTGCAATAATATTGGGAGTCTAATTACTAGCCGTTCTAATGTATCTATAGAATCAAGGGTAAACTTACATTCCATTCTAATTAAATTGATTTCACAATTTCTCATTTGTGTTAAGAAAGGCATCAAGCTACTAGCATTCGCTGCTAGTTGAGGACCAATTACCAGCTTGTCTAAAATTTAGCTTGCCACTACGTGTGATCTACCATACAATTGCTTTAATGTGTCCTTCGCCGTTGAAAGACCTTTATTAGGAGGAAACATCTTACATTTACGTATTGTCTCCTTCACAATAGTGAATTAGGTAAACTAATTTCTGTTTATTGCTGCATAACATGCACTCAATAGAGGTTCCAACTTTATTCATAAACCTTCAGTAATCTACTGGATTACCGTTAATTTTGCTTACCTTAATACGAGGAAGGTCTAACCTGTTAACAATAGTCTTAAAGGAACTAATTAACTCATTATTGCTTATTTCTAGACCCTGATTACTGTCGTTAACTTTTTCAAATTAGTTAGCATTTAACTCCAATCTAAATTCAAGCTTTAATAAATTTATCTCTCCTTCTCTGATTTCCTTATCATCTTAAGCTTGTTACACTTGACATCAACACAATTATTTGTCCCATTAGACAAACGGTTATTATTGGTATTCTAAAGACCAACATCCGAAACCTCGTTTACCAATTGTCGTTTGTTATCTTTCTTTGAAAATGTACGCCTTGGCATTTTAGTTTTCGGCGAATTGATTGACAAAATTTAGCAGAACTGTACACGAATTTACGCCAAACAAATTTTTTAGACCCCAATAGTTTGATGGTACATTACATTATGGTTCTTGTAATATATATTAACCTCAGTCAATATAACAATTCGAGTTTTTGAAAAACTCCAAATTCAGTGGTATTTGACTTCAAAATCTAACGATTGGCAAGTTTTGAACTTCAAACCCCAACGGTTGACAATGTTGAACTTTTACAATGTCGGTAAGTATTAAACTGTAAGAGTTCACTAAAATCTCGGCTCTAATTTTTTTTAATTTAACTTGATACAGATAATTATTAACACCCCAGCTAATTTCAATTAAAAAATCTTTTGTGTGATCTAACTTATCGTTTTGCAATTTATTATTACAAAATAATTCAAATTTACATACCAATACTGTTTACCAACAGAAAAAAACAGGACACAATATAGAAAGAGGGTTAAAGTTGTTTAAATGTACAATAATACAAAAATTGTAATTAAAATAAAGATTAATAATAATTTAATTATTTCATTTAAACAATAACAGTGGTCTCTGTCTGGAACAAACTCCTCATGTATGTTATTTCAGCACTAACCCTGGATTCTTTTAAATTTCATTATAATAAATCTATTCTCCCAAATTTTATCTAATTTCTTTACCTGTTTTTGGTTTTCTACCTGTATTTATTTTTTTATTTTTATTACTACATTTTTTGTTTCCAAAAGATATATTAACATTTTTAGATGTACTAAGAGCCGAGGATCAAAAATAATTTTTTTCCTACATATTTTGTGTACTGTCTTGTTCCTGTTCAAAAAGCAGTGGTTGCGTAAACAAAAACACAATTTTAAAATTTTTTGTGTTTTTTATTCTAAAAACAATCCTGTAATTAAAACTTATGTATGTGTAAACAAAAGTATACTTTATGTACCGTTTTTTTCTAACAAATGAAAATAAATTACTAACTTTATGACATATTATTTTAGTTTATAAGGAGCCTCCTATACTGTACCTACTATTATCTATAAAAGGCCTATGTAATTAAACTAAACTGCGTTTATTTTATTACAGTAATATGTTAATAAATAGTAAAAAATTTATTACAGTGACTTTCCCTTATCTATTTTAGTTCTATGCACATGTTGTTTATTCTATGCAATAGTTATAATGTAATTTCTTTCTGTTGTTAATATGGCACATAAATAAACGGAATATTTTTTTCTATTTTTATGGATTAAGTAAATAGAATGTGTAAAAACAGATTGAAACCAAAAATTATGAACAATGATGCTTTAATTTAACTAATAAAATTACTTGCATTACTAATAGAGTTTCTACAAAATAAAAAATTTAGATTCAATAAAGCATTTAGTGATACTGCAATAATCTTTAAAATATCCACAATTACTAATTAACAACATTAATAAATAAATAAAACTGTTTTTTTTCTAATTTGCAATTTTATTTTAATATATTAATTACTTATTTACCGTCAGTGGACAATAAAAAGCTAATTTTCTATTGGCTGTTGTGAGTTCATTGACATGCCTACTAAAGATGAACATGTAATGCTTTTTGGATTAAATGTTATTTGCGAATTTGGAGAGTAGTTGATCAATGTTCTTGTCTAAAAATTAGTAGAATTGCAAACATATTCTTTAATGTCTAGTAAATCATTATCTTAAAAATACCGAAATTTGATTAATTTAAATAATAAGGATTATTAATTAATCAAAAATAATTTAATCTAGCCAGTCGCAAGTCTGGATAAAAAAGGAGGGTTTGAGCGCAAGGTTAGCAACCTGGTCTCTGTAAAAAATTTATATTTTTACGGAAACAATAAAAGAACGCTATTCCGAAAAACAACAGCAAAAAAGTGATTGCACGCATCTGGATGACAGAATTATACAAATGACAGAGTTGAGTAAAAGCCGACAGGAAGCTCAATCTTCGATTTGCAGAATTTTCAATGCCAATAAGATTTTGTTATTGTTATTGTTGTTGTTTTGCTATATTTGTTGTCTCATTGTCCCATGCTTATTTTTAAAATAAAAGGGTTTTGTATAATATAATATATAATAATTATACAAACTCCCAGTGAGTCGGAAAATAGAAGAACACAGAGTAATTGAGTCACGTGTGTATAATTAAAAACAAAACTATACAAATATATATATATATATATATATATATATATATATATATGCGCGCCATTCCCATAGCAATTATTTTTACAATTATAGCAATTTCAACAACCACAACTATAACAATTATTCATTTAAACAAAATAATAACAAAGTTATTCTAGTATCTTCTGTGTTTATGTGAATTGTCTTCGAGGTCCTTTTAAAATTATAAGGAACAATTATTATATTTTAAATCACACTATTAAGTCATTACAACTATCTCCCCCTGTGAATTCGCATTGTCCTCAGTGCCTGATTTGATGACGACTTCTTCAAACACTAATGGTTTGTCGTTGGTGTTTTCCCCCAACTACACTTGTTGTCCACTTTGTAGTCAATTAACGTTAACAGTGTTATTTAGTTTACCTACTTTCTTAATTAACATCTTTTTTCCGTAAGTACTTTAACAACAACGTATGGACCAATCCATTTTGTTACTTGTTTGTTGAACCAAGTTGGTGGTGATTGTAGCCACACAAGTTTATCACATTTAAACATCGAGGCATGGGCCTTCTTATCGTAATATGCCTTCTGATCTTGATAAACCGTTTCCAACTATTTGCGAGCCATTTTGTAAATCATTTGTAATTAATTTTTTAATCCCATTAAAAATTCCGCACTGTTCATACATGTGTTAGTAATCGATGGTAAGTCTAAGTCCATAGGTAGTCATAATTCTCTTCCAGTTATCATCATATGCGGTGACTGTACAGCCGATCTGTATGCTAACAAACACTGTAGCAAAACCATATGCTACGTTCTATTTGAAAATTTTTTGAACCGTAATGTAATTAAAAATTTTTAATTTCTATTTGTTTGTTCTACCAACCCATTACCTTGAGAGTGATAAGGCGTGGTACGTGTTTTCTTAATATTAAACAATTGGCATAATTCAGATATGATGAGACTTTTAAATGTGTACCGCTGTCAGAATGTAATTGGATTGGTGCACTCCAACAAGAAATCCATTCATAAAAAATAGCTCTGGTTATCGTATCCGCATCTATCCTCCGCAATGGTATTGCCTTGTACCATTTGGTAAAACAATTAACCATTACTAAAATATAACGATTACCATGTATTGTCTTGGCTAATAGACCAACAACATTTATACTTACACGTTCATTGAATTATTCAATTACTATCGGTTGCATTGGGCTTTTCGCAGCGGGTTTGGATTTTTAAACAAAATACATAGCAAACAAACAACCACCAAAATCGTTTTCTTGCTTTGTGGTCTATCTTTTTTTGACCTGAATGACTAAGCTCTATGTGTAAACTTTTTAACACTTCTCACTTTTTTGTTTATGAGACTACAATTCTAGGTCGGACTTGTGGGTTGTTCTTGAACTAAACAATTTCATTATTTATCTCCAACAAATCCCATATTGCCCATGTGCAATGTGCATCCTAACCTTTTCCTGCCAACTCCGCTTTTTCTGGACGTGGTAACCTTTGTTGCAGTGCAGAGTACACGACGCTTAAATCCTCATCTTCAGCTTGTTTGGATTACTATTCCATAAACACTCCTTGTTGCATAATGATAGTGTTAATCTTTCTAGGATTACATACTTTGCATACTAAACTCCTTGGACATGCCTGTCTTAATAAAGCGTCTGTGTTCTTGTGCTGTTTACCAGGTCTGTAATTGCACTCAAAATCAAATTCTTATAATCTTTTTTGCCAACGCGCTAATTGTCCCCCTGGGTTTTTAAATTATTTTAGCATTTTAAAGCCTGATAATCTATTTTAATATTAAATCTCCTTCCTAACAAAAAAGTATAAAAGAAAATAAACAATGGCTAGTATTTCATTTCGTGTTGTACAATAATTCCTTTCTGCCGCTGTCAGATATGGACTGGCATAAGAAATAACTCGCTCCTGACCCTTTTCGTCCATTTGAGAAAGGAGAGTTCCGATGCCTTTATCACGTGCGCCTGTATCTAATATAAATGGAAGTGCGCTGGTTGTAATATCGGGCATCTTTAAAATTGGTTAAGCACACAAATGATTTTTTAACAATTTAAATGCGTTCTCACATTCTAGACTCTTAAAACTTGTTTTTTTTCTTTGTTAAGTCATTTAATGGAATAGTAATACCTGTAAAATTATTGACAAATTTTCTATAGTGGGAAGTCAATCCCAAAAATGTCCGAACTTTTCCTACATTTTTAGGAATAGACCAGTCTTTTATTTTTTTCGTTTTATTAGGGTCGCTAGTTATCCTTTCAGCCGATACCATATGGCCCAGGTAGTGCACTTGAGGCTTAAAAAAAAGAATTTTTCCTTAGTCAATTGCATACCAGATGCGTCAAAATACTTCTTCTAATGTACTTGGGTAATATATCACGTCTGTGCTATAAATTAAGATGTCATGTAAAAACACCAAACATTTTTAAAGCATTAAACCGTTTAACACTGTTTGTATTAACAGTTTGAACGTTGCTGGTACGTTTATTAAACCGAATGGCATTGTTTGAAACTCGAACAATCCAAAGATAGTGTGAATGCAGATTTATGACAAGCTGCTCTATGAACTTCAGCTTGCCAATATCTGGAAACCAAATCTAAAATGCTAAAGTATTTAGAGCCGGCCATTGCGTCCAATATGCTATCAATGCTAGAGAGTGGATAATTGTCTTTTACAGTGGCCTTATTTAACAAACGATAATCGATGCATAAACGTAAATCTCTGTTAGAACGACACCGAACCACAATCAATAAGTGACTCATCGGACCAATCATAATGAAGTCCGAGTGTGGGACAGACAGCCAGTAGAGTGGATATCAAGCCCACTCCTATGTCATGTGTAATTGGTAATATTTAATTCTGGTTTAATCGTGTTTTGACTTCTTGTTTCAAACCCCGGGATTAGTGGGTTAGCAAGTCAAAGTATTCAGACAATAAGTAGCTCAGTTGAACACTAATCTGCCCAACACCCAGGCATAACAAATTGGCGACGGGAAACTTACCCACACGTACCCATTCAGATCATTAAATATGTCAATTTCTGCAGAAGAATTAAAACTTATTCTTTAACAACAGCAAATCCAATTTGAGGCAGCTCAACTACGTTTGATAGAAACAATGACGTCAAAAATTGCGCTTTCTTCGTGTTCAGAAAATGCAACTTTACAAAATCAAATTATAGATAGCCTCGTTAACGTTATTACTGAATTTAATTTCGATCCAGTAAATGGCTCAACTTTTGAAACGTGGTTCAAAAGTTTTGACAATATATTCAGCAAGTATTTCAAAGATAAAGATGATTAATGGAAGACCAGAACTTTATTAAGAAAACTGGGCACAAATAAACATGACAAGTTCATTCATTACATTCTTCCCAAAACATCCACAGACTTGTCATTTGATGAGACAATCAACTGCTTATCAAAAATATTCGGCGATTAATCGTCAGTGTTCAGCATACGTTATTGTTGTCTTTAATTAAGAAAAATTGAATCAGACGATTTCATCACTTTTGCCGGGCTAGTTAACAAAGAATGTGAGCGTTTTAAACTAAATCAAATGTCAGTTGATCAGTTTAAATGTTTGATATGCATTTCCGAGTTGCAGTCGCAATATGATGCTAATATTCGCACCCGACTATTATCAAAACTGGAGGCCAATCCAAAATTGACGCTACAAGCATTAACAGAGGAATGTCAACGTTTGCTCAATTTGAAGCAGGACTCAAAACTTATCAAAAAGTCTAACCTAGCTTTAACAGCGAAAGTCACAAAATGTAAGATAACTAAGGTGCCAATCAAACCACCTACAACGTGTTGGCAATGTGGTCAATGGCATTATGTTAAGTTCTGCAGCTATACAAAACACAGATGTAATATTTGTAATAAAATCGGTCATAAAGAAGGCTACTGCAGACATGTTTTTAACAGAAAGAACAATCAATCTCAAAAGCCACATTAACGCAACTACACAGTTCACGCAGTCCCATTACAGAAAGTGAAATTAATCCATAACAGAAAGTATCTTACTATTGGAGTCAATAGAACTCTAATAAAAATGCAGTTTGACACTGCATCAGATATTTCCTTAATTTCAAGGAGAACATGGATAACTTGGGAAGACCGCCTTTATCTCCGACGTCGACTATTGCAATGAACGCGTCAGGAGGAAGAATCACATTCATGGGTGAAACATGTTATTTATTATCGTTCGTCGATAAAACAATCAATCATAAATTACATGTGGTCTGTGAACAAGATTTAAATCTATTTGGCATTAATCTAATAGCAAAATTTGATGTGGAAAACTTTTCAATAAAAAAACTGTGTCAAAGCACCAAAATCAAATACACATCAACGAACAAGATAGGGCAACCTGATGCTTTATCACGATTAATTTCACCGAAATCCAGCGAGCAGGATGAATCAATTGTTGCATCGATAAAAACGGTAACTGATAACGGTCTACAATTTACTTCTGCTCAATTTGCTCAATATTGCCTTCATAATGGCATACATCACACAAAGTCTCCTGCATATTATCCTCAATCAAATGGACAAGTCGAACGACTGGTCGATAAATTTAAGTGTCAAATGCTTAAAAATGAAGGAGAGGGGAGGAGCGAAGATCAATCCCAACAAATCTTAAGAAATTACAGCTTGGTTGACAATGAGAAGGCAAATAAAAAATCAAACAAATGGCAAACGACAAGCTCAAGGCTACTCAAATTAACGTGAAGACGATACCCGTCTACAATTATCAAAGTAAACCCTGGAAGAAAAAATACGATCACATCGTTTTTCAAAAAAAGGGAGGTGTTAGGACGACACCGAACCACGATCGATAAGTGACTCATCGGACCAATCATAATAAAATCCGAGTGTGGGACAGACAGCCAGTGGAGTGGATATCAGGCCCACTCCTATGTCATGTGTAATTGGTAATATTTGATTCTGGTCTAAACGTGTTTGACTTCTTGTTTTAAACCCCGGGACTAGTGGGTTAGCAAGTCAAAGTATTCAGATAATAAGTAGCTCAGTTGAACACTAATCTGTCCAACACCCAGGCATAACAATCTCTATCCTTCTTCTTTACCAATACCACCGGTGACGTCCATGCTGACTTAGTTGATCAATTAGTATCTTTTTTAACATTTCTTGTACAAGTTCTTTGACCCCAGCTTGATAATGTACTGGTATCCTTCGGAAGTGTTATTTTCTTAAAGGCGCATCTTCTGTATCAATCCTATGTTGTAGTTCGACCAAGTGGTTTGTTGTTATGTGCAAAAAGTGAAACTTTTTTTTTATTTGTTTTATTCGATTTTTAGCTTGTTCACTAATGGAACATATCTGCGGTTTCTGACAATTACCTCATTCCAGTTGTTTATTATGTACACTAACATTACAAGCAGTTGCATCAAAAAAATCAGCGCCTAAAATTATTTTTAATGAAATGTCTTTGGTCACCACCATGGGATGTTGAAAACATCAATTATCGATAGTCACTTTAGCTAATGTTAATCCATCCGTCTTGTTATTACAGATAGTGACATAAATGAATCCAATGTTGACCTACTATGACATTGAAGTATATGTAGCACTTGTTACTTATCTTAGACATATCTAACACTTATTAATAACTATCTTAATCTAACACTTATATATAATATATATCTATATATATATATATATATATATATATATATATATATATATATATATATATTTCATATTATTTGCAAAAAAATTCTTAATATAATACACAATAACATTTGTTTTAGCAATAAAGCACAATACCACCATTATGAAAACTTAAAAACAAACACAGATAATTGGCTTAAAAAATAGTTTTATCTACTATGGCTATCCCCTGAATTATTAATTTTGGACAATTGGTGATGTCTGCTTTATATATATGTACATATTTTATAATATAATTTATTTTTAAGCAAATAATGTAGTAGTTTTTTCATGTTGTCGAAATGTGTAAATTTTGGGTTTTTGGTCTAAGCGTAAATTTGATAATGCTATTTGCAAAAAGAAATTATTTTTAGTGTTTTGAATATTGATATTGCTAATGTGATGTTTAATGCTTATTTTAGTAAAATGTTGATATGTCTAATATGCTTAAGTGATGTAAGGAAAATCAATCAATTTCAATATGCTAATTTTGACAGCTCCTATTTTAGCCCCTGTAAATATACAAAATAAAAGTAACAAACTTAATAATGTCAGTAATTTAAGTAATATCCACGTTTTTGTTCGACATCTGCCAGCTGCTTTAAGTAAGAATTTATCAACGTACCAATATGGTCCTTCAAAATGCAATTTTTTACAGCATGATTAATGTTCGCTTTCAATAATACGTTAGTTTCCATGCGGTTCACCTCACGGTTCAAAATACTAAAAAAGTTTTTAATTACATTGAGATTTGGACTGTATGGAGAAAGTTAAAGAAAAGTAAGCATTTTGCTTTTCAAAGCTTTTGTGGTCTAAATAAGTGGTGCCATTGGCGCTGGTTAATTTATGTCCAACCACTTTCTTAGTCCTGGAATATTCTTATTGACAAGTGAACATGCTGCAATTGTATCTATAAGCATGTCTACTGCGTGCTCGTTTATTTCACCTTTCTTAATAAACAAATTGTTATTAATAACCTTTTTTACATTAGTCACGGACTTACTATACATCTTCTTTGGCTTACCATTATGCCCGCATTTCTTTGCCCATTTACAAAATTTTTGACAATAATAACAATTGTTATTATTAGGCGATGTAGATTGAGGAAATCGGACTTGGTAACGTATGTGATTTTCGGTATTGTTTCTTACTAGAGCCTCCTCTTCTTCAATTTGTTTTGCTCTAGTGATCGCTTCCATCAGATCTACTTGTCGATTTCGTAAAAACTTTTGGACCTCAAACTCTTCTAAAGATCTAAATCATCTGTAAAGATTCTTTATTTTGTTTAGATTTAGATTTAAATGCTTCTTTCGCCAATCTTCTCACATCGAATATGTATTGAACGGTAGATTCTGTCGACAATTGTCTACAATTATAGAACCTCTCCATACACATATCCGTGCTTCAAGTTGGCACAAATAATAATCGTAACATTTTTAAGGTTGCTACGACATCCGTTTTCTTTTATAATATCCCATTATCAAAAACCATTTCATCTGCTTTTCCTTCAGACATATAAGCCAAAGTTTGCATTAGTAACTGTTTAGGAAGTTGAAGTAAATAAGTTTTGATTTTTTTCTCTTACCGTTCAAATTCATCACTTATAATAAATTTTTTTGGTGGCACGCCACCTCAAAGATAATTCGCATAAACACAGAAGATACTAGAATGACTTTGTTATTATTATTTTTAAATAAATAATTGTTATATTTGGGATTGTTGGGATTGCAATAGTTGTGAGGATGATTTCTATGGGATTGGCGCATATATATATATTTGTGTAATTTTGTTTTTAATAATATATGCATGACTCAATTACTCTGTGTTCTTCCATCTCCCGACTCACTGGGAGTTTGTATAATTACTGATTAATTCATAATCCTTTTTATTTAGATTAATCAGTCTTCGGTATGTTTAAGATAACGAATCACTGGACATTAGAAGATATATTTGTAATTCTACTAATTTCCAGACAAAAACATTGATCAACTACTACTAACAACTACTCTCCAAATTTGCGAATAACATATTCAATCCGAAGAAGCATTACAATGTATATATGTATATATTATTTAAATAATAATTAAAAAATATATTTAAACTTTTTTTACAAAAATATTTTTAGTATATTATATAAATATACTTTAAAATTAATTTTTATTTATAATTAGCATTTGTTCAAATTTGTTCCTATCTTTCAGCGGCTTTCTCAATCACATTATCACGCGCATGCTGGTAGGTTTATTCTGAGATTATCCCGAATTATATTAAATATGAGATGTTTTATATCATTATTATTTTTTCTTTTTTTTGTTGTTTCAGTAACAATGGCAGTTGGTGGTTCAAAGAAAAATGTGAAAGGTGGAAAGAAAGGTAGCAAGAAGAAAGCGTAAGTTAATCGTACATTAATTCTTTTAGAGCCGATCCTTTTACTAAGAAAGAATGGTATGACATCAAGGCTCCAGCCATGTTTACTAAACGCACTTGCGCTAAAACTTTGGTTACCCGTACCCAAGGTACTCGTATCGCCAGTGAAGCTTTGAAAGGTCGTGTTATTACCTTGAGCTTAGGAGATTTGAGTGAAAAAGTGGAGGAAGTATTCCGGAAATTTAAACTTCAAATTGAAGAAGTTCAAGGAAAAAACTGTCTTACAAATTTTCACGGTTTAGTATTGACCCGAGATAAATTGTGTAACGTCGTAACCAGATGGCGATCGACTATCGAGGCTCATGTAGATGTAAAAACAACCGATGGATATTTATTGAGATTTTTTATAATTACATTTGCTACGCATCCATCAAAAACTAACAAGCGTCACAATTACGTTCAAACTACTCAAATTAAAAAAATTCGTGCTCGTTTTATTGAGATTATACAACGTGAGGTTGCGTCGTGCGACTTGAAAGAAGTTGTCAACAAATTGTAAGAGTCTAATACTACCACTACTTTTTTGAATAGGATTCCCGATTCAATTGCTCAGGATGCTCGCAAAGCCGTTTCGTGGCTTTATCCTTTGAGCGACACGTATGTACGTAAAGTCAAAGTTTTGAAGAAACCGAAAGTTGATTGTGAGTTGATTGTTTTTTATCGAAACATTTTAGTGGCACGTTTGATGGAGTTGCATGGTGAAGGAAAATCCAGTGCTACTGGTGAATCCGTTACTCGTCCGGACCACTATGAACCACCCAAGGTAGATTCAGTATAAAATTAAATAAAGCTGTATATGGAGCATTTTAATCTTTTGATTTACGTTTAAGAGAAATGAGTTGGGCAGATTTTAGACTCATTAAATTATTCAACCTAATAGTACACAGGGGTGAATGTTTGGTGTGCAATGTGTACATGGTTTATTTCTAAATTTTAATGACTTGTTTAATTTGGGCTTTTACCCGTTGCAAAATATTTGGTCATAGTATCAGGAATTGATGGTCGTTGTTAAATGATTGCATTTGGAAAGATTGTTGATCAACTAAGGAGACGAGAGAACATCATTCCAAATATGAAGATGAGCGTTTTCTCTTCATTTGTTTGCACAGTACTTCTGTACGCAGTTGAAATGTGGACTCTTACTGGGTTACAGATTAAGAAGCTTGACAATTTTGAAGCAAGATGTCTCAGATACATTTGGCACAACACCCATTTTGCATCCTGCGTGTCAATGGATTGGATGAAAAAGATCAATAACCGCCGAATTCGAAATGACCTTCAATTTCATAATCTTCATAGGTATCGCGGCAATGAGGGTTGTGCTGGTTTGGATACATTCTTCGTAGAAATCTTGATACAATCTCACGTTTCGTAACCGTGGCTTGTTCAAATACCGATTAGAAGAAGAGGAGAGGCGGTTAGAAACGTACTTGGATGGATGCTATTCGGTGCGATCTTCACACAATCTTGGCCGGCATTTTATCTTGGAAACAATGGCTAAATCGATGGACTGACATCCTACACACCTCCAAAAATTGTGAGCAATGGAAAGGGATTATTCGATATGCTATGCATATTTGGAATTAATGAAGATGTGGCTATGTCACTAACTTTTATTGTAGTTTAAGGGAAATTATTTTTGTAATTTTCCAGGCGATCGTTTGGCTTAATTGGATGTCCTCTTACCGAAAAATGTTTTTCGTTAAGCATTCAAGCTGTAAAAACTTTGCCTGTCATTTTTGGTTTAAAAATAATTGAATTCTTGTAATAGTATTTTTACAGCCACATAGTGGCGTAATTGATTCTACGTAACTATTTGAACGACGAACCCTGAGTAAAGATATGTTAATATAAAAATTAGGTGGGAGAAGTTAGTTTTTAACTATTGAGCGATAATATTCCACTACCGTAGTGTGTTAAAATATTGTGATTTACGAGAACAAGCTCGTCTACTATCCACGATAATTCTCTCACTGTTAAAGGTTTTTCGAAGGATGTGGAGATATAGTTGAATGACTAAGCTATTGATTCCAAAGTAGAGTACTTGTCAAGAAGGCGTTAAATGTCCCGAGTAGCATCCATCCAAATATGCTTCTGGTCATCTTTACTTTTATTTAAATCAGCTTTTAGGCCAGCCACAGTGACAATGCATAAGATTGCATCCTATCTAAACTAGTACACTCTACGCTGTTGCAAGTCCAGTGAATGAAGATTGTGTAATTGGAAAGTATCTTGAGTTCTTTGGTACAACAAATGTTTATTAGTTCTAAGTTCTTATGGTATCCCGTATAATCCCTTTTCACTGTTCAGGGTTTTCAGAACTACACATTTTATCTCAACGACTTTCCCATTGCTTCCAGTCAAAATAGCGTGAAGATCGTCTTAAACAAGATCCACCCCAAGTACGTTCTTGACTATCCTTTTCCTCCAATCGGAATTTCTGACTAGTCAATGTTGCTGTACGCATCAGAATTTTTAAGAACGTGACTAGACCAATCTTCGTTGTCGCGATACCAATGAAGGAAGATTGTAAAATTAAAAGGTCATCTCGAATTTGGTAGTTGCTCATCTTTTTCGTTCAATCCCTTGATCGGAGGATGCAAGATGGAAGTTGTAACTACTTTGTGATTTCTAATCCTGTAAGAGTCCAGATTTTAGCTACATACAGAAGCGCTGTGCGAACCAATGAAGAGAAAAGGTTTATCATCGTGTTTGGACTGATATTTTATTTTTAAATTGAATTGACAGGTCTTCCGAACACAGCAGCAGCTAAGTAAATTCGACGATTTACTTTATTAGATGAATCACCGACAGAAGTTATTGAAGAGCCTAGATACGTTAATTGCTCTACATTGGGGAGCACAATATCATTTAATACAATCCTAGCATCACGAGCTTGTGACGACATGATTGATTTTTTTGGGGTTCTTTAGACCACATTCATCATTATTATTGGGATAAACATCCCCACCGGTTATTATCGCTTAGGGTAGTTCAAAATCCAAAATGTTTGCAAAAATACCAACTTTTCCAATGTTCACTTAATTAACGAGGTGTGTTAATCTACGTAAAACATGGCCAATCTACATAACTACATGTTAAGTATCTTATAATTGGGAATTGTTGAAATATGCTATTAGTTATCAAATGGTTGGGTTTAATAGAGGATAGTGAGTGAAACAATATGGATCTTAAACGGCTTTTCTCAAAATGAGCAAGCTTTTGTATATCCACTTAGGTGACGGTCCACGTAGAATAGAACGTACTAAACTCATATATTCTAATCTTGGTTTTAATAGAAATATTACTTTTGTTCCATGAAGGTTTACTTAAACACCCAGAGGCTGCAGCAGAGAGGCGAATTCCTGAAGAGTTGGATCCTTTGTTATCTGAGGTTGAGCCTAAGTACGTAAATTCATCAGCTACTAGAAGTGGATTACTATTGACAGTAATTGGATTTTTAAAGGGGAACATTTTCTAAAACCACTGTTTTTTAGTATTAAGATATAAACTATATTTTTCTGATGCTTCTTGTGTAAGTCGAATTGTATTTCTGCCATAACCGCATCGTCTGCATATTGAAGATCCGCTATATTGCTACCATCATGGGTTATACAGCTCTTAAATGACTGGGCAACCTCATTAAAGTTGGCATCAACTACAAAATTGAAGAGTGTGAGTGCTAAAATATCCTTTGCGGACTCCTGAGTTTATGTAAATTGCATCAGTTAAAGAATCCCCTAACGCATTTCTATATTGGACGCTGTATATAATGAACAGAAACAATAGTGGCACGGTGCTAGTTTCTAGGGCACTACTCAGTTGTAAAGAAATCGATTGTGATGCTGAAGAGGTCTTCAACAAGCCGCAGGGGACCAGGAATTCCGTCAAAACCGTCGGCTTTCTTAGCTTTAAGTTTATTGTAAGTGCGCACAATGTCATCAATGGTAGGGGATTGTATGGAGATTAGATAAATTTATATTGGTTGATAATATGTGTAACCGTGTCCAAACCAGTGCAATCTTCGTTGTTGCAGCACTAATGATAAAAGATCGTGAATCTGGTAGTTGTCTCAAGCTTTGCAGATGGTACGGGGATGCAAAATGAGTGTTCCAAATGTTGATCGATTATTTTTTTTTGTAAATTTTCTCATTGTCGTTATGACTGGTGTAACAACTGATGCTAATAAGTGGTCTATGGAAAACTTACTGAAATTTACAGTTATTTGATTTTCCCTAGTGTTTATTATTGTTTACGTACGCTTTGAATATATTTTATGTTAAACAAAATTGAAGACTATTTATTAACGTTTTAATTAAACTGGTTTAGATACTGCTAGTGCTACATAATATGTGGAATTTGTTTGGGAATAAAAAGTCGAGTTTAGTTATACGGTTGTACACTTGCTGCCGCTAAATACGGTGACGCGATCATTAAGTTTTTAAGTGTGATGGAATCTCTTATCGATTGGTGCTCTATTAATTGTAGAATTATGACCCCCCCCCGTTTTCTGACTGGGAATTAAATTTTAGGTTTAATAAGTGTATACGCTCCCACACTGAATCCGAAATTAAAGAATTTTATGATCTACTGGCGTTCACAACAACTAATTTAGAAAACAAATCAAATTTTATAATGGTAATGGTGAATTTTGATGCTAGGCTAAGTCCTGCTTGCTGCTCAGCAGTTGGCAAATGGACTATTAGCAATAATAATCACTCAAACGTTGAGTACCTTAGAACATATGCTTACAACATAATCTTGTGGTCACTAACACGATTTTCCAACATTATCCACGTCACTTAGCCACGTGCAAGAGACAAGATTAGCTGTTCTAGTCTCTTGTAACTGGTTTTCATCAACTTACGAGCATTAAATGGTTGCAATACTGGAACCCAAAATGGAAGTGATCACGGATTATTGAAGTGTACACATCTAAACTAATACTAATAGGATATTACCCAAACACTAATATCATGAGATGAGTTTATTTTCATGTTTATTACTTTAAATATTTTACGAGAAACATCTTTTGGCAGTGGACATTGTAGTAAAGCCGGACGTGGTGGGATTCGAACCCATATCCACCGAGGTCCAATCTACTTATACTCAGGTATCCGCCAAGAATGTGTTTTAGCACTAACATTCTTGAATTTTGTAGTTGATGTCATCTTTGATAAGGTTGCCCAGTCATTTGAGGGCTGTATGATTCAGAATGGTCGTAATATGCAGATAATGCGGTTCTTATGACCGAATCCGAAGAAAATCTGCAAAATGCGATTCGACCTACTCATAAAGTCTCAGAGAAATATGGTTTATATTTTAATACTAAAAAAACAGCGGTTTTAGATAATGTCCCACTTTAAAAATCCAGTTACTGTTAATAGTAATCCATTTCTAGTAGCTGATAAATTTATGTATCTAGGCATGGCCGTAGATAACAAAGTATCCAGCTTTTTAGAGATTTAGCGTCGTCTTCGACTCTCTGCTGCAGCTTTTGGACGTAAACCTTTATGGAATGAAAATAGTATTTTAATTAAAACCAAGATTAGAATATTCAAGATTTTAGTGCTTTCCATTCTACTTTATGCATGTTTGTTCAGTGTGAAGAAAGGTTTTTTAAGATCCATATGTTTCCGCTTACTGTCTTCTATCAAACGTAACCGTTTAATAAATAATAAAATATTTATACCATTTCCAGATATTTGTGGCACACTTAATATTAATTGGCCATGTATTTATAACACAATAAAAGAAGGACAATTATGATGGATTGGCCATGTTTTACGTAGATCGCCCACTCATTCAGTTGGAATAGGTATGGAAGCCAAACCATTACCCGGATGGCCAGCAGAAAATGTGGACGGACACTGTAGCACGCGAACTCAGTCCATTTATTTATACTAACCCCGTCTAAATATATTATTTAATTGGGCACCTGATTGCTTACCGTTTGCAATTAATAGAGATTACTGGAGGGATGTAATTAACATTTAAAGACCACGAACATTTATTTGTAATTGTAAAAAAATATTTTGTCGGACTACTGCGTCGCTGTAGTCTAGTGGTTATGACCTCACGTTGTGGCCGTGATAACCCAGGTTCGAATCCTGGCAGCGACAGTTTCTGTGATTAATCTGTTTTTTCTATTTAAGTAAATTACACGTTTATTTATATTACTTTGAATGCTTTACGGGAAACGTATCTTTGATCACTGGATATTTTAGCGGAGCCGAACATTGGTCAGCATTTAGTGCCAACAGTGGGAATCGAACCCATGACTACCATGTCTAAGTCAAGGCTTGGACCGTCAAATCCTCCCGTCATAATTCAATTTTTTACCAAAATTTGTTTGCTCCACAATCGAAGTATTTTTTTTATTTTAAAATTATTATTTAAAATAATATATACTACTTTTTAAAGTAGTTTGCTTTCCAACTGTATTTATATCAACGTGATGGAAATTCTTTTGTAAAATCGCTGATTAATAATAAGAAACTTGTGTAATATTTTTAACGATAAAATACGTATAATAAAAATCATTGGATTCGTTATTAATAAAATATATCTTTTTATTTTTAAATGGTTATACATAATAATATCATATACCTCTCATGAGCGAAATACGGTAATATGTATATATTAATAGAAGCTTTAATACATCAATATATACATCATCATCAGTATATACACAAATAATAATTATTATTACAATACCATTTTACTTTAAAAATAAGCATGGGGCAATAAGATTACAGTTACAGCAAAAAAGTAACAACAATATCCCTTAATTTAAAACAAACATAAAACAACAGAAGTTTTTCATGCATTCATACATTTTGCCAAACGTTTTATTTGATCCTAAAAAACATTCATTTCAATTAGATCTTCCCAAATGGTTTTTAGCCAAATTTTCTATAGTCTATTAACTTTTTTTAACCATTTTGGATTATCTATTCCAAAACCGCTCTTGCCGGTCTGTTGGGTGGTAAACATAGAGTTTAACCAAGTAATTTTCTTCATCTAATTATGATGATTTCATGTATTGAACAAGAGTCAGTTTTTCTCACGATCTTATTAATTAAAGTTTGATCACGACAAGAAATCTTCAAAATACGTCTAAGATACCGACAATTAAAATAATTCACCATCTTATCAATGTTGTCTGTTGGCTTCTACGTTTCAGTCCTATTTATTGCCGTACGAATAATTAATGATGCGTACAAATGAATTTTGTTTTCAGGAGGATGAAAAAACATAAGCAGATTAGTTTGAATCCATGAAAGACTGGCATTATCTTTCCATGTCTGGTTTAACATTAATTTCAGTTTTTATATTTTTAGCAATGATGCTTCCCAGATATGTAAAAGAATCAATAGTATCAATTTTTGATAAGCAAATTATAGTTTGACATTGTGAATAACACTTTCGTTTTTGAACAGTTAATCCGTAAACCAACACGAGAACTAATATTACTATATATATATATATATTGCATTTATTGAGTTTTACTGAGTAGACCATTATCATCTGCAAAGTTCAAATCTGTTAATCTGCTATCGTTCCATTTGATGTCATAAGATAAATTATTCATGGATCAAGTTATAATAAAATTAATTACAAAAAGAAACAAAAACGGTAACTAAATAAATCCAATTTTGGTTGAGATTTTGGCATTAAGGATTCTGCAAATCGAAGATTGAACTTTTTTTCGGCTTTCACTCAACCCTGTCATCTGAGTATGCGCGATCACTTCTTTGTCAGATTGGTGTCCTCTTATAATTTTGGTAGCTATATTGATTTTTCACAGAGACCAAGTTACTAACCCCGCGCTCAAACCCTCCGCCTTTATCCAGGATTAGGACTGTCTAGATTGGATCATTTCGCATTAACTAGTAAACACAAATCATCAATTTTATCAACAATAGATTTTGCATTGAAAGATAGTGACATTCCTTGTTAAAGTTGATTTTGAAGCACATTGAAATCAACTATAATGGTATTTTCTTTTACGTTTAAAATGTTTTAGATACATTTTTAAAAAGTATTAGCTACAAAAGAAAAATTAATGGCAATTCTTTATTGCACAAAAGAAAAGAAAATATAAATAAATTTATCTGTTTATAACATTTCCAAATATATATTATTGAATTTTAAGATAATGACACAAAAATAAGCTTTATATGTAGTCATCGTAAATTAAGGGTAGCATAGCCATTGGAGGACCCACATAAGATGGAATCAGGAAAGTACACGAGATGCGTAGGAATTTATCCTTTTAATTCTCGGTTTTTAATGTATCTGAAAATTGGGGGGGAGGGGAATAAAGAGAGAGGAAAGAATCGGGAATAGGTAATAAATAATAATGAAATGGAAACGATAAAAGTTGGAGAAATGGGTTAAATAAAGGAATCGAGTAAGTGCTTATGAGTTAATTATGTCACTAGAAAGCTTATTCCATGTTATAATAGTGAAATGACACTATCTAGAACTAGTTATGGCTCTTGGCTTATAAATCTTACAACAATATTCTCTAGGGTTACTGTGATCAACATGGAAAAAATTGGTGATACGATTTGTTTTAACTAACTGGTAGACTAAAATTGAGTCATCTATCATTTAATGAAATATGACAATACTGTAATGCAATACTTTCCAATTCAATAATAAAAAGTACAACGTTGTAACAAAACCAAAAATAAATGGACAGAGAAAATACAGTAAAATCTGTTTCCTAAATTATAAGAGTACCTAACTCGGTAGTTCTAAGTTTGTACACCAGTTAAATGGAAGAAAACTCCCTCTGGTTATCGGTTCGATCTTGTTAATTACCATTGTCGGGGTGGTCTAGCGGTACAACGCTCGATTCGGACCTCGGTGGGCATGTGTTCAAATCTCATCACCGGTACTAAAATGCAGGCCCACGTTCGGCTTCGCTAAAATGTCCACTGCTGAAAGATGTTTCTTGTAAAACATTCGAAGTAGAAAACATTTTAAAAAATGTAAAGTAAAGGGTGAAAGAAGAGAAATAAATAAAATTAGGTGAATAATAATTATTATAGAACAATTTGAAAGCCTTAAAGGACGACACTACGACAAGGTATGTGGGTAGATTATTTTATGCAGAAATAACCCTGTATGTGAAATCCTGGAGACGAAAACGGGACTTAACTTTAGGCTTTCTTATATTCAATAGATATTCTCTTCAAGAATTATTAGAGAGGACAAAAAGCTGATTTAATTGTTTGGTATTCAAAAATTTATACATTAAAATAAGTTTGTCCTAGAGGTTCCTGCCTTGTAATAGGGAAAGCCTGAATGTTTCTAAACGATCGGAGTAATCAACATTCTTAAACAGTCTGGATACTTTAGTAAAGTGTACCTGTACCTTATCGGGTATATTAATTTCTGCCTTTAGGATAGGAGACGTGACTTGGATGCAGGATTTGACGTGGGGCTTAATGTTTAACTCATATAGGAAATGAGTGTAGTTGACTGAATATCAACCTTACTTCTAAAACATGTTGCTAAAGAAACAACAAAATGAACACTATATTATTAAAATGCGGCAGAAAAGAGAAAGCAGTATAATTTTGATGACTGGATTCGAGATAATCCATTTCAATCTTCGCTATATACGATATTCAAAGCCAAACATTTAGCGTACACTCATATAGAATAATCTTCTTGTGCAAGGTTTTTTAAAACAAAAGGGATTTGAAATAATAATTATTAATAATAATCAATGATTTATGTTTATCGGTATTAAATTAAATTATTACATTTATATTACTTAAATAAAAATGAGTAACTAAACGTAGATGTATATATAAGAATTTTGGTTATTTATTTAAAATTTTTTAGTCTAAGTTTTTAAAATTGTTCATTATACTTTTAATAATTAGTTTTTAAATTTATATTTTGTAAAATATTATTGTTTACGACACTCAGATACTCAATTTGTTGTGTAGTCATTTTTAACACTGTTTATGAGACTCATAATGATACGATAGTGTTGAAATAAACAAAGAATATAAATTCATACATTCTTTTTGATTTTGAGAAGCCTTGAAAAAACTTTGATTAATTGCATCATAAAATATATGTGTTTAAACGACATGCACGCGATCTGATTAATGGCCTAACCTAGTAATAAGTAACGATTGGCAGTCAGATTGTGGACTAGCAGTCTGAATCATCTGTATATATTGTTTGTTGTTCGTAATTGTTCCAGTAATAGTCACATTATTCAGCTCTCAATGTGGTCTTGTAGACCGGGTTTAGCAAGTAAGCTCACTACTACCAATAGGTAAGTGGTTATGACGTTGTAAAGCGTAACAGCAATACAGCAATTAACAACCGAACGTACCGGGTTGGTCCAGTGGTACAGCGCTCAACTTGGACATGAGTAGGTATGAGTTTAAATCTCACTACCGACACTAAATGCTGGCCGACGTTTGACTGTTAAAAGATCCGTTTCACGTAGGACATCCGAATGTGGGCCCACATTTAGTACCAGTAATGAGATTGAACCCATACCCAGCCTGGTCCAAAGCGAGCGCTGTACCGCTAAATCACCAACTAAAATAGATTTAACATTTAATAAGTTTACAGTCGGCAAAAATCAAAACTGCATTATTATGTGGCATTTAAACAAAATTTAAATACAATTTTGAAATATTGAGATTAACTTCCATTTTTTTATTAAATAACATTTAGGTGTTCAAATATGTAAATCATTCTCATAATATTTAATTGAATAAATATCATTTTACATATATATATATATATATATATATATATATATATATATATATATATATATATATATATATATATATATAATTGCTAGAAGGGTTCAGGAAAAACATTTTCTAGCTTGTAAACATTTTACTGTCAGTGATAGCACACGACCTTATACTCATTACTAGAACACTTCATTTGATTTAAATTTTAAAATAAACACTTGAAAGGTTTATAATGCTTCAATTATCACATAAGTCCTAAAATACGTACACTACTGTCTAGAAAAATAAATATTATCTACATTATTTTAAATTTTTTTATTAATAAATCAACGAAAAATAATATTTACAAAGTTGTTTAAATGTCGGGGTATGGGTTCGAATCCCACCACCGGCACTCAATGCGGGCCCACGTTTGGCTTCGCTCAAATGTCCACTACAGAAAAATGTTTTCTGTAATACATTTAAAGTAGTAAAACTAAAAAAAAACAAATAAATAATAATAATCGGAGAAAAAATGAGATTAAATAATTTTACGTTTACAGTAAGGTCTGACAAGATTCGGTGACTAACATCCGAAAATACAAAAAAAGTCCTGCCAACTTGGCATCAAAACCATAGCATTTGGGCAAACTCCTTTTTATAATAATAAATAATTTAAATGTAATTTTTAAAAAAACTATTTTAAATTTATAATTTTTATTTTTCTTGTTGTAAAAAGTACACTGAATCAACTATACTATTTGCATTCTATTTTTATATTTTACAATGATGGCCGAAAAAGTAGTACATTAAATTGTAGGTTGGGCGGGGGTGGAAGGATATGCAATTATAAGAATTTGCAGTACAATCCTAAACATTTGTGACATATATTTTACTTGTTGAGATTTTAAAAATTGAAAATAATCTATATATTTATATAATGAATATAAATTATTAGAATAAGATGTGTCGAGTGGTGATACTTTACGGCAGCTGTTTTTGTTTCTGTTTCTTTTTTCCGATAATTTTAAATTAAAATTATTGATTCGATTTAATTAAACTGATATGATTTGGATAAGATGTTGTTAAATTTTGTTGTTGGATATAAATTAAATTTGACTTTTTTACAACTAATATTATTGTTGATATCACTTTTATTATTATTATTATTATTATTATCATTATCATTATTACTATTATTATTATTTCTGAAATTGGATCCTCTTGTGTTTTTTAGCTATATTTATTTATCAAAAAGCCACCCCGTTAACCAGGCCCTTTTCTTCTTTCTCGACCGGTTCGAGTTTAAAGTCAATAGTGAAAAAAGAAAAACTTATATTGACTGGGAAATATGGGTTTTGGAGCTTTCTCATTTGTATTAAGCTAATGCAAAAGGTGAGGGTTCTCCAATTGGTTATCTACTAACTCAATTGGAAGCATTATGACCATTAACTAGTTTAGGCGTGGGTTTTTACTGCCGAGTGCTTTTCCTGCTGCAAACCCTCATGCTTTATCCAGACTTACGACTGCCTAGATTAATGCATTTCTAATCCTCTCTAGGCAAACTTCATGACTTTAATATCATGTATTTACTTATTCGATTTGTGTCGTTTTACTGGTAAAAAAGAGCACATTCTTCAGCAGGTAGATGTTTTGTGAAGTCCTGAACAAAAGCCCGCCTAAAACTATGACGTCGCAAACCCGGAACCGGTAATATCTTTTTTTTCAGTATTTTTGAATTTGCCATGTTTTATAAAAACATTTGTGGAATTTCAATTTCAAGTATTTTGGTACATCAATCTTTTATGAACTTCATTTAAAATGTTTGTTTTTTGTGTAAAAAAACAAAGAAAAACTTAGATCATAACATGACAAAATAATAACAATAATAATAATAATAGTAGTAGTAGTAATAATAATAATAGTAAAAGTGATTTTTAAAATTTCTAAATTACAAAAAAATACCCATTTCCTCAATTTGTACAATTAGGAATAAATTGGTGGATGTGGATGAATTGAAGGTGGTTCGTGCAAATAGTTTTGGACTGTGGAAATTTTTACAAATGACGAGCCATAGTAATTTGGACGAAACAGCGTCATCGGATTGGAAGTTTGAACATGTTCATTTTGCAGTCTATTCGTACTGATGACAGTACAGTCCAATAGATCGCCAAGTAACCGAATAGTGAATTTTCCCAAACTCCAAGGCTTGCGAAGGAGCATTGGTCGTTGATCATTGGACAAAAATCGCTCAGATTGGTCCACCGAAACAGTCAAACAAAATTCGTTCAAGACGAGATGTTTTTCAATTTTATTTGTCAAATTTTGAATGTCTACGTTGCCGTGATGTTTTCGAATGGCCGTTTGAATGAGCTTTTCAACAACAATTTTGACAAGTTCGCTGACCCTCGTGTAGTTATTGATAAGCACTCGTACCAAGGTACCACAAGCCAATCCACAATTGTATGCAGTATATATTTGCAGTATCATTGTGGACTGATAGCGATGTATTGATTTGTTCGGTTGTGTTTGCGGCGGACATGATAAACGACTCCGTTTATCATTAATGCAAATGTTGTCCATTGGCTTGCTACTCTGATTAATCGACAAAGCTTCTGTTTCATAAAAATCAGATTTTATTGTTTCATAGTTAAAGGTCACATCTGAAGTAACCTTGAGTTGGGCATAAATATTCAGTAATTGATCTACGTTTAGATGTAATTCGGACGTTCGTTTTCGATCTCTACCAATCGATATAATTTCGGTCAACCATCTTTTTCTATGAATTAACTGATCCAATTGACTGTGAACATTTTGAAACTCTCGGACTCGGCTGGTGAGCTGTTTCAGCTCGCATTCTGTTAAACATTGTCTTTGATTAAAATGAATTAAGGTGATGAATAGATCCAGCAAGGCTAATAGATAGTGTGCTTGTTTTTGTATTGAAGTGTCATACACCATACCCAAATGTCGTTCAAGGTAGACTAATGAAATCCAGTCACATGACTCGGGAATTTGCGTTTGATAGGCTGTTGGACCCAGACATACTTGATCAATTGAAGGAAATAAGATAATAAACGAATGTATTTTGGAAATGCGAATAATTTCGCCTAAATAGATTCGATAACTATTCAGCTGATTGCGATCAATATTTAAACGTTTGCCCAGTTGAATGCAAGCTTTGGTAAGTTGGATTACAAACCGATAATTGTGCTGAGATTGGTCAACATTATTGGGATTCTGATTAGTTAATGCACAAACCAAACTCCATTCACTTTGAGTCACGTGAGCTCGTAATCGTATTTTTTCAAACGGTAGCATATGCACAAGGTCACATGTAGACATACTCAAAATAGTTGGTTGTTGATCTAGGCTCGCGCGCATTTGAATCAGCACCAAGTACAAGCCTGGATTCAAACGTTTTGAATGATTGTGCGAATAGGACAACAAATTGGACAAATTTATCAAAATGGACGATTCAGGATTGAGAACAATTTGATTAGCTCGATGTACGAACAAGTGGGAGTGACTTATTTCATTCATTTTTATCCATTTAAGTGAATTGACCGAACTGCCAGTGGCAGCCATCTTCAGTTTGTTTTGTTTGACAAATTTGGCCAATGGCAACCATTTCAAATTAGCATTCAAATCCAAATCGGAAACATTTTGAACTTGTTTAAGTAAAACAAAAATTACCGATGAATTGGCATCACCATCGGCTGTCAAGACGTCGGGTTCCGAATCGCCACAATCCCAAGACTGAGTGCGAACTAGTTCAGGATAGACATAATCAAATTTTTGTATACCTAAAACCAATTTTAATTTGTGAAGTGCATCGAGTAGCTTGAGACGGAATTGCAGAGAGCTAGGCATCGACTGATTGGGATGTAGGTCATTTGACAACATTTGCAAGTGGAGATCGAGACTGCAGTCGACTACAAGACGCTGGAACCAATGAAAGTCAGCCAACAGATTGCCATCCGTCCAGTTATCTTCTCGATTTACTCTAATCATGGGTAGACCGTCATCAGCAAGTATAATTTTGGTTTTCGAAGCTGAGTGATCCAGACGATGGGCACCGCCGAGTTGTGTGTGACATAGACAGGCCAAATAGACACCTGACTTAGTTTTGGTACAAAATTTGAATCCTTTGTTGGCACCAAACGGAAATCGAAAAGACTTTTTACGCTGAATTAGCGGTGAACGCGTGCGTTTGTAAGAATCATCGATTAAACTCGAAATGCTACACGATGACGCGTTTATGTTCGAATTGGGCTGACTGATGGACATGATTGGCGGTGGATCGCCAATCCACAAAGCCACGTGTTTGAGACAATCGGTTTTAAGCTGGACCAGGTGCATTTGAAATTGAGACCCTAGAAATCGATCGTGTTGACCAATTTCGGCTTGGACCAGCTTGTGCTCGAACCAGGACGAAATGGTAATGCCTTTGGGCTGGGCCTCAACCGGGTCGGACCATCCACGAATAGAAAATGAATATGCGCGGAAGAAAATCATTTTTTGGGCAGGCAAATTGTCAATCGAGTAAAATCCGACGCGCAGCAAACGATTGGTTGAATGTTTCGAATAAATATTGTCGACTCTGACCGGTGGTTGAACAACGGCGTGAAAGACTTGTGAGTTAGTAAATTGTGGACAAAAAGACCATTCAATGCGATAGCGCAATACGAGATTGTTCAGTCCATTAAGCCAGTTTGCAGACGATTTGCGACCATGACTTGTATTGCCGTTCGAATCGTCATCGGTGTCACTAGTTTCACACGAACTTTGACTGTCGTGAAGCCAATTATTATTATTATTGCTATTATTATTATTGCTATTATTATTATTATTATTATTTATTATTATTATTATTATTATTATTATTATTATTATTATTATTATTATTATTATTATCCGTACAATAAATTGACTTTTCATGCTGATTGGGTGGGCTAATGCGTACAAGAATGGCATTAGAATCTTTGACAAATACATGTACACTTTTCGGTTTGGGTACAGGATGCACAGGATACATATCGAGACTGTTTCTCAACCGACGTATCTGTTCAAATTTTGCCAAACTTTCCAACAGCGTTTTGTCTTTCAAACTAACCTCGTTGAACGCTTCGTTGAGAGCATTAGCGCTGTGTTCATCCGTCTTTGAGTCGGTCATCATGGAAGCCATTTTGTTGACATTACATACAGCAGTTCGTGCGTCAGCACGACTTTTATTGAGCGCATTTTCGCAGCTCATTAGCAAAGCACTTAAATGTGTTGCCATAGGATCCAAATTACTTGGACCGTTGCCAAGCAACTGGCTTAAGATTGGACCGGGCTGAAAATTGGTTGCCATAAGGGCCAAAATTAGATTGGGCGAAGCACTAAGTAAGGCGTAATCAATATGTCCGAAATTTTGATCATTCCTAGCTCGTTGAATGTCGCTCCAAAATTGATCGCCAAATTGCAAAGATTTATCGAAAAATTTGTTAAATTGATCAAAACGGTCGTGTTTGATGATATAAAATAAATCATTGCTCAATTGAACAACATTTTCGGGCAACGTTTCGTGACACAATTGAATCATTTTCAAATGTTTGGATGGCAATAACAAGTCACCCGCCGTTGTTGTATCGACCGAATCAAGAAGCATCGGCGACGATTTGACATTTGGACGACTTGTAATGCTTGAATGATTGCGTCGTAATTTGTGCAACATCGTGTATCGAATCAATTGGGATACATTCTGCGTTGATAAATCGATTGACGGACGCTTGAAGTTATTCGCCAAGCATACATCGCTGAAAGATTTTTCAATAATGGGACTTGTACAAGTGCAAGCGTCAATCGTTACGTAACAGTTTTTAGTGCCTTTTAGAGCCATTCGATTCAAATAATCGCTAAAACTTGTTTCCGAAATGGACGATCTAGACGGCTTGGAAGGTGTCGTTTTGTATGTGTCAAATTCGGACCAACTGGGTTTCGACTTGGGCTCATTTGGTGTTTTGAGTCTCGCCGGAGACTTGGTCATGAAGTCGTCGTCAGCAATTTCTCCGTCGGTATCGTCATCTTTTACCCGACCTCGGTTAGTGCTGGTCGATCTCCCACGTTCGAGATCTTCGTCAGACAAATCCCTCAATTGCTGCGTCATGTATACCGTACTTTTCGAACGCTTGAGTTTACTTTTGGCTGCCCTTACAGCTGCCTTGGCTCGAATCCGTGCTGTGCGCGGTTTTTGACTTTGCTGTTGCTGTTTTGGCTGAGGTTGATCAATATTTGCAATTGAGTCGAATACAAATTCACAAGGTGAAGCATTTTTATTATGTACCGACAACTGGTCAACAAAATGTTGATCTTGTGGTGATCTGGGACTGACGAAAGAGTCGGGATAATTAAGTCCAACGTCGGCAAGCACTGGCGGAGGGTCTACGGGGTCGAACTGGGCTGCAAGATCGTGGGCGAAGACTGGCATCGTATCTGATCGATGAAGACGACGTCTTTTGTCGGTAAGGAAATTCAAAGCACTGGTTAGCATTGTTTACGTTTTAATTTGATTTGGTCTTTCTTTGAAAAGCCGATTATCAACTAAAAATAAGAGTTATATTTGAGTTGAAATAGATAAGGTGATTTTAATAAGTGTGATTATGATTGTATTTTTTGGTCAAAATTAGACCAAAGCGAGGTTATTAATTTTTTAAAACTCATTCGTTCTTTTATTGTTGTTGATGATGCTAATAATGATAACGATAATGAGGATAAGTAATGCTCATAAAGTCTCAAATTACAATGATGGTGATATTCCTAACTGTTTGTCCCCTACATGGTGCATCCTATACTATATGCCCATAGACATTTAGATAAATAACAGCAGATACTGAGTGCATAGCGGTATAACTGGGCTTTATTAGACTCCCGCTTAGTGAATGCTTAAAAGGTATTTCAAGGTATCCATTTACTATATTCAGCCGGTTAGGCATGTGGATCCGTTAACCTACATCAATCCCCAATATCCTCAAAAAACATCGCTTTGTTAATTCATGTGAACACTGGCGTCGTTGCAAGGAAGCGGTCTTCTAGTCAAGAAACTTCATTTATCCCCCTTACGTACAATTCTTATCCGACAACCTCTTTGTATAGGAATTTGGGATGCTATGTGAACTTGGAACTAATGATGCGGTGGCTCTGCCACCAACGTTTATTGTTGTGATTGATGACATTATTACCTCTATTATTTCTGTATAAGTAAAGCATATTAATAATTCGACTCTGATATCTTAATAAGCATAAAAAACGTAGGAGAATAACAAAGTGCTTTGGGTGATAAACGGTATCCTTGTGATGGTACCATTGTTCAAAAAGATTGACGAGGCAGACTGATTTTTTACTAGGGTTATTTCCATTGACCCAAGAAATACTTATGGTGAATGTATACATTAAAATACCTTTTAATTACTTCAAATGTATATTTGCATCTATTCGCCATAGTGGGAACCCAGCTCTATACCGTTCTGCAATTGGTCCTTACTGTATTAGTCTAGGTGCTCAGGCAATGCCTATGGGCATATAGCCCAAGATGTGCTACGTGGAAATGACTGTCAGAAATATTGTCATTATTGAAAATTGTGATCGTCACTCAAATCCTCAAAATCACTAATTAGCATTCCATTTATTTTCAATGTAAATAGTTATACTTTTAAAAGTTTTGAACTATAATATTGAGTTTTTGGTCCTCTCTTTATCCCCTGTTTAATGTGTACTTTGGAAATTCTACAATGGGAATTTTATATTAATAACAGTGCTATTTTTTTATGCCAAATGGATGTTAATAATTCTGAGGATTTGAGTGTTTTTTATAAAAATTTGAAGTTCCAGTGATTTTGGATAACTCCGTGTGCTGTATCTTGGAATCAAATTAACACAAATCAGGGACCGAGTGCACAACGGTATAACTCGACTGCCATCTTGGTGGATACTTACAAGATCTATTAACGTTGACACAATAGGCCATATGTTGCCGTTCAGTTAAATAAAACAATCTTGAAAAAAATTAGGGGAATATTTTAATCTTTGCAAACAGTGCTACTGTCGCAATGATGCCGTTTATCAGCCTTAACATATAAAACTATCCAAAGCTCTTATTCGATATATACTACGAATATAAGAAATAATAAAGTAGCAACCACGTCACCAACCAGGTAACAATTATTGATTTTTTTTAAAGCTTTATTGTTTGGCCAGAAAAACTTGTCACAAAGAAGATACATAGCGAAGATAGATGAAAATTCCTATCCATCGTCGGTATGGAATGAATGAAATTTCTAGCCTCTATGGCGTATCAAGGCGTATCAATTTAGTTGTTGTTCCGATGCAAAACGGTGACTAAGTTGGACAAATAAATAAATAAAATTAAAAAATTGTTTATAGGCAGTTTTGGGGCAAGGATATAGAGCATAACCTTTCGAAAAAACAATTGGATAAATAATTTACAGGAAAAAGAGGGGCGGGGGAATTGACAGAATGTGTATACATGAAAAAGTAATAATATCTATTCGTATTGTTCAAGCATCTTTCTGGGAACGAAAAAGGAAAAGATGACGTAAAGTGGAACTTTTTACTAATAAACAATGAATTTATTTTAAAATAATTGAATAATCAAACTGATTATTCCTATTTATAAAAACAAAACACAATTACAATTTATACAAATGCATAATGATGGCAGTAATAATATTAATAGTAATAATAATAATAATAATAATAATAATAATAATAATAATAATAATAATAGTAATAGTAATTTGGATACAATAAAATTGTTTTTTATGGCTGTAAATGTCATTACCATAAAATAAAACAAAAATAAAAGCACTTTAATCACAGTAATTTTACTTCGAACTGAATTATTTTTTATTTTAAGTATATATATACATACATAACCTTTTTAAAGCCAATAATATGTTTGTTTCTCTATATTTTAAGAATGTTGTTATTGTGTTTTTTGTCTAACCTACAATCTAATTATATTGGCAAAAAACCATCCATTCACATTTTAATTATTTTAGTGAATAGTCATCGATCTTTACAATTTTCTGTAAATGTTTGAGTTATGAGCTGTCTAGTTTATCAATCTTATCTTCTTATAGTTCTATTTCGCATTGCATGTCAAAAAATGTTTATGTTTGAAATGGGTGCACTTCAATAAACAATGCCTGTCTGTAAGCAAATCCAATTGACCTTGGGTAGAGTACAAATAACCTACGACCTTCATAATGTGCCGAGTTATAAGGTTAAACAGTGACTAATAGTAGGATATGAGATATGGCAGTAAATTAACCCTTAAAGTCTCTAGAGATCCCTTTTATTTCGACGGATTTTGAAAGTATTTCTTGTTTCTTTTATTATTTCTATATGTGTACAGCATACTAAACAATCGACTCTAACATTTTTATAGTCAAAACAATCGTAGAAGTATAACGAAGTTTCTTGGTTAATAGATGGCATCCTTGTGACAGCACCAGTTCATAAAATTAACAAATTCACCCTATTAATTGTCAGGGTTATCTCCTTTAGCCCAATGGCTACATATGGTATACGTATAGCTTAAGATACCTTTTAAGTACTTTGGGTGTATGCTGGTACCCATCTGCTCCAGTTATATCGCTTTGCACTTGGTCCCCACTGTGTTAATTTAGTCCAGCAAGCACTACATTGAGGTAACAGTTAGGAATATTGCCATTACTAGAAATTGAAGCTTTGTAAGCATTAATCAGGTAGCATCCCAAAATATTTGTGTGTACATTTATAAAATATTTAACAAAAAAGGTCAAGAAATAACGCATAGATTTAAAAATCTAGCGGGTCCACAAAAGGGTCAAATAAATATTTTGAAATGCTTGCGTCCATTCTTAATTCACATCCGGACGTAAGACAGCATGAAAACAAAGTTGAAGAATACAAAACAAACAATACAATTAGTATTATTTTCCGATATGTATAAAAATGGCAAAAAATTAGATACGTGTGTTTTGATTGTAAAAATAAATAATCAGTTGGTGCATGTACACAACATTATTACATGATACATATGTGTTTTGTTGTAGGGCAATATGTACATATTAAATAACGACACACACACACACACACACACACAGGGATATACATAAAAAATCCACAGTCTGTGCAAGCTAAATAAATTGTCTGGCTTTTGGAGGGGTTTGTAGACAATATTTTATTTAAATATCACTCATATTATTGTATTTACATAAATAGTTACATAAACTTGACAGCATAAAATAAATATTGGTAGACGTATTACTGTGATATTAATAATTTTCTTATTATTTGTTTTCCAGAAGCTTCACTACACTTGACAGTGAACGTCCTAGAAGCGGGACTGAGACAGTTTCGAGTTTGATACTTTTGCCACTTCGGCAGATTAATATATATTGGCCTTTGTTTAAGCTACGAACGATATTGGTGTATTTTATAAGACATCGAGATCGTACTATCGTCAATATTAGATGCGGTCTCTTGCTTGATAAAAAAATGGTATTTCTTGTAAAAATATGTGAGCGATAATTTGGGCATTGAATTGTTCAAAAAAAGTTTTTGATTTTATATTTTATCCGATGTAAATCATTTTGAATTATTATTATTATTATTATTATTATTATTATTATTATTATTATTATTATTAGTAGTAGTAGTAGTAGTAGTAGTAGTAGTAGTAGTAGTAGTAGTATTGCTACTACTACTACTAGTAGTAGTGTTGATAGACCACAGAAAATGTGGCTAAGAACTATTCGGGAAGATCAAATTGAAATAAATGACTTATGGGATTAAACGATCATTTCGGCAAAATCATCAGAAAAACATGGAATCATTTTGTTGCCTGAAGTTCTTATTAAATTATGGGACTATGTTGTTGTTTTTGCTGTTACTGATATCTTGTTGCTCATACTTATTTAAAGTAAGAGTTTTGGAATAATAATAATAATAATAATAATAAATTATTAATATTATTACTATTATTATTATTATTATTATTATTATTATTATTATTATTATTATTATTATTATTATTATTATTATAAATTGTGTTGACAGATGCAAATTTTACATATTTATAATTAAACAGCAACTTTAAAGTGCAATTAGAATAATCGTTACTTTATTTGAAATTCAAAATGTCAAATATTGTTCAAATATATAATAATTCTTTTAAATGAAATGACAATAAATTACTTTTGACAGGTCATTTTAGATAAGATATATGTTAGAAATAACAATAATAGTAATAATATTAATATTAATAATAATAATAATAATAATTGGTATTAGGGATGCAAGCGTATTGATTGGGAAAATAAAGGTTAATCTACTGTACAAAAAAGGTAAATTATTTATTGTGTTAAAGCATTTCGGTAAAAAAAGGAAGAAGATTTGAGCGGAAGTTTAACAGCCTGGCTTCTATAACAAGCCTACATTTGTACAGAAACAAGGGGATATTGTGCTGGTTAACATAAACAAAGAAGTGATAGTACGACTCTGATGACAGGGTTGAGTGAAAACCCGAAAAAAGATTAATCTTTAATGCCAAAAAACTAATAGAAGTTTTTTGTTGCTGTTATTATTATCCTGTTGCCCCATGCGAAAGTGTTTTCTAATAATAATAATAATAGTAATAATAATAATAATAATAATAATAATAATGGTTACAATATTTTATTATCAATTGTAATAATGATAATAAAAATTAACAATAATAATAATAATAACTACAACAATAATAATAGTAATAATAATAACAAAATATGTTCATTCATTATCATTACTCATACAAATAATTTAACTTTAAGTGAGTCTTTAAAAAGAAAAATTAGCATAAGTGAATAAATATTTTGCCAAAGAAACATAATTGTAAAAAAATTACAAAAGAGCATTACAGAAATTGGTGTTAAAAATTGTATTAATTACAATACCGCCGGGGTGGTCTAGAGCTACAGCGCTCAATTTGGACCTGGGTGGGCATTAGTTCAAATTCCACCACCGGCACTAAATGCGGACCCACGTTCGGTTTCGCTAAAGTGTCAACTGCTTTTAGATGTTTCCCGTAAAACTTTCAAAGTAGCATTATTTATTTTCCACTATTTCAATATTTTGTCAAGTAGACATTTAGCAAAGCCAAACCACGAAGCTTATTTTTATTCCCCCAATATTTATTGACATATTCCTAAATTAGACTTGGTCTGAACAACACAAGCTTAAAAACATCATTGTAATCTTGTCAGATTTAATTACAGTCTGACTATTTTGTAATAATTATTTAAACAATCAAGAATAAAGTTTAACTGTATTTTCCATCTTTCATAATTGAAACAATAGAATAACCTTTTATATATATTTAGCTGTTATGTACTTTGTATACTAGAAACATCATAAATTCTATTTTTATTATTATTATTATTATTATTATTATTATTATTATTATTATTATTATTATTATTATTATTAATGTTATTATTGTTATTATTATTTAACCTTTTATTGCAAACCAATGTACTATTTTTAAATTACGTCTGATTTAAATGTCATACAAAGCACACATATAAAATAATTTTAAATTTATCATGTCTATAACTAGAATTGGCTACAAAAGAAAGAATACATATTGTTGCATATGGTGATAAAACCATGACGCTATTTAAACTTTAAAAGACACTTTTCAACTATATTTTTATCTTAAAATCTACAACTATTAAAATAATCAATTAGTAATCTTTGAATGCTTCATCAAGAGTCGAATAAGTGGTGGTAGAGCTTTGATGTTACTACCGGCACTAAGTGCGGGCTTTTTGCTTAAAAATCCAGACAAGAGAATTATATTTTACATAATATTTACCATTATATAAATAATGATTAAAAGAACGCGTTATCTAAATTTAGTAGTCAGATTATATTGATATTTCATTGTGTTATTTCATGATAATTTACCTGAGCTTAATTATTCCTTCAGATGACATTTACAATGAATGAACTGGTGATATATGTTTATTTAACAAACAAATAGTCTCTTAAAACTTTTCCATTTTTTTTAATTTTTAATTTTTATTTGTTTGTTTTAATGCTTGCTACTTTGAATGTTTTACGAAAAGCATCTTTTAGCAGTGGACATTTAGTGAAGTCAAACGTGGGCCCGCATTTTAGTGCCGGCGATGGGATTCGAACCCATGTCCACCGAGGTCCGAATTCAGGCGCTGTACCGCTAGACCACCCCGGCTAGTAACGTAGTTACCTCTTCATTATTTCTATATTTGTAGAATAGATTAAACGATCAACTCCGATGAATTGATAAGCATAACAAAGTTTCTTATCCAATAGACGTCATTGTTTGCAAAGATTGACAAAACCGCCTGATTTTCTATGAGATACGGTATGCATATATCTCAGAATATCTTTTCAATAACCTAGGTGTATGCTTCTTTCAATTAGCTATGCACTTGGTTCCTGGTGTGTTAGTCTAGGAACATAAGTGCACCTAATCCAAGATGCGCCACGTGGAAATGACAGTTACGAATATCACTATTATTAGAAATTGAGATTTTATACAAGCATAATTTTAAATCTTCAAATTCATTAGCATTCATGGTGTTTAAGATAAGCATAAAATAAAACCATTTGTTACATAATAAAGAATGATTTAAATAATAATTCAATACTTTTAATGCATAAATTAATTAGTTGTCAACATAATTTTGATTCTGAAATAAAACTGCGGTAATCCGAACCACACATTGGTTATAAGTCATCAGCTCGATCGCTAATTCGTTAATATCTAAACGTCAGAAACACCGTTGATTAACTACACTACTTTTAAGAAAACACAACAGTACAACAATTAATATATTGGGGCTAATGGTAAGTGAAAAACGTAGGGCTTTCAACTAGTGTTAGCAGTTGGACTAAAATATGCTCGCCTTTTGTCATCTGTTACACCTCAGCAAACAAAGATACTTTAACGAAATGTGTGACAGTTAACAATACTTTGGTTAAAATTGTTTAATGCATTCCCACATTTGTCTGATGTTTTAAAGAAGATTAGATCAAAATACAGTCCACTAACTAAAACTAATAAAAATAAAGTTAAAAAGACAGCTTATTGATTAATTTATTGATTGAAATTGATTTCTAAAAAAAACAAAAAACTACATTTTAGTATGTTTTTTCAAACCAAATGTTCTACACGCTACAAGGTTACATAATTCTAAAACATCTGGGTTCTTGTATCTTCTATAGCTTAGCCAGAAGATAAAGCGTTTACCACGTAACCATTTGACTGTTTTATGAGAAGCAATTTATGCTGAGTTCCGGCAATTTTGAAACCAAACTACTGTTGAACAGAGTGACGGATTGAATCAATTAGATCAAAAAAAGGGTTTGCACTTCAACAACATAAACAATTGTACGTTGTGTTTTTTTTTCTTCTGAAAATACGTCGGTTTTGTTCTTAAACTACTCATAACCAAATTCAAATAAGGTACAGCACTGGATTGGGACCTGGATGGGGGTGGGGTGCGAATCCGGCCCACGAAATGCGGACCCACGTTTGGCTTTTCAAAAATGTCCACTGCTGAAAGATGCGTTGCCCCAAAAACCTAATTTTGTGACTGACGACGAGTATATGGAAAATGAATGCATTTTACAGTTGACATCATCCAATATTTGTATTTCGCATTAAAAACCTGATTTTTTGTTAGGGTAGCAGATGCATCCATCTGCCAAAATGAACACCAAGTTATACCTCTGTGCACTTAGCTACTAATTCTCGTTAGGTCGAGCCAACAGCTCATCACAAAACTACAAGAAATTAAAATTAAAACTTTATAGGTATAATTAGCACCCCAATAATAAATCAACTAGTAAATGGATTGCAATTACAACTCTGAGAGTTTTGAATATATAATAAATTCGAAATTTTGCATAGCCGAAGGAACAGTTTTATTAGAATTGGTATATATATAGATAGTTATATATATAATACAACACAGATTTATCCAGGCTTAAAAAATATACATGATTACTATTCATAGAAAGCAAATGTCTGAATTTCAAATATTGATTTTTTAAAATCAGTCAGTTTGGAAACAGTTGACATTTAGAATTCGAAATCTTCACACACACACAGATGTATATGCATATTTGTGAATGATTAAGTTTTCTAAAAATAATATTAATTATGTTTGGCTATAAATAGAGAAATTGTTATTAAATTTGTTTTATTTAGATGACTGTTGAAAAAAACTGGAAACAATAAAAACTGTATCTTTAATGGTTTGTATTTTTTAAAGCAATACACTTTACTTTTGTTATTTAATTTGGTTTTCTTATTATCAGTCTAAATACTACAGTATAAAAAGTCGCTTGGAAGCCTGCAGCATTCCAATTCATTTAACGCCTACATGACTATCACAGCTAAAAAAACATAAAAGAGGGATTGGATTTAACCACCAAATAAATCAGAATGGATAGTGACATCGTCATTTTTTCAATATCTTTGTATTTACAAAGCATCTTGACCGGACAACGTTACAAGTGGGCTATCACTATGCCAGATGAGTATAAACAAACAAATAAATTTTTTTTATTTTTATGAATGATTGGTGTTTCTCGCTAGTTTTCTCTATTTAATTATGTATCAAACCAACTCAAACCATTATAATGGTTGAACAGTTTTGGCTTTGGGTTTTTTTACTGTTGGGTGCTCTTGTTGCAAACCTTCTCTCTTTATCTATGCTTGAGACTGGTTAGATCGGTTTCTTTCTAATCCTTTCTAGGCGGATTTAAGAATAAAAACATACATTTTGGCCTATATAGGCAAACATAAATCTTGCTAAAATGTCCACTACTGAAAGATGCATTTCCCATTAAAACAATCAAAGTAGTAAAAATAAATAAAATAAAAAGATGTAGCCAAAAGAAATTATTTTGAAATTAATTAGGCCAACATAAAGTAGACTGGATTACCAGCTGATTGAATAAAATTGGTTATAAAATAAATGTAAAGTTTTGCTAAACATAAATAAATATTTGGGATTTTGGTAATAAAAGCTCCCATGACATTGTATCTCTTATTTTCATAAAAAGCTGCACGTTTCAGTTAATCAATTGTACCATATTTTAAAGTTTATTTATTCTATCGTCATTGTTATTGTTAATTGTTTAAAAGTACACAATATTTTAATAAAACAATCTAAAGCTAATTTTATGTTTTCAACGTGATATGTTTTATTAGAAAATACAAATTGACAATTGTTTTAATTTTGGAATTTTGTGGCATTATTATTATTATTGCTGTAACTATTATTATTCGATTTCCACCACCGACACCAAATGTGGGCCCACGTTCAGCTTCGCTAAAATGTCCACTACTAAAAATACGTTTCTCGTCAAAACATTTAAAGTAATAAAACTTTTTAAAATTAAACATTATCGATAGTATTGGTTAATAGGGTATTTAAAAAATCGTATTTTTATTACAAACACACTATTAATATTACCAACATTTTTAATTAAATTTTAAAATATTTTGAAATAAAAACACTAATATTCCAAAACCACAATAGGAAATCGGATTTTTTAAGTTTGAGCGGTTTTATTTTTAAAACAAACTCTGCACCATTAAATCTTTGTTGCCTTACTTCCAAGTTACTTTAGACTAAAATGATTTTCTATATGTTGTTTAATTATTTCTTAATATTATAACTTTGAATTTAATAAGACAGTCTTCTATATATAGGTACTCAAAAACAAAACTTATTATTTACTTAATTATACATTTGTTTCTATATTTAATTTTTTAACTTCACTTTTTTATGAACTATTTTTTAAACTTCAGTAAGACAAAACTTTTAACTCTACAAAAGAAACAGAAATAAATCACTGGCTATTGTGTTGAAGAATTTGAATATCATGTTTTCCAATAACAATAACTATAATAATAATAATAATAATAATAATAATAATAATAATAATAATAATAATAATAATAATAATAATAATAATAATAATAATAATAATAATATAACTTACGTCATCTCAAAGTAAAACCTGTGCTTTATAAAAAAAATTCGAAAGTATAATTTCCAACAAATTCCGAAAGAATGTTAATTTAAAGTTTAAATTGTGAACCAAATATATATGTGTATTCTATACAATATGATAAACAAAAATAAGATAATTATTTTATAAAAGACAATTTTGTTGCATTATTACTGATAAATTAATGCCTACAATTTGATTGGTCAGCGAAAAATTGATCAATACAAGTGAGGTACGTGTATTTTAAATGGACTAATCAAAATTGTTTGAATATTTTCAACACCGCCATGTTCAAATATGATGAACTGGATGGAAAAAGGGAACAATATTTTTGAATTTATGTCTGTTACTTTGCAATTAAATGCAGTTTTTTAAAATGTGAATTTTGAAAAAAGGTAAATGTTTAAAAATAAAAAAGATGTTGGGTAGAGTTAAACAAACATAAAAATAGTGTTGTTCAAGCGTCTGGATATTTTTTCAAAATTATCAAGTAAAATGTTTATTTTAAAGATTAATAAGAAAGCAATCTTATTTTTATTTTTACAAGAAAAAACTTACTGGCTTTCTAATATACAAATTATTATTCCTTTTTTAAAAATACAATATATTAAATGTAACAGTTAAGACAAATGATTATAGGGTGTTTTTGGTATAAATTTTTCCAAGATTACATTTTGTATCTTATTTCAACAGTTATAAACGTTATGTTTAACATTGTAAAAATTAGGCATAAAATGCTACTTGATTGGTATTTAAAAATTAAAATAAACGTTATTGGAATGAACGAGAACTTGACTGATAAAAACTTAACCAAAAACTGTCCAAGAATACATAATTGTAACACATTTTATGAGATTAAGAGTGACCTTTGATAAATAGAGTATATATACATATATATATATATATATATATATATATATATATATATATATATATATATATATAAAATTTTATCTTTGTACAACTTATAAAGTATAAATAAGACTATATATAACATTCTTGTTGATTTATACATTTACATCTAAGGAGAATATAATAATAACAATAATAATAATTGTAACAATAATAATAATAATAATTATTATTATTATATTTAAAAAATTTTTGTAGTTTTGTAAATACAGTGGCAATAATATCTCTGATTCTGCACTTCTACATAATGCAATATTCATTATAATTAAATCGAAGTAGATATCGTCATTAAGATGGTATATTTGTTATTCCAAAAGGTACTTAAAATGTACAACTAATGTGTAATAATTTGGCTAGATTGTGTATTTTAGAGTCATTACAAGGAAACCGTTGTCTAAACAAAAAAATTTTATTTTCTTGTTATTGTTAGGCAAACAAAACTTTTTGCCGTTAAACTTAAAACTAGGTAATTATGGTCCAAGTCTAATGTGAATTCTGTTGTTCAACTTGTATATGCGTTAACGTTTTAATGTATTAGACTATGTAAATTAATCCTATTTTATTTTTTGACTGATATTACATACTGCTAATTGTATTGCATTTTATAATTGTACCTATTTTTGTGTGCTGAAAGCTACTTCTACTGAAGTATCTAAGTCAATAACAACAACAACAACAATAATAATAATAATAATAATAATAATAATAATAATAATAATAATAATAATAATAATAATAATAATAGTATTAGTAGTAGTAATAATAGTAATAATAATAATAACAATAATAACAATAATCGTATTAGTAATAGTAACAATAGTAATAATAAAAATAATAATAGTAATAATAATAGTATTAGTAATAGTAATAGTAATAATAATAATAATGGTCAACTTGCTGAAACGAATACGCTTTTGACAAGTATACTGGTCGCTTAGCTAATGGGTTAAAGAACACATTCTAAACTGGATCAATAATAGGTTAAACGGAAGTGAAAACTCATGCACTTTTCCATATTGTCTTATCTGCTACAAACCAAACATCAAATCAATTTCAAAAGTCGTTTTAAAGTGTTAATTACTTCTCAAGCTTTAAATATGTTAAAAATCCTGTTTATATTGACACACTGAAACCTACTTTGTGTGCACGAAAACAGTTTGTCACAACATTGAACTTAGCTTGGCCGTAATGTTTGTGTTTGTGTATGCTTGTAAGTTGCACTAACTTAAATGTCATCTGTACCCTCTTTTTGCATATATAATATATATACTAAAATTTTATATTTATCAATAAGTTTTTTAAGAGATTATTTGTTTTAGAATTGCTATATTAGAATTGTCAGATTAACTTGAATAATAATTCACTAGGTTTTTAAGTCAACCAGGAGCACTGTACAGCTGTTTCATCCTTATTCGGAATCATCAGCATACCTCTCAAATTTTTACACACTTAAACCGACGCCCTAGCTGCTGTTTGTAATGTTTGTGACTGACGAGAATACACGAAATGAATTCACTTCACAGTTTACATCTTATATTTTTATTTGGAACTATAAACTAAGTCCAATATTAAAGAAATCTAAATTTTGAAAATAAATTAGTGACTTTTATTTGAAAACAATTTCATTTGAATTTAAATTTTAAAATGTTATTGAACAATTTTTTATTACATAAATTAAAAATATACATTTTTCATATTTTTAAAGTTCAATTTTAATTTTGAAAATAAAATAAAACTATTGATAATTTATAATTTTGTGAAAAAAAAACCAAACACAAAATTAAATATTTTTAATTTTGTAAAGTTAAATTATATATTTTGTTAATGTAGAAAAAAAACGATAAAAATAAGCTTATTTTTTATTTATTGTTCTATTTTTTATTTTCAAATTTTTAAATTACTTTCGACGTCACACATGTTTGTAGTCTATTTTTGACAAACAAAAAAATACACATTTCACCAGTTACATTAACAATAAATGTTTTTTTTTATTAATAAACCATCATATTTATTGCATATTTTATTTAAAATCTTTTTGCTATGGTCGTGTTCTTTACGTACATATTTACATACAAGTTCAGTAACTTTATCTGTTGTATGAACAAAGCAAAACACAAAATATTTTTAGAATTTAAAATTGGATCCTATAAATGTGTGTATGTGTGTATGTATCAAGTTCGAATTATACAAATTTGCTAAAAGCAAGTTAAACGTTTTAAAATTACAACTACAGTTCGTTAAGTATTATGAACGATTATAACCAGCGATTTTTCTCTTGAATAAACAAAAATTTGTGATTTGTGAATTGTATTCATTTGTCGGTTTAAATACTATAGTTTGCATAATTATATTATGTGTTACTGAAGAAAAAACGCTAATTTCTTTTTTCTCCTATTACAAACTATGTGGGCAAATAGCTAAAGACTAAATATATCTAATTAATAAATATTAAATACGATCATCATACAACGTCCACGTACTCATTAAAGGCGGAAGCATAGTTATACACCTGCGCGCTCTGTTCCTGCTTAAAAAAAAAATTTTAGTTAATAAATTGATTACTTTAATATTAATAAAAAACAGAAATGATTCAATCTAGCCAGTGTCAAGCCTAGATAAAGGAGGAGGGTTTGAGCGCAAGGTTAGCAACCTGGCCTTGGTAAACATTTATACTCCTACGAAAACAATAAGAGGACGCCATTCCGGCAAACAATCGCAAAGAAGTAATCGCACGTAACTGAATGACAGAGCTACACAGATGACAAAGTTGAGTGAAAACCGAAAAAAAGCTCAATCTTCGATTTGCAGAATTTTCAATGTCAAAAACTTAACCAGTGTTGGAACCTGGAATGTGCGCACACTTCTTCGTACTGGACAGTTAGAACAAGTCCTTCTAGAAATAAAAAAGTACAACTTAGATATGTTGGGTATTTAGCAAAATACGATGGAAAGGTCAAGGTTACTTCAAGAGTGGAAGTACATTAATTTTATATTCTGGACATGAAGAACATCATATTTATAGAGTTGGTATTATGTTGAGTAAAAATGCTGCTAAAACTATGATTGGATGGAAGCTCGTAAGTGACTGTATCATTTCAGTCAAATTCAACATCAGATTTGCAAAAGTAACAATTGTGCAAGTCTGTGCCTTTAATGAGGATAACCAAAAAGATATATTCTATAATCAATTACAAAGTTTTTTAGATGATGTGCCAAGAAGAGACATTAAAATATTGATCGGTGATTTCAATGCAATATTAAACAAAGACAAATCTGGGTATCTCTCAAATGTTAGACCATATGGCTATGCTAATAGCATAAATGATAATGGTTATAGGTTGTTGACGCTAAACAATCATTGTGGAATGAGTGTTGTTAACACATTTTTCGCTCATAAAAATTAAAAACAAAGCATCGTGGGTTTCGTCCTACGGAAAAACAGCAAACGAGATTGACTACATTTGTATTAGCACAAAATGGCGATCTTCTTTGCAAGATGTACGCACATATCGCGGTGCAGATGCTGGTTCTGATCACAATTTTGCTATTGGAAAATTTCGTTTAAAATTTTAAAAAAATAAAAACTGCAAAAAAATTACTTCTATTTTCATGTGAGAAACCTAAGCAACTAAATATCTCAAACCAATTCTACGATTTAAAAAAAACATTTCAAAATCTGAAAAGGTAAAAAAGTTTGATTATCAATAGAAATTGTTTCATAAAACAATTACAGACTGTACATCAAATGTACTGGGTGAAAGATATCGCACTACAAAGAAACTATGGATTTTATTAGCTTTCTGGATTCTAATTGATCTCAGAAAGAAACGAGAAATTAGAGAGAGAACAAACTAACAATCCTGTTATCTAGAAAATAATTAATGATAAGTACAGAACTTTAGATAAACACGTTAAAAAAAGCTGCCGCAAAATAAGAATGATTGGTTAGAAAACAGATGCAAAGAAGTAGATAAGGCAGCAACAAAAAATAATTGCAAGACTCTGTACAAAATTGTGAAATAACTATAGGGAGTTAAAATAAACACCCATATTCCGTTGAAAGGAAAAAATGGTCGTTTACTTTTAACAGATGATAAACAATTATTTAAAGAAGTACTTAATCAGTATATGTCAAATACCCTGATAGATTTTGATAATGATGAAGATATGAATGTGATTCAAAATCCAGAAATATGTACTGATGACATTTCTGTAACTAAAGTAAATCATGCAATTCAAAGGTTGAAAAACACTGAAGCAGGAAGACTTGACAAGATAATTGCATTGATGTTCAAACATGGAGGTAAAGTTGTACCACGCGAGCTTACTCATTTATTTAATGTTGTATGGTATAATGAACAAGTTGTAAATGATTGGCGGCAAGGAGTAATTGTTACTCTTCCCAAAGAAAATAATCTGAATGATTACCATAATTGGCGAGTAATTGGCAAAGTAATTTTAAACCGTTTAAGTAATGCGGTAGATAAACATCTTCGAAAACAACAAGCAGGCTTTCGTAAAGGAAGAAGTTGTATTAAACAAATACTCACCCTCAGTAACATTATTGAACAAAGTCAAAAATTATAACAATCACTTGTTGTGTTTGAACATTTTGTTATACTGCTTGTTCGAAATTGTCACGGAAGTATATCAAGGATGTAATTTGTTACCGTTTTTGTTTCTTCTGGTAATTGACTCGGTCCATGAATAATTTTCCTTATGGTATCAAATGGGACAATGGCAGATTAACAGATTTGGATTTTGCAGATGATATTGGTCTACAGAGCGAAACTCCAGAAGTGATGCAAAATATGACAACACGTTTCAGTAATATCAGTTCTCGTATTGGCTTACGGATTAATTTTTTAAAGACAAAAGTGTTGTGAACTAAGTCAAACAATTATTTTCCTATCAAAATTAGTAGACAAAATATTAATACCGTTGATTCCTTTACATATCTGGAAAGCATCATTGGTGCATCCTGGACTAGGTGTTGATAGGCATTTAGACAAATAGCTGCAGGGACCGAGTGCTCAGCGGTATAACTGGACATTTACTAGACTCTTGTTAAGTAAATGGGTGCTAGCATACACCCAAGATACTTAAAATACATATTAAAGTAACTATTTGCTATATGTAGCCGATTAGGCTTGTGAATCCATCAACCGGCGTCAACCTTCAGTTTGGTCAACGAAGATAGCCTTGTCAATTATTTTGAACACTGGTTTTGTCACAAAAATAGATTTTTTAGCCAAGAAACTTCATTTATCTCCTCCCCCAACTTCAATCAGCATCAGACAATCTATTTGCATAGGAATTCGGGATGCTATGCGTAGTTGGAACTAATGAAAACGTAAGTTTTTGTTGCTGTTGTTAACAATAACAAATAAAACCTAGTCAAAATAAACATTTTGTTAGTTGTAATTGACCTTGTTTAAATTTTTTATAAACCACAAGGTTAGCAAATTCAATCATTTTTTTCAGGTATAATTAATACGTATCCTAATAAATAAATATCATGGTAGCCGTTTGATTACAAATGGTACGTAATGCGGGTTATAAAATAAGGTGTACATTTAAAAACAATTAATGCATAGATATTGTATTATGTTTAAATATTTTTTGGGTAATTTATATTTATTCTAATAAAATAATTTGCATGACATTAGAACAAAGAAAAATTTACCAAATAAAAAAAATAGTTGGTTTGAGCATTTATATCTTATTATTATCATTATTATTATTATTATTATTATTATTATTATTACACTAAGCTTTAATATCACACTAGAAATACATTCAGCGTAAAATATATTTTCACTATCAATAAAAATAAATAAATAAGTAACATAATATTAAAAAGTAGTAGTACAAATAATGGGAACAAAATGAAATAGAATATTATATAATAATTAATATAAATATAGTCAATACAGTAAACATGTAATTAATAAAAATCAAAATTACTATACTTTGAATGGCACAGTTTAAATAAATGTGTGGGTGGAATGATTCCTACTTTGATAGGTTTGTTAGAAGTTCAATTTTGTTTGATTCTGGATTGGTTAATATTCTGGATTATTATGGCAGACATGAGTTTTGTATTGATTAGTTTTGGCTTTTATGTGCAAGTGACTTTTTCTTTTTTTTTCCAGAAGCTTTAGAATTGTTTAAAGCTTTGTGTAGTGGGTGATTGTTATTACTTTCAATCCTTGATGCTAATTGTACACAGGATTTAAAATGCTTATTAACAATATCATTTAATAAGATAGAATATTTGATTCCTGCAGATTTTGATATCAATAATATGCATCTTTTTAAAACAACATAATCCTGTTTTAATAAACTAGGAAAATTTACAGGTGAGCAATATAATATTAAAAGATAAAAACAAAATGCAACGAACAATTTAGTAATATAATTGTTAACATTTAGTTTTCTTAATTTTCTGATGTAGTAGCATAAAGAATTGGTTTTTATAAATATATGCTGTACATGATCACACCAGGTAAGTTTGCTATTTATGTTTACCCCAAGATACTTAATTTCGTTACAGGTACATATATTTATCTAATTTAATTTAAATGTTTTGTTTAAATCCATTGCTTCTATTGTTTCTTTTTGACGCATCGGCAAATTTAAACAAATTTGATGGCTGTGGCACTTGTAATGAATCTACGTACGGTGAAAATAAAAACGGAGACACCTTGTGGAACTCCGTTATTATTTTCTGTTTACTCTGATTTATTACGACCAATTTGTGCAAACTGTTTTATTTTTGAGAAATAATTTTGTAGACAGTTTAAAATGTGATCGGGTGTTTCAAGTAGTTCAAGACGTTAAATGAATTTTTTTCTTGATATACTATTGAAAGTAGATTTATAATCAAGAAACATGCAGTATATTGAACGTTTTCCTTTGTTAAGGGATTCGGTAATGTAATGAACAAAACTGACTACACAGTCTAGAGTAGAATAATAATTTTTATAAGCAAATTGATAATGATCATTACTAATGTTCAATATAGGCTTAAGGTTGTTAGGTATTATCTCTTCAATTAATTTTAAAATTACTAAGGTGCAAGCAATTAGGCGATAGTGTTCTAGATTTGTTGATAAGAAAAAAACTTTCGGAATAGGTGTGATTCGTAAGATACGCCAAGTATCAGCTACTTCACAATTCATAATAGATTTGCTTATCTACAATAAGATAATTATGGAGCAATTGCTGGTATGCGGAGCTTTAATAAATTGCAACGAATTCCACTAAATCCAAGTAAAGTGCTTGCTTTACAACTATTAATTAATTTTATATGCCAACTCTTTTTCTCGTCTAAGTCTTTTAAGATTAAATGATGAAATATTGTTGTTTGTAATTTCAACCTTAATTACTGAACAATATTTGTTAATATAAGTGTTAATAAGATCAGTAAACAATACAGCAGCATTATTTAGGCTATGCTTGTTAAAACTTAAGTTATTAATGTTACTTAACTACAATAGATGTATTTTGCACTTACCAGCTAAAGCGTAATCCTAGCTACAACGCTGTGCACTCAATCCCCGCTGTTATTAATTAAGATATTGTAGCTGTGACAATTTGCGAAAAAAATTGGATTGAAAAATAATATTCAATTTTATTTTATTATAAAAATAACAATCAAATCCTGGAAACAATACTTGATTACTATTGGCAATTTTTGTTTGAATTCGCTATTGACTATTCTTGGTGGGGACGACTATATAAACAACCGTCCCCATGCCACACACACATCACTCTTCTTCTACCTCTTCTGCATTTTGATTTGTAATTTTCGAAATAAACATTTCCATCGTGTCTTGTGTTATTATTTGTTATCCCTGGGTAACAAATACCAAGATAGACTACTCGTATCAATCCAGCCTTTCAAGCGACGACACTTATATATATATATATATATATATATATATATATATATATATATATATATATATATATATTGTCTGTGCTGTGTGTTAATTCAAATTTTAACTTGTAAACTTGTTTTGTATGGACGTACTCAAAATTTATTGACAAAAATAAACACAACTAATTTATTTCACAAATGAACATTTTATAATATTTTGAATGTTGTAAAAAATTGGTCAAACAAATAAATTTATATGGTCCTAAAATAAACTAAAGTACAGTGGCAAAAATCTGACTCAATTTTTTACTGCTTTACATGTTTTACACGGCAAACGCATCTTTCAGCAGTGGCCATTTTTAGAGAAGCCCGCATTTAGTGGACCGATGGCGGCGACGCTTCGAGTCAAGTGCTTTACCGCTGCTAGACAATTCCGGCAATGTGTACACCACACAAAAATCGTCATCAATGCACTATCAACGATCAATATCGGATCAATACCACACGATTAACTGATTTAACGCGCCCATTTTAAATTGTTGTCATTATTTTTTCAAAAATGCTACAAATTTGGTCGCTGTTAGATAAACAGAAACATGTTTGACTATTCAAATAAAACGTAATAATAATAATTTATGCGTGGTAAATTTTGGTCAATAAAATTTATTTCAAATAAAATAAGAAACAAATTGAATACCATGTTTGAAAGCGATATTTGTACAATTTTCTACATCCACATATGTAGGTGTACAATTTTATATGCAATTTCAACAAAACCAATATCGACTTACGGCTAAAAATAGATTTGAAGAAAAAAAGACATTAAAACTAATACAAATTCGTAAGAAAAATAAGGAACTTGTTTATTGTTGTAACTTGTAAAACAAAACAAAGCTGATAATGTACCAGACTAATACACTAAATTTGTAACTGGGGCAACATGAATACGACTTCCATTACAGGTCCTCGTTTGACTTTACCAAATGTCCACGTGAAATGGTTTAGTAGTACGGAGCCAGACTTGATCATGGGCTGGACAGTGCGGACACTTGTTTGACTTCATTCAACCAAAAGGTGCCAAAAAATAAAATGAAAGAAATACATCTTTTAGTATATTTATTCATTTTATTCTTATTTTTGCTACTTTAAATGTTTTAGGGAAAACGTATTTTTAGCAGTGAGCCGGTGGTGGCAATTAAACGCATGTCCATCCAGATTCGAGTCGAGCTCTGTACCACTAGACTACCCCGGCATAATAAATAACAAAATCAATAAATAATATAGCATGTTACTAATTCTATTATTATCATAGAAAAAAGAAAAAGAAAACAATTTACAAAACTGTTCTCAAATTTAAAACGAAATTACCAATAAGCAAATGTCACGATAGATATCTGGATAAGGACATAAAAATGTGTCAACCAAACAAACGATAGTACTATCAAAAGTAGAAACAGCTTACAACTGAATTTTTAAATGTCTTATTTACAAATCTTCTCATTTTTATGTTTTGTACAAAGTATATTTATTCATTGTTATCTTATGCCTACTATAACTACTACAATAAATTGTCTGTCTGCTCAACAACTATTGACATTACGGCATCAATTGTAATTCAAAGCATTTTACAATTTATAAACTCACCTTCTTGATTCAAATACCATACTCCCGAAATGTAATAAGAATTGCAAATTAGGTTAACGATGAATGTGAACAAGGTAAGAAATAGCAAAAAGGCAAACTAAACAAAACAATAATACGATCATAATGATTTGAGTAACGCCCAAAAAGTTTCCATTTCTGATAATGGCGATATCCCTCACTAGTACCTTCACTTGGCGCATCCTGGATCAGGTGGAAACAATGGCTACATTGTTGGACTAACATGTCTGTACACTCCTACGAAAACTGCGATCAGGGGATGAACATTATTCCGAATGTTATATCGCAAACTCGAAATTAATAAAGATCTGACTCTACCTCCAACTGTTCTTGTTGTTGTTAAAATAATTATAGTAAACACCTATATATATATATATATCCATTTGTAACGCATGTAGTAATGCTATTCAAAAAGTAAAAAGGTACTTGAATGGATGCTGATCGATACAATATTCACGCTAATTTGGCTGGAATTTTATTATAAAAATAATGGGTTAGTCGTTAAACTGATACATCTCTGCAAGTCTCCGAAAACCGCGATCAGTAGAGGGAGATTAGTTCGAACGATATTATGCAAACTTAAAATAAATAAAGACCTGGCTCTACCACCAACTGTTCTTGTTGTTGTTAAAATAATTATAATAAACACATTAAAAACATATATATATATATATATAAATTTTATTTTATTAGATAATGTGTCTTAATTTATACGAAAAATTAATAAAAACTACAATAAACAATATTATATAATTAAAGTTGAAAAAGTGTTAAAATAATAAGTTATTTGATAATACAAAATTTAATAAATTTTTAAATAAATTAGTTAAGTTTAAATTAATCATTTAAATACGTGGTAATCAATATAAGCAATACAGTAAACAATGTATGTCATTTCAATAAATTTTTTTAAAGATATTTTTATCTTTCAAATAAATTATTGCATATTTTTCAAATAACAAATTTTTTTACACATTATAAGGATTTGATTGATGGGCTACATTTTTTTTTAATGTATGACCTTGATACATACGCTGCCTAAACTTTAGCTTTTCTAGTTAGAATTTATTAAATATTAAAATATGTTATTTATTTACAAAAATAATTATAAAAATTTTTTTTTCATTTTATATAATTTTTATTTTAAAAAACAATAATTTTTAAATTAAAATAACTGCTCACACATACACATACAAATTTACACTGTATTTTTAAATAAATAATTATTTATTTATTTTTAAAATATTGTAATATAAACAATCGTAAAACAATTTTTTTCCAAAAAATTATAAAATTATTTTTAATAATTTTAGCACAAGGTCGATTTTTATTTTCCACGTACTTAATACTTATGGTTAAAGCAGCTCATCGTCGTTATTTGTCTTCCCATGATTATAAATTAGTTTAAAGTTTTTATAAAAAGGGTACAAAAGTTAAAATAATTGCCGAATGCATGAAAACAGATATTTCAACTGTATACAACATTTTGAACAATAGAATAAGCCCCAGATTACCCACAGTTGGAAGAAAACGTTTAACAAACAAACAAACAAGATTATCAATTTATAATTATGTAGCTTAAAAAACACCGAACAATGAATGTAAAAGCAATATAAAATCAATATTTATTCAATTATAAGAAAGAGGATGAAATCTGAAAGCTCCATTTTTAAAGCGGCTGTTAAGAAACCTTCACTTAGTCGTGCCCATAGATTACAACGAGTGGAGTATGCCAAAAAGTACAAAAATTATCTATCGTCATTTTGGAGATCAATATGCTTCACAGATGAGTATGCAATATCCTATGAGCCATGGACTGAACATTCTAAGGTTATTTATAGTCAAATTTTTCCGCTCAACCACACTTGTACTGCAGTAAAAGTTGCACATCCTTCATGTGTAAAGGGATATTTTGCCATTAATTACAACCAGTATCCAGAAATGGATGAGTACAAGTGGCAATATAAACGGCGCTAAATTTGTATAAATATTCGGAGAATTGTTTCATAGTGAGCTGTCCAGAAATGCTACAGGACACTTAATAATTATCCAAGACAATGCTCCTGTGCATACTTTAAAAGTGGTCATGTGTATTTTAATATGACTTACAATTTACTATACGTTTTCCTTATTTGGACCACAAAACATCATATTTTAGAGCATATATATTTTATTATTGTTACTACTTTGAATGTTTTTTTTTGAAAAACGCTTTATAACTAGTAAAGATTGTACCAATGCTCAAAGAAGACCCCACCCCTCATTTAGTGCCGGTCATAGGAATTAAATTCATGCCCATCTAAGTTCGAATTGAGCGCTGTATTTGAAGAACACCCCTGTAAAAATGAAGTTACTATTAACTGGAGTGGATCTTGTTTTCTAAATGAAGATATTCAACATGTGAATATCCCTAGTTCTAGTACAAATTACTCAAATAACACATATTAACACCGAGACTATTAGGAAAATATTATTTATTATTTCTTTATACCAATTTTCTATATAAAATGTCATTACCATAGAACATTCAGAAAAGACTTTATCGAAATAAATGTTACGCGGGACCGAATAAACGTTTTTCAATGAGTGTAGTCAATGGAAACAATCTTGTTGATACGTCATCTAATCGTCCATTAGCTGGACTCTTTTAGAGATGAGTAATTCCCCTCAATTCCCTTCAGTACTGGTTACCGAAAATAAGGAATAGTAATGCGCAGACTGAGTAGGCAAATTACACAATATTCAAAGCCAAAGACCGAGAAAAACAAAATGAAAAAGAAAAATAACGGGTAGAATCTAATAGAAGTTAATGAAAATAGGGATAAGCAGCAATACAAAAAAAATTGTTTCGAAATACTACTCAAATCGTTAAAAAAACATTTTTTTAATTATACTGAACAGTAATAAAATAAATGGATTAAGAAATAAAATTGTTCAACAACCGAAATAAAACTATGTAAAATAAAGTTGAACAGATTAGGTACGTTTTAAGTAAAACATTTGCAGGTACATCTGCCATGATGGTTTAGCGATACAGCGCTCGATTTGAACCTGAGTAAACATGAGTTCGATCTCCATCACCGGTCCACTAAATACGGACCCACATTTGGCTTTGCTTAAATGTCTATTGCTGAAAAATGTTTCTCGTAAAACATTTAAAGTAGTAAAGATAAATAATAAAATAAATAGTAAAAACAATAAATGAATTATTAAAATATTACCAAATATTCGCTTTTTATTATTAATTATTTTTTTAAATATTTTATAATAATAATAATAATTATTATTTATTTTTACTGCTCTAAATGCTCTATAAGAAACACCTTTTGGAAGTGAACGTTTTAGTAAACTCAAACGTGTGTCCCCATTTGCTACCAATAATCGGATTCAAACCCATGTCTACCAGGTCCAAGTCAAGCGCTGTACCACTAGGCTACCCCGGTACAGAAGGGGATAATTGTTGATTTCCTTATTAGTAAAACCTACACATCTGAGCGAGCCCGATTAAGAATTGTCGCAGGTTGCAACGCTTTGAGGTGCAATGACGAGTCTCTACTTGGGGTTATAACATGTATTATTGCTCTGGTCTCAGCGGCAAGTATTAGTCTATCCCATGAATGTAATGGTTTGCCAGCAAAAAACTATTTATTATGTTTACAATGTTTATTAACACCGCAAGCACAATGTCTAAAAAATGTTGCAAAATTTTTATAGAGTTGCTAATATAAATTAAATTTGATTTTTAACAAATGCTATGCATCCATGCTGTGTTATTTATGACATATATCCTCTTACATATTGTACAACGCATGCATTTAATTTGGATCTTGACAATACAATGTGTATACATAAACGTTATTTTAACACTCATTATTACTTCTTTTCCATAAATTTTTAAGTAGAACGTTGTGCACAATTCGTAACAACAAGAAAAATCAATTTACCCATAATTGTTTCACTGTAGTTTTTTTTAATATACGAAATTGGTGAAAATAAAATGGAACAAATATGGTTTGTGGTAATGAACCAGATGCAAACAAATGGAGCCATATATTTTAAATTAACGTAAGTATTTACTGCCTATATATATATATATATATATATATATATATATATACCTTATGATACGTATGTAATAAGCTTAAAATTTCTGTTTATTGCATGTTAGTATTTATAAATAGTTACAATTTAAAAATTTATCCAATTATTCTTGTTTTTTTAAAAACCCTGTTGTTGTAAATGGCATGCGAACAACACAATTGTTCCATGTAATTGTACATTAAAATTTTAGTATTGAAGATTTTGCCTATCAAATAATAAGCTTTTTCTTGGAATTTGTAAAAAGGCGTCCTCTTGATTTGTTAGTCTTCATATAATTTTAGATTAGAAAATGTGATGATCATAAGTTCAACCAATAAAAATAGTTTTAGTGTAGGTAGATGATAAAACTACTGAAACAACAATTTAAAAAAATCCTATTGGTCAACCTGCGTGAGTAAGTTTGAGTCAAATTGGTGCATTCTTCTATCAAAAGGGGATTGCTTGACTTTGAAAATGTTTGCAAGGTGGAAAAATAAACATTACTATGCGATTTATATTGCGTCATCGTACAAATTTGGTCACACATTCAGAAACTTTACCATCTTCAACTTACGAATGATCACACACTCGCAAAAGTTATCTAACTCTTATTGGTTTCTTTCTTCGCAACTTTTTCCCTTGGTTGGTTTTATCATCTACCATAAATTTCCAGTAAACTTGTCGATTATATTGCAATAACCAATTGAAAATAAACTTATTATTATCTACTCACGGTAAAAAGGCAGTCAAGTTGTTGAAATAAAATCTCAGTTTAGCAAAATTGATGCTGTTGTTTTATTTATTTATTAAAATTATTAAATCGGTTATTGTATATATTTTAAAAAATATTGCACTAACACTGAAATATTTTATTAAATATACAGTAGATAAACAAGCTGTTGTCAAAATCAATACAGTATAATTTATTCGCTTTTGTGAAAACATTTAATCGTGTGAAGCACATCCGATTTGTACTTAAATATTCTTTAACCATTATCTTAACAGTATAAGTAAAATATTTTATAAAAAATAATATTTTATGCGGATTTTATTATAAAATTCTAATTTAGGTCAAGAAACAAGAATATTGACATTTTTTAAAAATTATAAAATACAGTCGGTACAGTCGGTACCGAAATTGAATCCTATATTGACCTACTTTGTATTTAAGAATATTTAGAAATGTTTACTTATCTTAGGCATATGTACTACTTACTAATAAATACAATAAAACATTGTAATTATAATATGCAACAGTCGTTCCAGCAATAAATCATAATACCTACGTTCATTTAAACTTAAAAACAAACACGTAATTTGTTAAATAAAAAATACTATTGGTCAAAATACACAAATTTTTAAAGAGAAAGTGGCAAACTTTGTAATGTTAACAATTCAAGTAACATTCACTTCCATTTATAACTTCTGCCAGCTTTTTAAATCTGAGACCAATAAAATCCAAGACCAATAGAAACTCGATTTTTTATAACATAAATAATGTTCTTTATAAGTAACACGTTATTTTACAACTTGTAAACTTAGCCTTTAAAAAAACCTAACACAAAATTTATAAAGTTTAAATCCGGGCTGTAGATAATCAAATGTACGAAGGTCGGGATTTGCTCATTAAGGTTTTTGCAGTTTAAATAAATCAAGCCTGTATTAAATGGTACGTTATCCTAAAAAAACACTACAATTCTAATGTGTATTCTGGAGCATGAGTTGAACATATTTTTACTGCTTTTTTTATCATTTTAGAAGAAGATAAATTAAGAAAAATGTGTGTTGATTTTATGAATTTCGGATTTAACATTTCAGAGTCATGTATAATGTGGATTTTATTAGAGATAACAGATGTTTTACAAAATAAGTTGCATACCTATCATGTCCACATAGTTATTGTAATAAAATATCTCAAATTACCGCAATTGATTTATACTAACCATTGTTTAACTTGTAAGAAATTTACATAAAAAATCTTGAGAAATTATTTCAGTTGTTATTTTAATAGGATACTTCAGAGCAGTGAATTCATGCTCCAGGATATATATATATATATACTGATCAAGTTTTATCTAAGATAATTATCAGTAAGTAGTACAAATGTCTAAAATAAGCAAACATTACTAAATATTTTTAAACATCAAAGCAGGTCAATATAGAATTCGATTTCATTGCCGACTGTAATAAAAGCTAGGCATTTTTAATATTTTAAGTAACATTCATTAATTATATTATTTTGTGAACCATATTTTAACATATTTATTTTTTATTATTTACAATTTTCAACGTTTGGTAATCTAATTAACATTGTTTAACTGCACCGAGTAGCGTGAATTAATTACAGCGGCGTTCTTATGGATTATTACGTTGTCAGTGTAAATCTAAACATTAATTTTATTATAAACTATTTAAACTGTTTTGACTTGATGGGTAAAAAGATAATATTATGATTATGATTATTTTTTATTACTATTATTATTAGTATTAGTATTATTATTATTATTATTATTATTATTATTATTATTTTTATTATTAATATTATTATTATTTCAAATAAACGTCACTATTCATAATGAAATTCCTAGCAATGTTTTTGTATTTTTAAGCAAAATAATGTAACTACTTTTAAAATAAATAAAGTAGTATGTGTATAAATATAGAAAATATTTTTATTTGCTTGATTAGAGATTACATTAAAAATATATTAATTTTGTAATTAAAGTAAACTTACAAAAATTTAAAATAATATTAATGTATATTTTTAAAGATTTAAATAAACTATAAATAACATCTTAAATTATATTATATTTTCTTCAAATGAATAATTTTTATTAGAATTTGATTTAAATTATATATTTAATATATTATTCCAAACAAAAATAACAAAAGACGTAAACTGTGAGATGAATTCATTTCGTATATTCTCTTCAGTCACAAACATATAAAGAATCAGTATATATATATATATAAAATTATATGATGTAATTAACTTAACATTTATAACTATACATACATACACATATGCAACATGCATATGTTAAGTCCACGTTAAATTTAATGAAGTTACAAATTGTTTTTGTGCACACAAGATAGGTTTTAGTGTGCGGATGTACACAGATTCAAGTGTTTTTAACATATTAACAGTTTGAGTAGTTATCAACACTTTAAAGCAATCATTAAAGTTCACTCGATGTTTTGTTTGAACCAAGTGACGTAATATTGACGAAGTGCACCAACGTTCATTTGAATTGGACTCTTTATCGATCAACTTGGGAATGTGTTCTTTGGCCCGTTCAGATAAGCGACGAGTTGTCCGACCAATATATTTGTCATCGCAACTGCAAGTGAACTGGTAGATACAGTGGGAGGTGGAGAACATTGCTTTAGCTGTTTTTACGTTGGGCAAGGGTAGACCTGTTGTGGTACATAACATTCTCAATTGGGTCAACGAATATGTCCTTTTAATCGCACTTTTGAGCCTAATTTTTAGGAGGTTCATGACGTCATCTCCTTTAAACGGTAGTTTTATAAAACACAACTTGTTTTCGTTAACAACTTTTTCTTTAGTTGTAAGTGACTTTGAATAGAAATTGATAAAATCTTCAGAATATCCATTAGTGGTTAGAGTTTGTTTCGTGGCTTCTAATTCTTTATCAATAGTGTCACTTAAACAAATTCTATGTACACGGTTAAATAATGTTTTAACTAGTGCACGTTTTTGTTGAATTGGTTGAAAACTTTTTGAAGTGAAGATATTGACCCGTCCAGGTAGGCTTGCGATAAATTTTACGTTGGATCGACCCGTCATTTCTTCGTGTTAGTTTTACGTCCAAAAAATTGATTGTATCATTTTCTTCAAACTCCCATTTGATTTTGATATTGGGATGAATGTTGTTGAAAATTTGCAGTAATTGATGAATGTCTTGTTTATTGTGAGCAACAATAAATATGTCATCAACATACCGTTTGTATACAACCATGTTTTCGATTGCTTTTTTTATTGAATCTTCGATTTTTGATAAAAAGATGTTCGCTAATGTTGGTCCTAACGGACTTCCCATGGCTACTCCATCCGTTTGAATATATGATTTACCGCAGAAATTGAATCTGATATTTTTAGTACAAAGTAGAATCAGTTCTTGCAGATATTCAACCGGAATTTTGGTTTTGATTTCATTTGACATGATGTAGTCACTTAAATAATTCACAGTTTCTTCTAAAGGTACATTTGTGAATAGTGACTCAATGTCAATTGAGGCCATTATTTTGTTCCGAACATTTAATGTCTCAACGTGATCAATAAATTCAAATGTATCTTTCAGATTATTCACATTCATATGTTTTTCAACAGGATCAACTATTTGCTTAAGCCATTTGGCTAATTTATGATATGGCGAATTAACCATTGATAAAATTGGTCTAATGGGCACATTCTCTTTGTGTGTTTTTGGTAATCCATAAAGTTCAGGTGTAAGGCTACCGGTTGGTTTTAACTGTTGAAATTCCGATTCATTAATAAAATTGTGTAACTTGAGAATTTGGAGTTTATAATTTATTTGCCTTTCAATTAAATTAATGTTGTCCTTAGTGAATGTAGGCTTGAATTTAGACACATCGTTGAGAATATTATTTGTTTTTTGGATATAATCATTCTTGTTCATGATAACTGTACCGGAACCTTTGTCTGGTCTAAGAATAATAATGTCCTTGTTTTGTTTGAGTTTTTTTAACGCAGAAATGTGTTTTTGTTGTAAGGGACACCGTTGTGATGATTGTGATATGTTATAATGATGAGCCAAATCAACAAGTTTAGCTTTGAACCAATTGTTTTGATCAGTTTTTATTTGATTGTATAAATTCTCAAATTCAGCTTTAACAACATTAAAATTGGTTTTATTCGGTTTAATTTTGAAATTCATTCCGAATGATAGACCGTGTGACTGTTCACTGCTCAATGTAAAATTTGATAAATTGGTAATCGTGTTTGTGTTTATGTTATTGCATTCAGCGTCAAAATCCGATTGTAATAATTTGTTTGATAGCCGTTTCTCAGTGTCACGACGAGTTTTCTTTGTAATATAACTCGAGAATTGAATGAACTTGATTTAACATACAATAGATAATTGATTAATTATATGTAACATCTTTGCGTGAGTGTTTTTGTATTGTTCAATTGCCATTGAAGAAGATTCGATGTGGGATAATGTTAATCTTCTAAGGTTCTGATTTGTAATAGTCAGCCGGTTTAGTTTCAAGCATCTTACAAATTCTTTTGGAAAAAGTTTCTATTTTTAAGAAACGTTGGTACATGTTTATTAAACACTTTTCGGTAACGATTTTACATCTCAAAGCAATTATTTTATCCAATACTTGGATAACTGACTTAGTCTTCGTCTCACAGTTTACGTCTTTTGTTATTTTTGTTTGGAATTATAAAGGGAACCCAATGCTTTAATATATTATTATTATTATTATTATTATTATTATTATTATTATTTATTTATGGTTATTGGCTTAGATGCTTCAGTAGAAGTAGCTTTCAGCACACAAAAAAATATGTACAATTATAAAAATACAATACAATTAGCAGTGTGTAACATCAGTCCAAAAATAAATAAATAAATAAGTAAAGTAAGATTTAAATTACATAGGCTAAAAGAAAAAATTCAAAATCAACGTATATTTAAAAATCATGTTCAATATTATATGCGTAAAGAGGCATGGTATTATTTAGGGGACACTATGGTTAATAGTGTGCAAATATATCAGTATACATGAAATGCGAATGACTCATGACTCATGAGTGAGCATGGCTAATAAAATAATATCCTGGATGAAGGATAATAAATGGTCACAAATTAAAATGGGCAGATTACAAACAACGGTAATTGGTCAGACCAAAGGAATCAAAAAACATGATTTGGATAGGCTAATGTAAATATATATGTATTGTATCAAACTAATTTATTAATCATTTGAAAATTATTTTAATAAATGCTTGTTTTAAAATAGCATAAATATTTAAGTCAAATTCAGTTCAACTCTTTTAAATTCTAGTGAAACTTTGAGCAGCAGATTAAAGTTTTTAATTTTAATACTTTCAAAAAATGTTTAAGCTTATTTTCTTTATTTTTCTAATAGTAGTAATAATAATAATAATAATAATAATAATAATAATAATAATAATAATAATAATAGTAATAATAATAGTAATAATAATAATAATAATAATAGTAATAATAATAATAATAATAATAGTAACAATAATAATAAATATAGACTAACTAGAGCATTGTTTCTGTTAATTAAGGTTCAGCATTAAGTACAAAATAAAAGATTTTATCAACTTTGGTGTTACCTTAAACTGGTTCACTTTATTTTCATAAATTTTTGTATTCAATTTTATAATACTAATTAACAAACCTTAAGTTGGAAAATGTTTTGGCTGCAATAATTTCTAAAAATTGTTAAAATTGGAACGAAATAATAGTTACTTGAGGTGGCACTAAAACTGGTAAATTATTCATTTTCATATTTAATATTGGACTTCAGCATAATGATCTAGAGCATTGAACAATACTCTGGTCTATATTTAAAAATAAAACATAACTTTTATTATACTTATGAAATTAATGTATTTTTAGTCATATAAAGAGCAAAATTCTTGTATAAAACAAACATTACATTTATACAATTTCCTCTAGATAACACAAACCTTAATATAATTATATTTTGTTAAGAACATTTTGAAATATAATGTAAGTGGTTTGAAAAATAAAAATGTTCAATTAAAAAATTAACTATACAATAAAGAATCAAATTCCACAATATTAGGTTAAAATACGTAGAAACCCGTACTTTAAACACTGAGAAAATTCTGGAAAACTATAAATATTACCTAAATTATTAAAAATGTATAGCTTTTGTTATCTATTTTTATATATGTATACATATTTTATAATATAAATTATTTTTAAGCAACTAATTTACTTGTTTTTAAAAAAAATTTAAAATGACGATATTCTTGTTTTTGACCTAAATTGGAATTTCATAATAAAATTATTGAAGTTAATACTTAATATTAGACGTCAATGATCTAGAGCATTGAACAATTAACGAAAACACTGCTTTAGTCTATATTAAAAAAAGATAACATTATTATTATTATTATTATTAAACATTTATATACAATAAAATTAATATGCTATTGCTTGACACGGTTAATTTGATAACTATTTTATACTTTACACCAAACCAAAACATTGTTTGTGAAATATGGGGGAATTATTACAACGGCTCAAAGGTTTTGGCTGTAAACGGTTTTTTTAAGTATCAAAGTTAAGCATTTTTAAAATGTTTGTGCTATTTTAAAGTATTAATGATGCATTTTAATTTATAAAATAATTGTAGCTTCCACTACCAACCGACTAAATGTGACTCCACGCTCGGCTTTACTAAAATGTCCACTGCTAAAAGATGCACGCGTTTTTAGTCATTTGTAAAAAAATTAACTCACTATTTTAGTTCAACAATAATAACTTGTCTAATAAACAAGAAAGATTTTTATATTTTTAACACAAAATCAATAGATTTCCTTCCCGTTATATATCAAAATGTGCAAAATGCATTGACAATTATGCGTTTGTTTTTTATTTGTTTTAAACAATTGATTAATTTTTAATTCTGTTTAAAATAAATGATTATTTTGATTCTACCAACAATATTGTTTATATAACTTCTGAATTTAAAATAGTTAAAAAAAATTTTTTTGTTTGCAATGAATAACATTGTAGGATAATAATTGATAACAACATTGAAGTTGTGTTTAACAAATATTAATGTTGTTAGTTGATAAACAATATTATAAACAAAACATTAATTAAGCACACATATGAATAATAAATTAACAAATAAAAACCTTTTTTAATAACAATATAGAAAAAAAAATAATTCGAAAATCGAACTAATCCTGTTTTGTCATTGTTCTAACGATAGCTTCAGGCAGTATAATAGAAAAGTGTGTACTTTGGAAGCACATAAATTCAAATTACCAAAAAAATTCAAAAGTTTTAAAATATTTAAAAAGTACAAATAAAGAATAGATGCTATTTGCTGATAAATACCAACAAAAGGTTAGATAAGCGATTTCAAAAATGTATTTTTTTAATTTTATAATAAATAGTGATTAATAAAAAACAAAATAAATTTTAAATAAGCAGTATTTTTCATTTACACATACCGATATAATAATATCAATATTATGGCGACCTTGTTCAATTTCACAAGAATGCCTTCTATAAACCAAAAATCTTTGTTATTTACCTACATGTGATACGCCTATTAAGCCATTGAAATCGATCGTTTGATATGTGGCACAAATGTAGAAATGCTGAAGAAGTAATCACATCATTCATTACACGAAATGCTCATTATTTTAAGATTCATGTTCTTCTACATATATAAAAACAACATTTTTAACATAAAAAACTTTTTTTTTCCTTCTATTAATCATGTCTCAATTTTCAATGTGCAAATTATAACATTTCAACATATTTCCGTCACGTAACAATATCTGTAGCCAAATTTTATTTTGTAGTCTTCTAATGGCTGGTGGCTACTTGAAAAGCGAAGAATATGACAAAACACCTGTCTTCGGATTTGTATGCAGTTTATTAAAAAATATGTATAAAATCATCCGATTCAAGTATTTATTGAAAAAAAATAAAATCTACACATTATTGCGGTTTACATTAATTTTTCTATAATATGTTTTTGCACAGAAGTGATTATTAAAGTAGTTTGTCAAGTTAATAATAATAAATAAAAAATAATATATTTAACCATGGCAAAAGTCAAGAAAGTTTAAGGAAGATTACTGAATATTACACATGCTTCATTCCTTTTATTTGTCTTTTACAGATGATATGTACTTTTATTCTATTAATTCAATTTTTTGCATCGGCGTGTAAACGAATAACTCCACCGCAGCTGGTTCCAACTCCGGGTGATAAAATAAGAGGCTTTAAGTGCAAGGTTAGTAAACTGGCTAAAAAGACAATGAGAGGACGCTATTTAATTAAACTACGGCAAAGTAGTAAAAGTATGATTCCAATGTCAAGGTTACGTGAAAGCCGAAAAACGTTTCCATATTCAATATACTTAGATTATTAATACCCAACATTCAATGTACAATCATATGACACAAACATATTGCTTTATGCTCTTTAAAACCAAAGGCCTTTCAAATAATAAATAATGCAAACAACGTGAGCCAACGCTTAGCATCTTTTCATTTTAGTGTGTCCATGGTGTGGAGTTTAGTCATAAGATTGCTTGTAACATTGCTATTATTTTTAAAAATTGTGCTAATTACTTTTGATTCTATAAGGTTACTTCGGACAACGAGGAAACTTTACCCAATAGACTCATTTTTAGTCCCAAGCAAACTTGTACGAACTACTTCCCTTTTTGTCTGGTCGAGTGCCACGTTTACATCAAAACTGTGAATAGCCATAATACTTTAAATTGATTTAATAGGCAATCAAGTGGAGAAAACAGCAACCTTTTATAAAAGAGGGAAAAGCTGTGTAAGAAGCAGAAGAGATGCTTCTGTAATCTACTTTCCTTGTTGCTTAATTGAGTGCCACGTTAATGGTAAGGCTAGCAACCTAGTCTTTTTAAAAAAATTATTGCTAATGAAACAACAAAAGGACACTATTCCGACTAACTTTGGCAAAAAATGAAAACATCATGATCATAATGACAGAATTTAGTGAAATAGAAATGAACGTCCAATCTCTGATATGCACGATCAATCACATGAAACTATTTTTTGCCCTGTGCTCGTTAGCGTGTAAGGGTTTTGACATAAACCTGCTGAAAGATGTTTCTTGTAAAACATTGAAGGTAGCAAACATAAAATAAATAAAAAATAAAAATAAATATTTATTATTCAAGTTAATCTAACAATTCTAAAAACAAAAAATTCCTTAAAAACAGCTTGATAAATACAACCGAAGCGTATTATATAGGCTATCAAACCTGGCAGTATGCAATGACCTATATGGTAAAGTCCTAGTGAAAGGGTTCTCTCACTTACTAAACCGGTAGTAACGTAGCAGCATTAGAGGACAATGGGCGATTAGAATTGATCAGATTCACTATAAATAATACATTTACAAGTCTAAGGTTATCCACTCGTAGCTCAGTGGTTTAAGGCGCTGGCCTGACACCAGATAGGGCGTGAGTTCAAGTTTGTGTGTGCAAAACTTGAAAGATATGCGCTGCTGATGATTTCAAATAAGGATGAAACAGCCGTACAGTGCTCCTGGTTGACTTAAAAACCCAGTAAATTTATTATTTAAGTTAATCTGACGAATCTAATATAACAATCCTGAAAACAAAAAATCCCTTAAAAACCCATTGATAAACATATAATAACAATGATAAACGAGAATGTGTATGAAGTGTCATTGGTAGAATTCCCAACATTTATCCAATAGGAATACGGTGTGCTACCATTAAATTATTTACTTTTTCTGATCAATAAATGCTCTTTGGATGTATTAGCTTCATATGTATCAAATCTAATAACAATGTCTGTTAATTAGCCCAATCTATAACTGTTAATATAAATTAGCTGACTTTGATTGGCTGTTGCAATTTGAATGTGTGGGTGGATGGATGTTTATAATGATCCAATCAATATGAAAGATGTATGACACTGTCAAATGAATTCAAGTCTTTATCCATTTGTCTTATTATATTCAAGCTGCAATTGTCGCATGTGTTGCAAGTCATTCATGTTTTGAAGAAGAAAGGCAAATTAAGTAATGCGCACTTTTTTAAAACGTGGCTTTCAATATTTATGGGCAGTAGTGTTGTTCATTATTACGTACCTTCTACAATTCAAAGTGTATAAATGTATTAACAATTATGCGTTTATTGTTTATTTTTAAACTATTTACAAAACTATTGATTTTTAAATCGGTTTAAAATAAACAATTATTTTCAGTTACAAAATACGCTCTTGTTGATCTATCTTCTTCAAAGCGGATGAGTTGTAAAAATATATATTTAAGCATCTTCATTATCATTAAAGAACATGATCTTGGAGCTTCCCTAGTATTTTTTTGAAGTCAGTAATCCCCATAGTTGTAGTTTAAAAAAATTCCAGAAGTACACTCAGTAAAAATCGACTAGAAACTTTTTATCTGTTGCTTAATGTCTACGAGAAACTATCTAAATTGTGATTAAAAAATATTAAATCCTTTTTAAACTGTTATTATTATTATTATTATCACACCCTTTTGCTGTAAAATAAACATGGGGAAACATGGAGTAACAATGACAACAAAGTCCCATAGTTTAAAAAAAACATGGGCCAACAAGATGAATTCGTGTATTCGAACATCTTGCCAACATTTTTGTTTGATCCCCCATGAGACATTCATTTCAATTAGATCTGGCCAAATGGTTCTTAACCAAGTTGTCTGCTGTTTACCAACCTTTTTTTTCCTATCATCAATTGTTCATTCCAAAAGATCAGGGGCGGTAAAAGTAGAATTTGACCAAGTAATTTTATTTATCTAATTGTAATAATGTCATGTAATGGACGAGAGTCAGTTGTTCTCATAAGCTATTCGTTTAAGTGGATGAAAGAATATGACTGTATTGATTTAAGTCTATAAAAAAGTAACATTTATTTTCCAAGTATTTGCCGTTGTTTGCCGGAATGGAGTCCGCTTATTTTGTTTCAGTAGTAATATCAATGGTTTAACAGAAACCAGGTTGCTAACCTTGCTTTCAAACCCTGCTCCTATGTCTAAACTGGATCATTTCTAGTCCTCATTAGACTACTACTAAACAAGATAGTTTAAAAATGAAAAACTCGACAAATATGATTAACAAAACAAATTAATAATAGATATAAAAAATCAATAATTTAATAACTGATTGAATAAGACTAGTGTAAATCGTACTTACAATACTTCAAAACAAAATATCATGTATTGACCTTAAGTATGTCACAACTGACCTTGTAAATTTGACTCACTACGATGAGATCACGTTCACCAACAAAAAATTAATAAATCGGACAAGATGTAATTAGAATTGAAAAAAAATTGTAATTTTTGACAAAACTTATTTATATTTTAAGCTATGGATTTTGTGTTTATTTATGGGTTTTCCAGGATGGATTATTAGAATTGTCATATTGACTTGAACAATAATAAATCCACTTGGTTTCGATCAACCAAAAGAACTGTGTAGCTGTTTCATCCTTATTTATAATCATCAATGGTGCATATGCCCTAACTGGTGTCAGGCCTTAAACCAATGTATGGGTGTTTAAAATTGGCCTTGTACATTTATTATTTATAGCAAATCTGATCAATTCTAATTGCCCAGTGTCCTTCAATACTGCTACGTTGCTACTGATTTAGCGAGTGAGTGATCCCTTCCACTAGAATGTTTACCAGCCATACAACATAGGTTTAATGTATACCAAGAAAACACGAAAGTGACGGTAATGATTCGTACACGAAGCTCGTAATCAAATGTTTCTTTATTTGTGTCAGGCAAAATTTGAAACAATGTAATTCTCGTAAAAATGCCAGAGTGTCGGAAATGGTTGAACTAAATTAGTCACTAAACACGAGTTCTTATCTTCAATTTTCCAAGTTTGCATAGTATCACAAATGCGAATTGAACTGTGGGGGATAAATGAAATTTCTTGCCTAGAAGATCGCTTCCTTGCTACGACGCCAATGTTCACAGAAGGCAAGCTACTTTGGGGTGAGGCTAAAACCAGTTTACGGATACACAAGCCTAACCGGCTATATATGGTAAATAGATACTTTGTGACACCTTTTAGGCATCTTAAGTGTCTGCTGGCACTCATTCACTGATTGAGATTCCAGTAAAATGCACCACGTGGAGGAGGAACAGTCAGGAATATCACCATCATTGGAAATTGAAGATTTATAAGCATTACTCAAAAAACATTTACCAACCGCTCAACGTCATCCAAAATGACCCAATAGAAACAGAAGAAACTGCATACAAAAATAAATCACTTTTACTGAATAAACAATTGTCTAAGTCAAATTCAAATATAAAAGAATACAAAATTAGACAGATAAATACTTTCTCAATGCAAAAAACTACACACATACACACAGAGACATGCACACATACAAACACAGAAACACTAGTGAGCTGATGATGTTGGCGATGGGGAAGGAGAAGGTACGGATAAACACAATTCACGAACCATGGTGATACACATCTGATTGGCTTGTTCAAATTCGGGTCCCATAAGGGCAAAGTTCAAAAAGCCGTGAGGAACTTTGTCCAGAATACGCATGTCGGCTAAGACACCCAACCGCGAAGCGCGTTTGGCCAGCTCAAGCATATCATCAAGAAATGGGTCGAAGTGGGTTGTCTGAATAACAAAAATGAATTTAAGTAATACTTTTGAAGTCTCAGTTTCCAACAATGGTGACTGTTCCTCCTCCACGTGGTGCATCCTGGACTAGGTGCCTATATAGATCTGGACTAACAACAGCACCAATCGAGTGCACAATACTATCACTGGGCTTTCACTGGATTCCCGCTCAGCATAGATCCAAGGTACTTAAAAGTCATCTCAAGTTATCCGAATGTAGCCGGTTAAGCTTGTGGATCTGTCAACCGGCGTCAACCCCCCAACCCCAAACTCGATCGCCTCGTCAATTCCTATAAACACTGGCATCATCGCAAGGAAGCGGTCTTCTAGCCCATAAATTTCATTTAATCCCTCGTCCTAAGTTCAATTTGCATCCGGCAACGTCTTTGTATTGGAATTCGGGATACTATGTGAACTTAGAACTAATAAAGCGGTGGCTCTGCCAACAACTTTTGTTGTCGTCAATACTATTTAGCTCATGAATTGGAGTAATGCTTTTAATTTCTAATAATGGTAATAATCCTGCTCCCCATACATAACATAACATAAGTTGGTAGCAGAGCCTCTTCAGTAATTCCAAGTTTAAATATCTTCTTGAATTCCGATACGAAAAGGCTGTCGGATGCAAATTGAACTTGGCGGGGGGAGGGGATAAATAAACTTTCTTGGCTAGAAGACCGCTTCCTTGCAACGATGCCAGTGTTCACAGGAATTGACAAGGCGATCTTTTTAGGGTTGATGCTGGTTGACGCATCCACAAGCCTAACCCACCATATTTGGTAAATAGTGACCTTGAGATATCGTTTAAGCATCTTGGATGTATGCCAGCACCAAATCACTGAACAGGAGTCTATTGAAAGTCCAGTTATACCGCTGTGCACTCGGTTCCTACTGTTATTAGTCTGGATACCTGTTGGCACCTAGTCCAGGATGAGCCACATGGAGGACGAACAGTCAGAAATACCACCATCATTGAAAATTAATTCTTTATAAGCATTACTCAAATCCTCAGAATCATTAGCATCCCCTCATACCTCCATGTAGAAAATCCTGGACTCAAATAACATGGATCAGAGACCAAGCACTCAGTGGTATAACTAGATTTCTAACTCGGCAAATGGGTGCAAACATACACCCAGGATAGTGAGAATGTATGTTGAGGTATACGTGTAGCACATATATATAGTCTTTAGAATAAAGAAAATGGAACTGACAAAATAATCGTGCGACCATGTCAATAGATGCAAACAATCTATCAGCCCAAAAACTGACTACGCCCATAAAACCCTTAAAGTCATTTGTTTAATAGGTTGTACAGATGAAATAAACAATTTTTACAGCTTTAAATATTTTATGGGAAAGGCATTTTCAAACCCATGTTCACCCGCTAGATCACTCCGATAATAAAGTCCAATTAATACAACTACAATATTTCACATGCTAACCAACTTACAACAATACTCATCAGAGGCAACTGTTTGATCATTTCGTCAGAAGCCAAGTAGGGAGACATAAAAATGTCCTGAGCAACTTTGACCTTTCTAATTTGGTTTAAGTCGTTGCTGAAATGTCGTTCGATTGGCGGTGGATTCGTTGAACTAGAACTAACGTCGTCGTTTGTGCGCAAAACGTTGACTAAAACATTGGGAGGAAAATACGACAAGTGTAATGAATGTTAATGGTGTATCTCGAATTTATGTAACTACTCATTTTTGACTTCATCGCTCTAGTCAGTTGACCAGATAACAAGAAAAGTAGATTACAGAAGCATCTCTTCTGCTTCTTACACAGCTTTTCCCTCTTTTATAAAAGGTTGCTGTTTTCTCCACTTGATTGCCTATTAAATCAATTTAAAGTATTATGGCTATTCACAGTTTTGATGTAAACGTGGCACTCGACCAGACAAGAAGGGAAGTAGTTCGTACAAGTTCGCTTGGGACTAAAAATGAGTCTATTGGGTAAAGTTTCCTCGTTGTCCGAAGTAACCTTATAGAATCAAAAGTAATTAGCACAATTTTTAAAAATAATAGCAATGTTACAAGCAATCTTATGACTAAACTCCACACCATGGACACACTAAAATGAAAAGATGCTAAGCGTTGGCTCACGTTGTTTGCATTATTTATTATTTGAAAGGCCTTTGGTTTTAAAGAGCATAAAGCAATATGTTTGTTTCATATGATTGTACATTGAATGTTGGGTATTAATAATCTAAGTATATCGAAGATGGAAACGTTTTTCGGCTTTCACGTAACCTTGACATTGGAATCATACTTTTACTACTTTGCCGTAGTTTAATTAAATAGCGTCCTCTCATTGTCTTTTTAACCAGTTTACTAACCTTGCACTTAAAGCCTCTTATTTTATCACCCGGAGTTGGGACCAGCTACGGTGGAGTTATTCGTTTACACGCCGATGCAAAAAATTGAATTAGTACGTACCGCTATTTACACAAATGTTAATTACAAACGTTTAGTGATAAAAGTCCTCGTTTCTCAAAACAGAAATTTCTCCTCTTGCCCTACTTAATAAAATAAACGTATATCAAATGCACTCCCAAATAATTCTGCCTTTATCTAAGCTTATACAGTTTAATAGTTGGAATCTAATTAACCCTTTCCACACCAAACTAAAGTTTTAAGTACCCGATTGCATTAAATACTTCAGTTTATTTTCATTATTCAAGATAAACCATACCCCCCGTTTGTGTAGTATCATGTAACTTTTACATACTTCACATTAGTCCACTGTTAAATGTCAATCGTTTATGATTCAAGTAAGTATAAATCATTCATTCCATTTATCGAATAAACTAGCTTATGTATTCTTCAACAATACATTACAAATAAATGAAATGTAAGTCAAATATATTAGTGTTTTGCAATATGCTCAAACATCATACTGCTGGTTCACAATCTTGTAAATTCGAATCCCATGTTTAGGACTATTTTTATTCAAGTTATCAACCCTCAGAAATGAGGCGCGTGAAATCCTACCTGCAATCACTGAACAATGTTGATTGAGTGCAGTAATCGTTCAACTATTTTTTGAAAATATACCTTCCTTTAATTTGATGCAATGATCTCTTTATTATTCCTATATTTGTACAGCATAGTTATTGATCTAGGCCGATGGCTTTATAAACATAACAAACATGGGAGAATAACAAAGTTTCTTGGTTAATAAACGGCGCCATTGTTCAGAAGGATTGACAAGGTCGCCTAATTTTTTATCAGAATTATCTCCCTTAGTCCAACTTGTGGTATATATAAACTTTGAAATAGCTTTCAAGCGTCATGTTGTGCATTCATTACCTAATACGTTTCAGTCTGCATCCAGAATGCGCTACATGGAGAATCGTCATTATCACTGCAAATAGAGACCTCATAAGCATCATTCCGAATTCTCAAAATAATTATCATCCTTAGTTAAAAACCTAAATTGGGTACTACTCAGTGTCGTTCGTCAAAATGTCGACCAGACTACCTTCTGTCAAATTGTCCGCATACGTCATCGACCGTGGTAAAGACGATTGGTTTACTTCCGAATTCGGAATTGCCTCAACACGTTCCGTATTCGGCCAAAATGACGGCAAAAAACGACTCCACTGAAAGTTGGGAACCGACTGCGAATGTTCCAAATGATTGGCGGCAACAGCAGTATCGGGTGATGTCAAAGTCGAATCACTGGCTGCATTTCCGTAAGCTGATTGGATAAAAAGAGAAAGTGAAAAAATTTATAACAAATTGATTAGGACAAATAACAATCGGAGAATCTAGGAATGACTAGGATTTAAACTGAGTAGGTATGGGATTATGTCCCATCACTAATACTAAATGTGGGCTTTAATAAAGGAATGCTAATAATCCTTAGGAATTGCGTAAGGCTTATCAAGTCTCAATTCTCAATAATAGTGATAATCCTGACTGTTCCTCCCTCGTGTGGTGCATCCTAGACTAGGTGCCAACAGGCATTTAGACTAATAGCAACAGGAACAGAGTGCACAATAGTATAACTTCGCTTCCGCCTAGGTACATAGATGCAAGCATACACCCTGGATATTTAAAATCTATCTTAGGATATACGTATACCATATTTAGCTGTTAGGCTGAAAAAGAGAAACCTAAAAAAAAATCAGACGGTCTCGTCAATCTATACAAACATTAACGCCGTCACAAAAAAACTGTCAATTAGCTCTTGTTATTCTTCTACGTTTGTTACGCTTATCAAGCCATCGAAGTTGATTGTTTAATTTGCCGTACAAATACAGAAATAGTGAAGAGATGACGTAACCACCAATCAAATGAATGATTTGGTAAATAATACGTTTTTCGTCAAATATTTAAACAGTAAAAAACAAATAATAAATAATAAAAGCGGTGTAAATCACAATAAAAAAATAGTTTGTGTCCCATGTTAATTTGTATTATTTTTGTTAACTCAATTTTGATTGCTCCAATTTTCGTCGAAAAGTTTTTTTACAGTAAAGATTTCGATTATTTTCAAAAAAGTTTAAAATAATGTTTTTTGTCCAAGTTATAATTTGGTAATGATGATATTGATGCACAATGATTTGTTTTTATACATGTTTTACAAAAACCAATTAAGTGCAATGGTTAACAGGGCAAATTTTAATGACTAAATACATAAAAACACTATTCTCAAAACTCAAACAAGGCAGAATGTAACTTGCGACGTTACTGCCTGCTCTGTAAAGATTATTCGTAATAATGCACCGGTTATCAAGTCTGTTACCGCCCAATTGATATATTCAGAACATAGATAACAAGTTGTCTTTAAATGATTTAATTTCAACACCAACAGTCATAATGCTAAATAAATGCTCTAAAAACTCACCTGTTAAAAACCAATTGCTTGTATAAACAATAATCAAATAATAGACACCCACACATACATACCATGTAAACAATTTGAAACAACTCCAATAGGCAATAGAGGATCACAGACGGAAATAAGCCGCGACGGTGAAGGAACAAAAGCAACGAGGGTAGGAGCATAGGCCAAAAACAGGCCGCTTGGTCGAGGTACAATGCGGTCTTGAATTGCCCGCAGATTTAATCCTAACGCCAAATTGCCGCCAGCTGAATCGCCGCAAACTACAATGTTGGCGTCCGATCGAACACCAAAGCGCTCGCGATTTAGAACAGCCCAACAATAGGCATAGTAACAGTCGTCGAGGGCTCGTGGATATGGAGCTTCGGGTGCCAGCGAATAATCGACAGACAGAATGGGGCAGTCTAGTTTCTTGGCCCACGATCGGAGGAAACTCTTTATATGGGATCGGAGAAGAAACAATTTTAAGTGGTTTAATAACATGCGCTGCTGCAAAACGACAATTATTGAATCAAACTACTGGTTTAAAATCTTATTCCAAACATCCATCAGAAATTGAGACTTTATAAGCATTAGTTAAATCCTCAAGATCATTAACGTGCAAACATAGCATTAAAATATTCAGGAGTGACAACAGTGATTAGAATACCAAACTAAAGACTGTGTAAGTATAAGTGGACTAAATGTTGGCGCTGAAAATCATGTTCCTCATCAAAACATTCAAGTATCAAAAACTAAATAAATGAATATACTATTTAAGGATATTAATGATCTACGAGGATTTGAGTAATGCTTATAAAGTTTCAATTTTCAATGTGGTTCATTCTGAACTTGATGTCTATAGGCATCTAGACTAATAACAGCAGGATCCGAGTGCACAGCGGTATAACTAGGCTTCAGCTATAGCGGATGGATGCAAGCATACATCCAGGATACTTAAAACAGATAACAAATAGCAATTGTTTTTTTATTATTTCCAAGTTTGAAAAACATTTCAAATGATCAAGTGTCACTAATGAAAATTTTTACCTTTACCTTAATAAAGTGCATTTTCTTAACCAAATAACTCTTTATAATATTAACTTGTCTTTTCACTGCCCTAAATATAGACTTGATATCATCTACCCAAACAGAAAACTAGATGTACTCCTGTGTCGTCTAAATGCGCTACGCTTTTGGTTATTATTTATTCTATAATCCAGGATGCACTCGAGTAGAGGTAAGGAGTCGAGAGGAACGTCAGAATCATTATCATCGCTTGGTGCATCTAAACATTCATATATTTACATTTATTTATTTATCAATTTTACTAATTTAAATAACTTGCGGGAAACATGCCTTTCACCAGTGGACATTTTAGCAAAGCCAAACGTAGGCCCTCATTTGGTGCCGGTGGTGAAGATTTAACCTATGCCCACCCAAGTTCGAGGTAAGCGCTGTAGCGCTAGACCACCTCAACACATATTGTTGTAACATCTGGTTGCTAATTGTTGTATCGTTGTTACGGTTTACCGGCAAAATACTATATAACAAAAAGTCTCGGGTAAAGTAACTCTTCTCCTAAAAAAGCGGTAGAAAATCGTCTCCTGTACAGACCAAACAATCGTATAACTATCTTACATATGTGGATCGATCTTGTGGCGTAATAGACTCATCACACAACTAAACGATCCTATATAAGAAACTAGTAAATAGTCTTGGAATAGTGAGGCTGTTACACTTGCATGCGGTAGTCAAGATGCGGATAGATTACACGGAAAATAGTCTGACTGTAAAAAAAACAAAAACCAACCAGCGTACATCCAGCGATTTTGTACTCATCGATATGAAACCTCCTCCATGAATGTAAAAAATCAAATAATTGGCCAAGTCGTAAGCAACCGCAGACGTGCTACCTTCAACATCATTGTCGCATTCAGGCATGTACGTACTCAATGAAAAATTGATTAGTGAATTTCGTGATCGAAAAAATTGGGCATCCAAATGAGGAGGATGGTTTTGGAATAAGTCTTTCGACTGTAACGAATTCTTTTTAAACAGACTGCCAAATAGGTGGTCACGTGCCCAGCCGGTTCCGGGACGAGAACGGGCGCAAAGGAAACGAAATTTTAGAGGAACTTTGCCAATGTGTACTGTAGGTGGATTTATGGTGATGTATTGCTCTATATGAAAATGGAGAGAAAAATTGATTAAACAAAATAACGAATGTCGACAAATAATGATAAATCACTATTTCATTATTCGCGTATTCATTTTTGGTTAGTGGTTTGGTCAACTCTTCATTATTTTCCATATAAACCATTGACTTTGATGGCTTGATAAGCGTAACAAACGTGAAAGAATAACAAAGTTTCTTAACTGGTAGACGGCATCCTTGTGACGTCGCCACGGTTCGCAAAAATTAACAAAGCCACCTCATATTAGCATCCCATTCGCATATTTTCAGAGCATCTCAAACAATAGTCTTTCATTACTTATAAACAAAAAAGCCTCTTTTTTGAGCATCAAACGGGGAAAAGTGATAAAGTCTATTAGTTGACAAACAGTATGTGCAGGGGTGATCTAGTGGTACAACTGTCTACTCAAACCTAGGTGGGCATGGATTCGATTTCCATCACTGGCCCACTAATTGCGGGTCCACGTTTAGCTTTGCTAAAAATGTCCACTGCCGAAAGATACATTCACGTAAAAATGCACGTATTGTGTGACAACTCATCTACATATGTAGACGTCAATAGTTAAAATATTCATCACTGTTCAACAGTCATTAGTTAGACTATTATTAATTTGAGTAAAACAAAACACTGTTTAATAGCTAACAGTCGTTTATTTATTACAACTTGCTGCATTGTTAATAAACAAGAAAAACTCAAGTTAAAAACTTATTTTAAATAATTAAATGTTATACTACTTCCTTTTAGCTAAACTGAAAGTGCCGGTGGTGGGATTCCAACCCATGTCCACCAGGTCCAAATCGAGCGCTGTACCGCCATCGTTCCACAATCAATTTGTACAAAATCCGGAAACAACTATTTAAAAAATGAACTTCAACTGAATTGGTCTAGCGGTATAGCGCTCGACTTGGACCTGGTGGATATCCAACCACCAGCACTAAATACGGGCTCGCATTCGGTTTCGCTAAAATGTCCCCACTGTTGAAAGACGTACGTTTCCCGTACAACATTCAAAGTAGTAAAAACATTTTTAAAATTCTAAGTTGGAATATGTGCGATAAATCAATTTCTAATATTCATAAATATGTATAAATTTCACAAACACAATCGATTACATCATACATGGGTTACATTATATTCAAACGATTTTCGTCTTATTTTCAGTTCAAGGTCAATCGTACCTCCTTAATTAAACTTTTTTGACCTTAAACACTCCTGCACCGTTGCATGCTCCTTTTATAAATAAACCCGTCAAGTAATCGTCGTGTATTTCCTATCAGTTGTAATTGAACAACTTAAAAACTAAGTTAAACTCCATGAAGATAATGTAGGAAGAAATGGTTTTACACAACCCAGCAATCATATATGTGCCAGAGTAATCTAGCGGTACAGTACCCGACTCGAACTTAGATGGTTCAATCTCCGCCACCGGCGTTAAATGCGGGCTCACGTTCGGTTTCACTAAAATACCCATCGCTGATAGATGCGTTTCCCATAAAACATATCAGTTTAAACAATGGAGTAAAACATTTTTTCTATACAATGCTGCATGTACTTTTACTAACGTAATTAAGCTGTCTCTAATAGTAATAATAATAACTTGGATAATACACACATGGTACATTCTAGACCAAGTACATAAGAATTTCGTTCCAATAAATAAGTACAAACTCTGCCTAGTTTGGATTAGAAATGATTCAATCCAGCCAGTCCCAAGCCTGGATAAAGGAGGAGGGTTTGAGCGCAAGGTTGGCAACCTGGCCTTTGTAAAAATTTATACTGTTGCGGAAACAATAAAAGATGACGTCATTTCGGCAAACAACAACGTTTCTGGATGGCAAAGTTACCAGATGACAAGGTTGAGTGAAAACCGAAAAAAGCGCAATCTTCGATTTGCAGAATATTTAACGCCAACGAGACTTTGTTATTGTTGTTGTTGTTTTGCTGTAATTGTTGTCTTATTGCCCCATGCTTATTCTTAAAGCAAAAGGGTTTTGTATAATATAATATATAATATACACAAATGTAACAAAATACTATCTTAAGCTGTACCGCATTTAGTGCTGGTGGTAGAAATCCAACCCATGCCCACCCAAGTTCGAGTTGAGGACTATACCGCTAAAGCACCCCGGCAATCATATTACCAACAAATTACCTCCACTCTCATCGGACTTGTTGTCCAGATTGCAAACCGCCATTTTCAAGATTTGCGGTTCGAGCTCGAACGAAAATGCGATGGACATAGACGGTGTAAGTACATTCGATCCTTCGGTGAGTAACGATAGGTTGGACAAATTCCAAAAGGTTTTGCAAAACTCGACGCCCACGTTGCGTGTTAGATGAACGACAGCCTTGGCCCTCTGTTCGGGCGACCAGTAGGATTTGAACAAACCGTAGACGGTATTGATCAAACCAAATAGGCCCTGTTTACTGGTCTTTTGGATGAAACGGGTGGAGCGGGTTAGGAATAAATTTTGGCAATATTAATCAATATAATCATTAAACAATAACGTTATATTTTAAATTGATTCTGTTTTTTGGAATACTAATAATCCTAAAGATTTGATTAATGCTTATAAAGTCTCAAATTACAATAATGGTAATGTTCCTAACTATTCCTCCTCCTAAACTAGGTATCCACAAGCATCTAGACTAATAACAATAGAAACCGAGTGCACAGTGCTTTAACTGAGTTTTCACTGGACTCCCGTTCAGTGAATGGATGCTGACATTGAAGATGCATAAAAGGTATCTCAATGTATCCATTTACTATATGTAGCCAGTTAGGTTTGTGGATCCGTTAAGTGGCGTCAACTCACAGTTTCCCCCTGATAAGATCACCTAATAAATTCCTGTAAACATTGGTGTCATTTCAAGGGAACCAAGAAACTTCATTTATCCCTCTTCAAGTTCAATTCGTATCCAAAACCTCTTATAAGAATTCCAGATGCTATGGAAGGCTTAAGACCAAAATTTATTAATATTTACCAATGTAATCAACGTTATACTTTAAGTTGGCTTTGTTTTTGTACAGCAACAAGTAGTGGACTCACAACTGGGTAGGAATAGATCTACTAAATGCAAGCCATTGTTTAAATAATAAAAGCTAAATCGTGCAAATAAATAATTTCAATCAATAAAGAGATTATTTATTAATAATAATAAGAAACAATATTTACAAAAAGCGGTTGGGGTTTTATTTTATTTCATTGAATGCACGTCTGCACTAGACCCTAACACCTAGTGATTTCGCAGTAATGAAATATAAATAATAATATTAATAATATTATTAATAATAATAATAGTAATAATAATAATAATAATAATAATAATAATAATAATAATGAGAATAACATTAATGATAATAGTAATTACTATTATATTAATAAAATCGTAACAGTAGTAATATAACAATTATGATAGCAATAATAATAATAATAATAGTATTTTTCATTTCATTTTGGTTGATGATGTAATCACCTCTTCATTATTTTCCATATTTATACGGTATATAAAACGATCGACTTCGACGGCTTGATAAGCGTAAAAAACGTGGAAGAATAACAAAGTTTCTTGGCTGGTAGACGGCATTCTTGTGACGTCGCCACTGTTCGCAAAGATTTTTTGTCAGGGTTATCTCCCTTAACCCAAGGGCTACATATGGTATACGTACTACTTTAGATACCTTTTAAGTATCCTGGGTGCATGTTCACACCCACCCACCGTAACCGAATCCCAGTTATACCGCTGTGCACTCGGACCCTGTTGTTATTAGTCTAGATGCCTAGGGCCACTTAGTCCAAGATGCACCACGTGGAAGATGAACAGTAAGGAATATCATTATCATTGGAAATTGAGACTTTATATGCACTACTTAAATTCTCAGGATCATTAGCATCCCAATTTTATTATTATTATTATTATTATTATCATTCATTCATTCATTTTGGTTGGTAACGTGATTACCTCTTCATTATTTCCCATATTTATACGACATGTAGAACGATCGATTTTGATGGCTTGACAAGCGTAGACAAACGTGGAAGAATAACAAAGTTTCTTGGCTGGTAGACGGCATCCTTGTGACGTCGCCACTGTTCGCAAAGATTGACGAGGCCGCCTGATTTTTTGTCAGGGTTATCTCCCTTAGCCCAAGGGCTACATATGATGTACGTATACATTTAGATACCTTTTAAGTATCCTGGGTGTATGTTCGCACCCACCCGCCGTAGCGGAAGCCCAGTTATACCGCTGTGCACTCGGACCCTGCTGTTATTAGTCTAGATGCCTGTTGGCACCTAGTCCAGGATGCACCACGTGGAGGACTAACAGTCAGGAATATCACCATCATTGGAAATTGAGACTTTATAAGCATTACTCAAATCCTCAGGATCATTAGCATCCACTTGAAGACTTACAATCACTTAATTTTTGTTTCCTTAAAAATCCCGAAAAAAACCAACTTTGTTATTCCATAACAAAGTTGGTTTTTTCAAACTAAAGCTGAAATTGATCATCTTTTTCAGCTCTACCAAAACATAAATCATTTTGTTTCAGACCAACTTATTTCTGGTAGAAAATCAGGCATTATAAATGGATGTATTCAATTTGCCCACTTTCGACCAGTTCTTGCTACACTAAAGCGCGTTTTTGGATATCACGCTTTTTTAAATCTCATAGCCTTCTACTTTAGCAATTGTTATTATTTAATGCAATTTTGGAACCGGCTAAAACAATTTCTATTCAGCAAAATTATCGTATATAGAAAATCACGAGACTAAATTATTTGACCAAATGAAGGGATTCCTTAATAATACAAGCACATGAATTCAAAAATACACCATACTTGTAAATAATTGAATTTTTTCAATTTACAAATACACTGAGATTCTTAACTTTGCCAATGTATGCTTAATTTCTTATACTCTTGAATACTTTTGTAAAAGTAAGGCCATAACAAGTAGACTATTCAACTTATGCTACATCGCTGCTCTAATCGTCAAGCGTTGTGCTGGTATTCATTACAATAACAACCTTATTTTACAAAGTAGACAACCTTCACTCTCGCCGGTTCCAATTTTGTTTTTGCAAAAGTAGTGTTGCAACACAAGACTGATACCAATCGTGCATTCGTAAAACAAAATGCATTATTGCTTCATAATTGGCAGGGGAAATTGTTTACAAAAATACAGTGTGGCTTGAAAAAAACATTACTAGCCAAGAAATAGCGTTATTCTTCTACATTTGTTACCCTCATCAAGCCATCCAAGTCGATCGTTTATATGTTTTATAAATATGGAAAATAATGAAGAGTTGACCACGTCACCAACCAAAATGAATCAGTTGTATTAAGTTGAACTGTCAAACTTGAAGCAAAAAAAGCATTTGTCATCAAGTTAGTTTCGAGAAAATCACAATTTAAAATTCTGCTTTCCAAATAAAACCCAAACATCAACGAAATGTTAGAATACCTTTATCACTTATTTTTAAATAAAAACCAACAATGATGTAAATCAGAGCACAAAAATATAGGCCATTATTAAATTACTCAATTTATTGTAATTGCTAACGTAGTCACGTCTTCATTATTTCTATATTTGTAAAGCATATTAAATGATCAATTTCGATGACATGATAAATATAACAAACGTAGAAGTATAAAGAAGTTTCTTATCTGCTACACAGCATTCTTGTGACGGCGCCACTGTCTGCAAAAATTGACAAAGCCGCCTAATTTTTTGTTAGGGTTATCTCCCTCAGTTCAACGGCTACATATGGTATACGTATATCATGAGTGTACGCTTGCACCCATTTGCGGTTGTACTTTCAGTTCCTGGTGTGCTAGTCTTGGATTTTAAATGCACCCAGTCCAGGATGCGCCACCTGGAGGTAACAGTTAGGAATAATACCATCATTGGAAATTGAGACTTAATAAGGATTACTCAAATCTTCAGGATCATTGGTATATAATATTAACAATTACTGCATAATGCCAGACAAATACCTAAATTAGTTTTTAAATGATATAATCTATTTTTTAAAATACAAAACACCATTAACTGCAGTAAGACAATTGAGAATATTTAAAAAATTTTCAATGATAATACTCCAGTGTATACCTCAAAAGTACGTTTGACCTCTTTAGACTATAAAAACAATGTTAAGCAAAAAACTGACCTTTACAAATTTGTTGCCAGTAGCCCAGATTTAAACTTTATCAAAAAATGTTATTAATTTTCTTGCATGAGAGGTCAACCACTTTGGAAAATGGCGTATTACCTGTTTATTACTATTTATTTATTCCAAAACCCTTTCGCTCTGGAGAGGGCAACAAGATTGTTCTATATAACTGTCCATTAAATTTTTTATTTTAAAGATCGTGCATATTGAAGATTGAAATTCTATTTGAATTTCCCCGTCATTGAAATTGTACTTTCATTTGTTTGCTGTGGTTTAATAAAATCGTTTCCTCTTGCTGTTTTTTAGTAAGATTGTTTTACAGAGGCCAGGTTGCTGATATTGCACTAAAATCCTCATTATTTGTCAACCGGATTTGAGACTGAATACGTTGGAATTGTTATTACTTATAGAGAAAATTATTTATAAAATATATTCTCAATCGGATTTGGGTGACTATTCTAAAATATTACGGCAAAAAAGTGAAAACGTGATTCCAATGACAAAGTTTAGCAAAATCCGAATAAAAGCCCAATCTTCAAAGTTATCATCTTTAATGTATACAAGCACGGAACAATCTTGTTATCTCATATTCTCCAAAACAAAAGGGTTTTTAAATAAATAAATAAAATACGCAAGATTGTTTTTGATTCATTTTTAATTAACTACTATAATTAATAATAATAATAATCTGATAAATAGTAAATGACTAGGTCTATAGAAAATAAAAAATAACCCAATCTAGTCAGTCCCAAGCTTGGAAAATGAGGAGGGTTTGAGCGTAAGGTTAGCAACCTGGCCTCTGTAAAAAGTCGACATTGTTACAGAAACAACGGCAAAGAAATGATGGAACGACCCAGCTGACGGGGTTGAGTAAAAGCCGAAAAGAAGCTCAATCTTTGATTAGACGAAGAAAATTACTTGGTCAAATTCTACGTTTACCACCCGAAAGACCAACAAGAACGGTTTTGGAATGGACAATTGATGATGGCAAAAAGTTGAACTAGATCACAGAAAACTTGACTAGGAGCCATTCGAAAAGGTTTAATTGAAGTGAATGTTTCGTGGGATCAAACAAAAAGTTTTGGTAAAATGTTTGAACACATGCAATCATTTTGTTGCCCCATATACCATTTTCTAATTATGTGACTATGTTGTTGTTTTTGTTGTCACTGTTTATTTTAAAGCAAAATGGTTTTGTAATAATAATAATATCAAATACTAAATACTAGCCTGAATTAGTCTTTAAATACTTAAAATCGAACAATATGATCCATTTCAAAGGATGTATCAAAGATCAATCATCACGTTGAAAATGTGCAACTAATGTGATACAATCCTAATAATTGACTAATAAATTCTCTGTTTTTAAATAAATATACATCAACTTTGATTGGTTTTCGATCAGCTGATGTAACATACAATAATTGTATTGATTAAATCAAAATAACAATTTTTCTTTATTAAAATCAATTCCATTGTATCAGTTAGATGATGTGATATGATGATAGATCGTGTGTATTAGTTTTAAATTTAATAAAGTTGTATGCGCAACTCCTTGGAAAACTGAAAACATAATTTCTTTTTCAATATCTGACTCTATTATCCCACATAGAAAAATTGAAGTTGCCGGGCTTATTTACTGTCCAACACTCTTGCTTCCAAGGAATGGTTAGGATAGCAATTAGTTCATAAAGTACATGTCTAGATGTTAACTTTAAAACTCAAGCGAGTAACAAAATGTTTCTTTAATGCCATTTTTTAAATACATGGCAACCTTCAAAATTCAAAGTTTAAAAAAAACGTTTTTATAAATTTCCTAATTTCTAACTGTGGTGTGCTTATAAAAAGCATCTCGCTGCTTCAAGTTGGTGATAACTACATATTTTAATGTTTCATAACAATAATGATTAAAAAGTGTGCATTTCCAATAATAGTGATATTTCTGACTGTCTCCTCCCCTCAATTCTATTCGCATCTTATTATTACAAAACCCTTTTGCTTTAAAAAATAAGCATGGGGCAATAAGATAACAATTACAACAAAAATTAACATCAAAGTCTCGTAATTCAAAGAGAACATGAGACAACAAAATGTTTCCATGTATTTAAACATTCTGCCAAACGTTTTGCTTGTGCCCATGAAATATTCATTTCAATTAGATCTTCCTGAATAGTTCTTAGCCAAGTTTTCTTTGGTCTGCCAACCTTTCTTTTACCATTTACAATTGTCCATTTCAAAACCGTTCTTGGTAGTCTTTCGGGTGGTAAACGTAGAATTTGACCAAGTAATTTTCTTCGTTTAATTGTAATGATGTCATGAAGTAAACGAGAGTCAGTTCTTTTTATGATCTCATCATTTGAAATGTGATCGCGCCAGATAATCTTTAAAATACTTCTAAGACACCGGCGATTATATATATCCACCATCTTATCAATCTTGTCCGTACCTATTCACGTTTCACTCCCATATATTGCCGTAGGAATGATTATTGATGCGTACAAACGAGGTTTTGTCTTTAGGCGAATGGAAGAACATAACCATATTGATTTGAGTCCATTGAAGACTGGCATTGCCTTACCACGTCTGACTTTAACATCAATTTCGGTTTTTCCGTCTTTACCAATGATGCTTCCCAGATATGTAAAGGAATCAACAGTATCAATATTTTGTCCACTAATTTTGATGGGCAAATCATTGTTTGACTTGGTGCACAACACTTTTGTCTTTGAACAATTAATCCGTAAGCCAATACGAGAACTGATATCACTGAGTCGTGTTGTCATATTTTGCATCATTTCTGGGGTTTCACTGAGTATACCAATATCATCTGCAAAATCCAAAGCTGTTAATCTGCCTTGGTTCCATTTGATACCATAAGACAAATTATTTATGGATTGAGTCATAATAAAATCAATTACCAGAAGAAACAAAAACGGTGACAAAATACATCCTTGACGTACTCCCGTGACAATTTCGAACATAGCAGTATGACCACTTTTGTTCGATCACAGCAACTTGAATTTTGGTATAGCGAACGCATAATATTCACATATTTTAACGGTATTCCGTAAAACTTAACGATTTTCCACATAGATTCTCGATAAACACTGTCAAAAGTTTTCATAAAATCAATAAAATTGATTGTTAGTAATTGCTGAAATTCTTGACTTTGTTCAATAATGTTACGAAGGGTGAGTATTTGTTCAATACAGCTTGTTCCTTTCCGAAAACCTGCTTGCTGTTCTCGAAGATGTTCATCTACCGCATTACTTAAACGATTTAAAATTACTTTGCAAAACACTTTACCAGAAACAAACAATAAGGTTATTCCGCGCCAATTATTGCAATCATTCAGACTTCCTTTTTCGGAAGAGTAACAATTACTCCTTGCCGCCAATCATTTGGAACTTGTTCATTATGTAATATAACATTAAATAAATGAACAAGCTCACTTGCTACAACATCACCTCCATGTTTGAGCATCTCTGCAGTTATCTCGTCACGTCCTCCTGCCTTATTGTTTTTCAACCTTTGAATTGCATAAATCACTTCAGTTACAGAAATGTCATCAATGCATATTTCCGGATTTTGAGTCACATTCATATCATTATCATTATAAAAATCTATAAGAGTATTTAGCATAGGCTGATTAAGTACTTCTTTTAAATGTTCTACCCATCTAGATGATTGCTCATCATTTGTTGGAAGTAAACGACCATCTTTTCCTTTGATTGGAATATTGGTGTTCTTTCTAACTCCCGACAGTTGTTTTACAATTTTATACAGAGTTTTGGAATCATTTTTTGCTGCTACCTTATCTGCTTCTCTGCATCTGTTTTTTAGCCAATCATTATTATCTTTGCGGCAGCTTTTTTTAACCTGTTTATCTAAAGTTCTATATTTATCATCAAATATTTTCCAAATAACAGAATTCTTAGATTGATCTCTCTCTAATTTTGTTTTCTTTCTGAGATTAATTAAATTCCATGAGACTGATGAAATCCATTGTTTCTTTGTAGAGTGACATTTTCTACCTAGCACATTTGCTGCACAGTCTGTAATTGTTTTATGAAACAATTTCCATTGATCATCAGAGTTTTCTACCCTTTTCAGATTTTGAAATGTATTTTTTAAGGAATTGTAAAATTGATTTGAGATATTTGACTGTTTAAGCTTCTCACACAAAAATGGATGTAATTTTTTTGTGATTTCTATTATCTTTAATTTTAAACAAAATTTTCCAACAACAAGATTGTGATCAGAACCAACATCTGCACCGCGATATGCACGTACATCTTGCAATGAAGATCGCCATTTTGTGCTAATACAAATGTAATCAATCTCGTTTGTTGTTTTTCCATCTGGAGAAACCCACGTTGTCTTGTGTATATTTTTGTGAGCGAAAAAAGTGTTGCCAACACTCATTCCACAATGACTGTTTAGCGTCAACAACCTATAACCATTATCATTTATGCTATCAGCATAGCCATGTGGTCCAACATTTGAGAAGTACCCAGCTCTGTCTTTGTTCAATTTCGCATTGAAATCACCGATCAAAATTTTGATGTCTCTTCTTGGCACATTATCCAACATACTTTATAATTGATCATAGAAGATATCTTTTTGGTTCTCCTCAATAGCCTCAGTAGGGGCATAAACTTGCACAATTGTTACTTTTGCAAATCTGGTGTTGAATCTAGCTGAAATAATACGGTCGCTCACAGGTTTCCATCCAATTATAGCTTTAGCAGCATTTTTACTCAACATAATACCAACTCCATTAATATGATATTCTTCATGTCCAGAATATAAAATTGATGTATCTCCACTCTTGAAATGACCTTGGCCTTTCCATCGCATTTCGCTAATACCCAAAATATCTAAGTTATACTTTTTCATTTCTCGAAGGACTTGTTCTAACTGTCCAGTACGAAAAAGTGTGCGCACATTCCATGTTCCAACACTGGTTAAGGTTTTGGTATTAAAAATTCTGCAAATCGAAGATTGAGCTTCCTTTCGGCTTTCACTCAACCCTGTCATTTGTGTAACTCTGTCATCTAGATACGTGCAATCACTTCTTTGCCGCTGTTTGCCGGAATGGCGTTCTCTTATTGTTTTCGTAGCAGTATAAATTTTTTACAGAGGCCAGGTTGCTAACCTTGCGCTCAAACCCTCCTCCTTTATCCAGGCTTGAGACTGGCTAGATTAAATCATTTCTGATCCAAACTAGGCATCTAACAACCTCTTTATATAAAAATTCGGGGTGCTATGCCAATTTGGAACAAATAAAATAAACGCGGTTTAAAATCATCTTCACTCTATTATGTCAAACATTATCGTGGAAATAATCAATACATCGTTAAACCAAATTATATATGCATGCCTTACAAAAGTTGTAAACAAAAAAAGTAAATTATTGAAAATCCTATGGAAACTTGCAAGTAATGTAAAGTTTGCCTCCACCAAGCTTGAGCCACAATGTTAGTGGAATTTTGGACTCAAAACTGGGTCACATTGCCAGCCCTATTTGTAGGCTCTCGTTTAACTTGCTGAAAAATGTGTTCCCTGTACCTAAACCTCTACCGCCGGCCCCAAATGTGGGCCCACATTCGGCTTCACTAAAATGTCTACTGTTGAAAAATGTTTCCTATAAAACATTTAAAGTAGTATCAATAAAATAATAATAATAATAATAATAATAATATGCACCTCCTAGACTCTACGCAGTATTGCCATCAAAAAAAATCGAATCACTCACCAAAAAACTGTCACCATAGCCAACCATAAACGAAGTTATCATTTCGCAAATTCGTCTGCTGCTCACACCCAAATAAAACGCCAAACAGTGACCGTAAAAATGTTCCTGGTCGAGCTTTTCCATACTCGACTCAAATTTCTGATATTCTGACAATTCCTCGTTCAGCTGAATGTCAGAAGTATCAAGATCGGTAGGAACCAATTGGGAAAGATCGGAACGGGGAAATAGACAATTTGGGCTGGCTACAAAACGGGGAACACAAACCAGGACTTGCAAACAATTATTCAGTTCAATGAGGCAATTTATGTAGGATATAATTAAACGGCTTGCGTGGGCGGAACTAATACTATTAAAAAAAAACAAATATATAATGTATCTGTGTGTATATATTGATAATATTTGTTTTTATACTCCTTGATTTATTTGTTAATTGTGATTGAACCAACCAAGTTGCTAGATCAACTTCACCTTATTTTGTTTTGTACATCATGGCTTATCTAATAAACCTAACCTTCAATGTTCTCAATTAATAAACTTTGAATACAAGTTGTGACTATTCAATTTAATATTTCAATAAATGTAATAAAGTACAGAATTGTAAAAACATAATTAAATTGTATCCGGATGGCAGAGTCAAAAAAGCGTTCGGCTCGTAACTAGGTGGACATGGGGTTTGAATCCCACTACCGGCACTCAATGCAAGATCTTGTCTCACGCTTCACTAAATATCCAGTTTCTGAAAAATGTTTGTCATCTAAAACATTTCAGCAGCAACAACAAAATTAAATAAATGAATTCATAATAATAATAAATTGTTAGAGTAATATTATTAAAAAAATCAAAATAAAATAAAATAGAAATAATTTTTTAAGTTCGAAAAAAAAACAATTCATGTTGGTTACCATTTTATGCAGAAAACCGCAATCCTTTTTGTTTTCAATCGATTTTGCTCGCAAAACACTTCAATTAAATAAATAAATAAACTTCAAATCATCAAAACTAAATCACAAGTTAAAAATAATTAATTGATTAATATGTAGTCGAAGTTGTCTAAATTTTACAGAAAACAATAAGAAAAAACTCAAGTTACACATATTAAAAATAAAAATAAAAACCCTCATTTAATTCATACAAAAAAAACTAGATTAAAGCTTTTGTTTATGTCAAAATTGAAAATGTAAAATTGTATTAAACATACACAAATCTAGCTTAGAATTAATTTTAATAACTTAATTGTTCACATATTATGTATATATATATAGTAAAGGAATCACTTCTTTATTTTTCTCATTTCGCATAGTATTTTTAATAATCCTTTTCTACTGTCCACAGTTTTCGGGAGCCTGTAGAAATATGTTGTTATTAAATAATTTTTCATTGTCCTAATTGTTTTCATTAATATTATTATCAATTTATTAAATTAATTTTTTTTATATACAAGAACCAAATTCGCTTCCGCCTGTAATGAGTACACAGACGTTGTATGATGATTGAATCCAATATTGGTCAATCAAAAGTACTTAGTCTTTAGTTATTTGCCACATAGATTACAACAGAAAAAAACAAACTAAGACCAGCGTTTATTCAGTCATTATTAATTCATTAAAACTATACAAGCTACAGTGTATAGACCGATAACTGAATGCAACTCACAGATCGAAATGTTATGTTTGTTTATTCAAAATAAATTAACAATTATAATGATTAATAATACTTAATTAATTTGTCATAACTAAAAAATGTTAAAAACTGAATAGATATGTTTTCTCAACAGATTTTCATTAATCGAACTTGCTACAGCAACCCCCTCGTAGAAATTATATAAGGTTTTCGGAATTACTGATGTTTCAAAGAATAATTTTTTGTGCAAAAATACATAAATTTAAAAATTGTTTTTAATACAAACAAAATTGTAAAAACATTTATTTAATTTTGAATAAACGTTAAATATTTGTTTTGTAATTGAACGTTCGTTAAACAATCGTGCACTTTAAATAAAATTTAAATATAATGCAAATAATTATTTTTAAAAGTATTACATAAAACTATAAAATATTCTTCTAGTTGTGATTTAAACTATCGATAAAGACTTTTTCTTTAATTAATTGCTTTTGTGTGTGCCTTTGTCATATATTTAATTTCCAAAAACATCATAGTGTTTGATACAATTAATTAAGTTAAACTTAAAGTTGTCAAACGGATAATTGAATATATCATGTTTGTCATCCTCACCCATTGAACGAGTACGCGGACGTCGTACGATGATCAAACCCACTACTCGTTAATTGAGAATACTAAGTTTTTAGTTGTTTTTCCATATAAATTATGATAAAAAAATAAATAAACTGAAACCAATATTTATCCAGTCATGTTAAAATATTCTCAATTCAACATATAATTTAATAATATATAATATCAGTCAAAAACTGCATTACTTTCCTATATTCTTTCCATAGAAATCAATAAAAAATGTTCATTCAAAATATTTTGCAAATATAAAAATAATAATTAAGTGTTCATCTTACCAGCAAAAAATATTTAATAATAACGCTTACAGTGTTGTATAAAACAACCCTGCTTCTTTGTTTTGACAATGACTGTCTTTTAAACGTTAAAGCATTACTGCAAGAAGTAAGGCGCGGGTCACGCTACACGTCCATTAAAGCGTTATTCATCCTTTTCTTTTTTCTTCTTTTTTGAAAATTATTGCAGTGTTTTTTGCATTGTAATAAGTACCTGTTTTATTTTTTTCTGTATATTTATAATTTTTGCTTGTTTTCTATCATTGTTAACTTCCACTATCTACCTTAATTTTATATTGATTTCAAACTTTTTTCTGTGACTAATCCCCCTTTACCTCACCATCCATTTCATTTTCTCCCTTGAAAACTTAAAACAATTTGAGAACCAAGTACTAAAAAACGTTTTGGCCTACTCAACTCATTAAAAATCCTGAAATCCTGAAGACAGAACAATTTTCGTAACAACATCATAAATACAAACTCATAAAATAGTAACTATTACTGCTTGCGTTTTTAATGTAATAAATAAAACAAAATTGCATGTATATAAACCATTAGTGCACTAATGCTACTCTAAAATTTTTAAAAATTAAATAAAATAATACATGCAATGTAAAAAATAAAAATAATTCAAATTACTGAACAACCAACAGTGATCACTAAAAGTTGAGAAATAAAACTAACATTAAAATAAACTTATATTTTTAACTTTTTTTTATCTTTAGAAATATTATTATTATTATTATTGTTATTGTTATTATTATTATTATTATTATTATTATTATTATTAATTATTATTATTATTATTATTATTATTATTATTATTATTATTATTATTATTATTATTATTATTATTACTATAAAACACAATACCACATTATGTCCAAAAACTCGGTTTAAATTATTCTCATGTTCATATATTTAATATACAGTGCAAAAATATAACTTTATAAAAAGCATTAACACTCACATAAAATAAATAAATAAAATTATAAACTAAATTTAATTAATAAAATTAGTAATATAAGTAAAATCGCAAAAATAATTTATTAACATCTTAAATAATTCAAATTAAAACTAAAAAATATAATTTACACTTACAAAGAAGTCGGTGATAATTTATCCAATTTATCTAACAAAGTTAAACAACATTGATTTGTTATTCTTAAAAAACTTCGAAAACCATTAGCCCGAACACATTTTAAATCAAAATCACCAACTATACTGTATAAATAACGACTTGTTATTATCAAATCCGAATCAAGTAAACGACATAATTTTTTAAAATAAATTAATAAATGTTTGTTAAAACTTTTTTCTAATATAACATTGCGTGACGATTTTGTGTCAATATTTTTGATCACAACTATCCATTTTATACACTAAGAAAAAATTATTATTTAAAATTCATACCTTAAGATGCAAAACTGAACATAACCTTAAAAATTGTTGGCATTCAACATTATCTAAAAAATGTTTCCTTTTAAAATCTGAAATAATATAGCAAAACAAATAATACCGCCGCAATGTGTTTGTGGATTATTTTGCAAAATGCATTTACAAAGACTTTCATAATTTAATAACTATAAAATAAGCATAACGTAATTAATCACTTCAACATTTTCATTCGTTTTTACAAAACTTAAATCCTTTAACATAGTACAAAACTCGATTTCAAGTTATTTACCATGACCTAACCATTTTAAAACTGCAACCAATTTTACAAAGCTTATTACTACATTAAATAAAATATCTACGTTTTGTAAAAAATGTATTGTTGTTTGACAAAAGATATACAATTATTTAATTAGTAAATTTTTAATTATTAAAAATTAATATATTTTAAAAAATTATTGCTTAATTTTAGAAATTTATATTAATAAAATAACTAATATTACAGGTTACAGGTTGAGTAGGAGTAAAACTCTTTTTGATTCTCGGTTCTATTTATTAATGATATCAGTAAGATTCGGAAGAAAATATAAAATGGATAGTGAGGTGAAGGAGGATTAGTCACAGAAAAAAATATTTGAAATCAAGACAAAACAAGGTAAATAGTGGAATTTAACAATTATAGAAAACGAGCAAAAATTATAAATATACAAAAAAATAATAAAACAAGTACCTATTACAATGCAAAAAACACTGCAATAATCTTTAAAAAAAAGAAAAGAATAAATAACGCTCCGATGAACGTGTAGCGTGACGCGCGCCTCACTTCGCGATTTGTTTATTACATAATTCTTTTGTTTTAGGAATCAGATTAGAACAATAAGATAATTGTTCCAACAAAAACATAATCCCATAATGCAAAACGAACATGCGACAATAAAATTATTCCGTTTATTCGAACATTTTGCCAAAAGTTTTGTGCGATTCCATGAAACATATATTTCAATTAGATATTCTCGAATGGTTTGTAACCAAGTTTTGTAATCTAGTAACCTTCCTTTTACCATCTTTAATTGTCTATTCTAATACCGTTATTGCTGGTTTTTCGGGCAGTAAACGTTAAATTTGACCAAGTAATTTGTTTCTTCTAATTGTAATGATACCATATAGTGAACGCTAGTCAGTTCTCCTCATGATGTAATTATGTAAAATGTGATCACTCCAGGTTATTTTTCAAATACGTTTAAAACACCGATAATAAAAAAAGGAAAATCTTATCAATCCTGTTTGCTTGCTTCCACTTTTTACTCCCATATATTGTCGTATGAATGTTTATTAATGGGCGCAAACAAAGTTTTGTTTTCGAATGGATAGGAGAACATGACCATAATTTGAGTTTATGAAATACTGACATTGCTTTTGTAACTCTGGTTTCAACATCAATTTCGGGTTTTCCGTCCTTACAAATAATACTTCCCAGATAAGTGAGGGTATAAACAATATCAATATTTTGTCCACTAATTTTAATAGGTAAATAATTATTTAATTTTGTGCAAAACACTTTCGTCTTTAAAAAGTTAATTTGTAAAACAACACGAGAACTAATATCAGTAAAACGAGTTGTCATATTTTGCATAATTTCTTGAGTCTCACTGAGTAAAGCAATACCATCTGCAAAGTCCAAATCTGTTAATCTGCCATAGTTCCATTTAATGTCATAAAGCAAATTATTTGTCGACCAAGTCATAATAAAAGTAATCACCAGAAGAGACGGTGACAAAATACATTCTTAAAGTACTCCTGTGACACTTTCAAATATAAAAATATGTTTACTTTTGTTCAAACACAACAATTTTGAATATGTGCGATACGCTTGCGTGACGTTACAGATCAAAAGTAGCTTGCTTTTTGTTATTGCTCATTGTACGCGCTCGCTACCCGTCGTTTTTTGCATATCGGTATATCTTTGTGTATTTTCCATTAGTGTTTATTTAGTTTTTGTGTTTTGGTTTTAAATGTTACGTGTTATTTGTTTACTGTGCGTTGTTGCTTGTGCGTCGTGCGGTAATCACATAGCACTGTGTGTCTTTATACGATTATTGCTAGTCTTTTCTTAGTGATAGTTTTTGTTCTGATATTTTTTGTTCGTTATTTTGTTGTTTTTGTAATAATTTTTGCATTTTAGACCCTTACATGATGCATGCTTCTAATTTTTTAATCTGCAGCCTGGAATGCTGCAAGAAATCTGTGAAGGTTGGTATTCTTTGTGCAATCTGTAGTAATTGGTTTTATAAAACTCGCTCCGGTTTATCGTCGGCGCATTATTCGCAGCTAGCTAGTAGTCCTTTGGACTACATCTGTATGGACTGCAGATATGAAACGGATTTTCAGAATTTGACACACGCTAGCCTTACCAAGCCTGTTGAAGTTATAGACTCGGCTGCAGATACTTTGAAACTCACTGCCCAGATTTCAGATCTTGAAAATAGTTTAGGGACTATGTCATCTTCCCTGTTGTCCCTAGTGGCTAAGTTCTCTGACTCCATTTTGAAAACTAAAATCATAAACTCTTCGATATCCAAACTCTCGGACTTGGTTTTGGGGGAGCTTAAATTTCTAAGGTCTAATATGTCCAACTTTAATGCCTTAACTTTAGCTGCTAAATCAGTTCTAAGACTTTCTCAAGAGGAAATTCTCGCAACTTCCAAATAGCATTTGTTAGACTCCAAACGAGACTGCAATCTAATTGTTAAGGGAATTAAGTATAGCGTTATTGATTTTAAAAATTACGTTTCGAGTATCATCACCACGTGCTGTCCCAAGGTTTCAGGTTTGAAAATCTGCAAACTTACTTTTGAATCACTGCGGTACGCTTGCGTGACGTGCTGATCAAAAGTAGCCTTGTTGTTTCGCGCTTGCTCACTGTTTATTACGCGTTAATCGTTTTTAATTGTTGTTTTTTTGTGTTATTTGTATTTTACGGTGATTGTCGCAATTTATATTGCTCAATTACTGCGTTTTTATGCTCGGTGGTTAGCTTGTTTTATACATATATTTTTTTTGTGTGCTCTTTGTGTCAATTGTGTAGCTTGTGTTGCGCAATTGTTTAAACAAGTGCGATTTTATTTGTAGTCGTGCTTGAAACTTTGTATTTATACTTGATTGTCACATTGCCTGTTTTGCTTTGTGATATTTGTTATATCCTAGTTTTCGCTTTAGATTGCATTTCAATGAGTCCCTCCAACTCGTCGTTTTGTGGAAGACGTGGATGTAGTAAGTCTGTGAAATCAGGTATGCTCTGTTCTGGTTGCTCTACCTGGTTTCATGAGTTCTGCACCGGTCTTTCGGAAACCTTTACAATGAGTTGGCGAACAGTGATACTGATTTTTATTGTATCAACTGTCTTTGGGTCAGAGAGACCAAAGTTACTCCCCGTCTGATCCCAAATTAGATCTCCTCCTCGATCTAGTCAAAGAGCTTAACGTGAAGAATTCTGACCTTAAAAAATCTATGGATTCTCTTCATAACACAAACACTTCAGTTGCCAATGCCTTCACCAAACAAGCAGCCGATTTCAACCAACTCTCGTCCTCCATTAGTAGCCTTTCAACAGCACCTAAAGTGCCTACTCCTTCTCCGGTAACGAACGCCGTCCTCCGACTCTCCCAAGATGAGATCCTATCTGCGGCCAAGCAATTTGCTGCTGACAGAAGAAGGGAAAAAAATATTTTAGTTAAGGGGATCCCTGAATCAGTTACTAACTACAAAGAAATAGTTACCAAGGTCGTTATTACTTGGACCCCTAGTTGTTCAGACTTCAAAATTTCCCGCATGACTTGCAAACGTCCCCACATCTCCCCTCCCGTCATCATTAGTTTTAGTACTATTGAGGACGTTGCCGAAGTCCTTAGTTCCTGGCCCACTTTACGTAAGAAATTTCCCAGTATTCGTCTACAGATAGATCATCCGCCATCTGATAGGACAAGCAAGGTTCGTCATCCATCGCGTTTGTCCTGCCCTAAACTCTCGGCCATCCCATTAGTAAAATTAACCCCTCTTCGTACGGACGATTCTTCCGTTACCACAAACAAACAGGATTTTCCACTCCCGCCCCGGAGTCAGGTTCCAGTCTGCTATCGCCTAAGCAGGTCAAGTCCCCTACTACCCCCTCCAAGATAGCCCCTCTACATGTCTTCTACACTAACGCGTTCAGTCTCCTGAACAAGCTACCAGAACTTCGTAATTTAGTCGAAGTCTCTAATCCACATGTCATCGGCATCACGGAAACTTGGCTCTCTGAAGATATTAGTGATAATGAGTTGCTAATCGATGGCTATAATATCATCAGATCTGATCCTCGTAATCATAAATATGGAGGTTGCTTATTCTACATTAAGGATGACTTAAATTTTTCAGTTGTTGACCATTCTAATCGGCCTTATTCAGGATATGATCTCCTCTCAGTTAATATCTTACTCTCCTCAAAATTGCCTGTCCTCTTCTCTATTCTCTACCGTCCTCCCTCTCTCTTCGAAGCCTCCAATCTTACCTTACTCCAAGACCTTCACTCGATGTTATCTACAACTCGCAATCCTTTGATCTTGATGGGAGACTTTAATGCCCCTTCTATTAATTGGAAGGTTCTGACTTGCTCCTCATGTCCTTTCGATTATTCTCTCCTTCAATTTAGCATTGAGCATGCTCTTACTCAGCATGTTCGTACTTCTACCAGATACAGGACTGGCTGCTCCCCTTCAGTCCTTGATTTAGTCTTCTCCTCTCCTCCTTCGCTTATTGACTGTACTTCTCTTCGGCCCCCTCTAGGCAAAAGCGATCATGCTCTTCTCTCGTTTGAGGTTCTGCTCCCTTCTTCATGCTCATTCCCTCATCAGCAGTCTGTACCTGTCCCTAACTTCCGTAAGACGGATTTCGTAGGGCTTAGAAATTTTTTTTGCAGTTATAATTGGGATTTCTCTCAAACGACAGACATTGATAGGTTATATGAAATCTTCACTAATATTGTAAGATAAGGAGTAAATAGTTTCATCCCGTTCCATAATCCGTTCCGTCCCAAAACAAAATCCCTCGACACCTTTTTCGTATCCTGAAGTCACGTGATTCAGCTTTCCGCAGATGGAAATCCACTGGCATTCCGAGTTTTTACTACAAATACCTCGACCTTCGGAATAAAGTAGTCTCAGGTTTCAGGCGGCTTAAATATTTCAAACTACGCACACTTCTTGAAAATTCCAAGTCTAATAAAAGCCTCCTTTTCAAATATATTAAATTTAAACGTGGGCAAGATCTCTCCTACCCCAGGCTAAAGGACCAAAACGGTTCCTTCCTTTCATCACATGAAACCTGCGAAAATTTTGGTACATACTTTAAATCTATCTTTAATACAGATTCTTCTATTATTCTGGCACCCAAGCCCACTTTTGGCTCTGGGTGTCCTATTGTTACACACTCAATGGTCGCTAACTATCTTAGATCGGTAAAATCTTCCTCTTGTGGAGCTGACGAGCTTTATCCTAGAGTTCTCAAAGAATGTGCATTGGTTCTTGCTCCCCCCTCGCCTTTATCTTTAATCTCTCTCTACAGCTTGGAATAGTGCCTTCAATTTGGAAGCTTGCCTACATCCGTCCAATCTATAAGACCAGCAGTAGGTTTATCCCCGATAGCTATAGACCCATCAGTATCTTATCAAGCCCCAGTAAAATTCTCGAAAAAATCATCAAATCTCATCTTATTAATTTTATTTTAAACAATAATTTCATAAACTCCGCTCAACATGGATTTATGCCAACGAGATCCTGCCTCTCTAATCTATTATTGTTTACAAAAAGTGTACGGGTCTGCTCGAACGCTCCTCTTCCGTCGATGTCATCTACTTCGACTTTTGTAAAGCCTTTGATAAGGTGCCACATTCCGCGTTGTTAACTAAGCTTAAGTCTTTCGGTGTTAGCCCTCCTCTCTTAACGTGGATACAGGACTTCCTGACAAACCGTCAGTTTAGAGTCAAGTTAGGTAATGTATCTCTCCCCCTACCCCTATCTCTTCAGGTGTTCCTCAAGGGTCAGTTCTTGGTTCCTTATTATTTATTATATACATTAATGATCTACCCTCGATTGTTCACTCCAACATCTTGCTTTACGCAGACGATGTGAAAATCTGGGGTACGAACCCGGTTCAACTACAGGAGGACATTAATAGCATCTTCAATTGGTTCATCGATAATTCCCTCCCTTTGAATATCTCCAAATGCAGCCACTTCACTCTTGGCAAACCCTCAGGCAATAGTTTTATAGCTTCTAACTTGCAGCCAATCGCCGCAGTTAATTTAGTAAAGGATTTAGGCGTGACCTTCATCCCCTCCCTCAACTTTTCAAGTCATCATAACAAGGCTATTCTTAGGTGCTATCAGCTAGGAAAATTTTTCCAGCGTAATCTCGGCACTATCCCAATTAGTTGTACCCGCCTCCTCTTTCAACTCTATATCCGGCCGCATCTTGAATATTGCATTCAAGTTACGTCTCCAATCCTAAGAGGGGATATATTGAAACTGGACAAGGTACAAAGGAGCTTCACTAGACAGCCGTGGTCACTCAAATATTCCTCATATTCAAATCGTCTCAAAACTCTCAAACTTTTTCCACTTGAAGATAGGAGACTCCGGGGCGACCTTATTTTAGTCTACAAACTCCCTTTACACCCACCACCTTAATCGCTTTACCCTCTCTAACGACTCCCGTCAAGAACATTCGTTCAAGATCTCCAAACCCAGGGTACACTCTCGTCAGAGCTCCCATCACTTTTCTTACAGGGTTATTTCCGCGTGGAACAGCTTACCTGCCAACATCGTCTCAGCCTCGTCCTTACAGTCCTTCAAATCGGCTTATGATTCGCACTATCTTTATAATTTTATCTAATTATTTGCTTTTATTATTTTTATGTTTTTATATCGTTTGATATTGATATCTGATACCCAGAACCGAGTACTAAAGGAGTTTTTTTCTCCTACTTAACTCGTGTATAAACCTGAAACTGAAACTTGTAAGCGTCCCCATTTACCCCCCCCCCTAATACTGGTTACCTTCACTAACTCCTCAGCCAAAGACAATGTGTTGTCCAGTTGGCCTAGCGTAAGGTCAGACTTTCCTGGCATTAGATTAACCAAAGATTTTACCTTAGCTAAACGCTCTTCTTTAAGCTCTTGTACTTGGACTCCTGTTGATAATGCAGTTCCCATAGTCCAACTATCTCCACTGAAACAAAACTCTATTGATGCACCAAATTTTCGGATCCCACCCCAGAGTTAACACTTTCCCCGGTAATACATTGTCTTTGGCAATTATCTCCTTTTCTCCCCCTCTCTCATGGATCAAGTTTCTGTACATAAATGCATTAAGTCTCAGAAACAAATTGTCTGAGATTCAAGAGTTGACGATGTCCTTCTCTCCGCATATTATAGAAATCACTGAACCATGGCTAACTGAGGACATTTTTGATAGCGAAATAGTGGTTAAACAGGTTACAGGTTAATACACAAGTTGATTAAGAGAAATTTCCTTATGGTCCTCGGTTCAAAAATATCAATATCGATCAATTAAAGATACAGGATAAAGCAATAAAAATAAAACATAAATTAAGTGTTAAACGAAATTAGATAATGCAAATTTATCATATAATAATTTAAAAGCATGAAGATTAGGAGCATCAACAATGTAAGCTGGGAGGTTATTCCAGGCAGATATGACCCTATAGGAGAAAAAGTGTTGCTTGATCTTCTTATTTACCCGGGGCTTAAGCAACTTAAAATTGTGTCCTCTACGACTGTCTTCTAATTTAGCCACATAGGGATGTAAAGAGTCAGACTTAAATAATTGGTAAACTAGCATTAAGTCACCTCGGAGTCTCCTATCTGTTAATGGGAAAAGATTTAAACTAGAAAGCCTGTCTCCGTACAAAAGTACTTAAGAGCCGAGGGAAGTTTTGTGAATTTTCTTTGCACTTTTTCTAACAGGGTCAAATCTTTAACGAGTACTGGGGAGGTTACTTGGACGCAATATTCGAGATGAGGTCTAATATATAACATATATAGAAGTCGAGCTAGGTTTGGAGAGATTTTACTTAGGTGTCGTTTAAAAAAATGCATAAGATGTATACATTTCTGAGAAGCCTTGGAGTGATGAACAGAAAAGTGGAGAAATGAATCAATTGTTACACCCAGGTCCTTGACTGTATGCACTTTTAGAATGGGCGGCTGTTCAGGTAGCGGCACAAAATAACTATTAGAGTTTATCTTACCTAATGCTAAATAAAAACACTTAAACCAGTTTAACTGGAGTTTATTTGCAGAGGACCAGTCATAAATATTTCTAATATCCGATTGCAGTAATTCAGGGTTGGAGCCTCAGATCTTCACATCATCAGCATAAAGCAGATGTTTGAACGAATTATTGTTGGTAAATTATTGATAAAAAGAATAAATAGTAGAAGGCTCTCAAGACTGAACCTTGTGGAACTCCTGAGCTAATTGCACACCAAGGAGAGGTGTCACAACCCAATTTAACACTAAAACTACGATTCATTAAAAATTCCCTAATCCAGGAAAAGAGGAAGCCTGAGATACCCAGATTAGCTAGTTTATTTAGTAATAACAAATGAAGAACCCTATTAAAAGCCTTTGCGAAATCAAAATAAATGGAATTTACATTATGACCTTGATTAAGAAAGGATGTGAGACTGTCAGTGTAAGACAGTAAATTAGAGAGACACGATCTTTGTGGCAAGAAACCGTGTTGGGCCGGATAAATTATTTTATTCTTAATAAGAAAATCCATTAAATGATGCTTAATTAACCTTTCTAACACTTTGCTTGGGGTAGATAGAATACTAATCGGCCTGTAACTTAATGGAGAGTAGCGATCACCTGACTTATAAATAGGTCTAATGTATGCTTGTTTCCAAACATCAGAAAGAGTCCCTGTAATAAGAGATTGACTAAAAATCTTAGCTAATATGGGAGAAATGATATCTGCATATTCCTTCAAAACACAAGAGTAGATGCCATTAGGACCACGGAATGTGGGTTTGAGTTTAATAAGCTAATAAAAAACTAAAAAAATGGTGGCAGTAGGTAAGGTCACTAAAAGGGACAAATTGATATTAGTGGGGGGATAATCATTATCTGTTGCGTAAACTGACTTGAAATATAAGCTGAAAGATGAGCAGACCTCCAGAGGAAGAAGGAAAAAACCACTGTTACTTTTCAGACATGAACGAGAAACACCGCAAGCCCTTTGACGTTTTATATATTTAAATAAAATGTTTCGGTCCGTTTTTAATTTTAATAACAACTTATGAAACTGTTTTTTCTGAATGCTCTAATTAAAGCTACACAACCATTACGCAAAGCTAAATATTAGTCATAGAAACAGGGTAGTTTTAAAACTTACCATTTATTATTACATTACGCTTTTGAATACAACGCTTTAGAGAACGCGGGAAATTGAACTTAGGATGTGTAGGAAAACTGAAAAAAAACGAATTTATTGATGCCATCATTTATGATTTGAGTAAAACGAGAATAATTGGTGTCAACACTATTCTCAGCCGAGAAGCCCCAATTTGAATGACTTAAGAAATTTCGTAATCCAACAAAGTTTGTTTTGCGAAAATTTGGGATTGGCTCAATTTTAGGCTTTGATACCCAGTCAAAAGACGAAGGAAAATGGACAGAAAAAGATAAAAGAGAGTGATTACTTTTTCCAAAGAGAGGCAAATGATTAACGTAATTAATTAAGGAGGAGGAATTTGTAAAGATGAGGTCCAGGCAAGAAGGCATATATCCAGATCGAAATCTAGTAGACGCTGAAACATGTTGAGTATAAGCATTGAAAATGCTGAAATGAAGAAGCTGAGTATCAAAATAGTTAGTGGATGAGGAGAGAAAGCGCCAGTTGATAGAGGGGCTGTTGAAATCGCCAAAGATAATAAAGTGCTTAAAAGAAGCAGAGTAGACATGTCCAAGTTTAGCTAATAGAGCGTCATTAGCTTCTTTTGTAAGTGAGGGAGGCTTGTAGAGTAATGAGAATAGGATTTGCTCCTTAGCAGAAAAATTTACTAATATGTGGAAAAATTCGTACCCAACTGAAATTCCATACAAAGAAAAAGTGATTGTAGAGAAGTTAATATCTAATCTAACGTAAAATAAGCAACCTCCACATATGCCTTTGACAGAATCAAGTCGGATTATATTGTAACCGCTAATGGCAATTTCACTATCAAGAATGTCATCTAAAAGCCAGGTTTCAGCGATCCCTAAAATATAAGGAGAGTTTAGTGCAATCAGTGATTTAATTTTATCTAATTTATTTAAAAAACTAAAAGCATTTATGTAAAACACATTTAAACTTGAAGGAATGGAAGTAGGGGTGTGCGCATGTTTAATTTGTGGACAAATGGGTGCTGACTCCGAGGCGCAAGGGGAAAATCCTGTATATTGGTAATACAGGAATCACTTCCTAGCTTGAGAGGGGTTAATTTAACTAAAGGGATTGATAATAGTTTAGGACAAGAGTAGTTAGAGTTTACAACATTCCTATCCAAAGTAAAATGATTTTTATGCAGACGAAGCTTTGGGAAGAGGGAGCGTACTAAAGACCAATTGCTGAGGATTTTGCTAACCATGTTGGAGAAATCGCAGAAGACAATAACCGGGGGGAAGGAATAAGGTCGCTTACAAGTCATGCGTGTTACCTTAAACCCAGAAGCAGTCGGATAACAGGCTTTAATGGCCTCAAGCTCAACTTCTTTGTAGTTTAGAGCGGAAATAGGGATGCCTCTTACTATGACATTATTTTTTTTTCTTTTGTCGTGGGCATAAAGTTTGGCGGCAGATATAATTTTTTTTTGAGACAGACACAGAACCACATTTGTAACTGAGGAAGGGGGATTATTTTTAACAAATGAGGTGAGATTAGTGATAAAGGCCTTTAAGGAACTAATCTCAGCCTCGTGCTTAGAGGAAAGTGCACTATAAGAGCTTTGGAGTTTATCTACAGACTTCCTAAGTAAAGAGTTACTAGTAGATAACTCCTTAACCAAAATGATGAGCTCATCTAGTTTAGTATCTGACACAGAAGTAGTAGACTGGTGATTACACGATTACAAGCAGTTCATGCAAACAAAGTCGACTTCGCTGTTAGCGAGATGATTGTAGTGAGATTCAGACAACCCCGTATACTTTTCATAGAACCAATAATGGCACTTAGAGCAAAGCATACCTGTCTTTACTGACTTACTACAACCTCGCCGATCACAGATAAAAATTTGAGTTTTTGTCATCACAATCTATACTTTGAAAAAAATATAAAAGTAATAAACAAAATATCACAATGCAAACCAAAGTAATAATCAATTAAAGAAATAAAATATCAAGCACAATACATAAACAGATCGTACAGGATCAGGCAATTAAGCAACACAAATTACACAATTGCACACAAAAGCACAATAACACACTAAAACCAAATACATAAAACACTACAAAACACCAAAACACAAAATGTGAACGCGTAATACAACGAGCAAGCACAAATAACAAAAAACTTTTGACCCGTAACGTCACGCAAGCGTATCGCACAGACTTTATTTTGAAGACTGAAATCATAAACTCTTCGATATCCAAACTCTCGGACTTGGTTTTGGGGGAGCTTAAATTTCTAAGGTCTAATATGTCCAACTTTAATGCCTTAACTTTAGCTGCTAAATTAGTTCTAAGACTTTCTCAAGAGGAAATTCTCGCAACTTCCAAATAGCATTTGTTAGACTCCAAATGAGACTGCAATCTAATTGTTAAGGGAATTAAGTATAGCGTTATTGATTTTAAAAATTACGTTTCGAGTATCATCACCACGTGCTGTCCCAAGGTTTCAGGTTTGAAAATCTGCAAACTCACTTGTAAGCGTCCCTATTTACCCCCCCCCTAATACTGGTTACCTTCACTAACTCCTCAGCCAAAGACAATGTGTTGTCCAGTTGGCCTAGCGTAAGGTCAGACTTTCCTGGCATTAGATTAACCAAAGATTTTACCTTAGCTAAACGCTCTTCTTTAAGCTCTTGTACTTGGACTCCTGTTGATAATGCAGTTCCCATAGTCCAACTATCTCCACTGAAACAAAACTCTATTGATGCACCAAATTTTCGGATCCCACCCCAGAATTAACACTTTCCCCCTCTCTCATGGATCAAGTTTCTGTACATAAATGCATTAAGTCTCAGAAACAAATTGTCTGAGATTCAAGAGTTGACGATGTCCTTCTCTCCGCATATAATAGAAATCACTAAAACATGGCTAACTGAGGACATTTTTGATAGCAAAATAGTGGTTAAAGTGTGTAATATTGTCAAGAAATATTCTACAAGGAGTAATTGTAGAGGCTGAATTTTTTATGTTAGAGAAAATATTGCCTTCTCTACCCTCTCATCTTGTTACTCTAGTCAGCGTGCTAATTATGACTTATTGAATTTAGTTTTGAGGTCCCATACTCTTTGCTGTCTAATATGTCGCCCTCCCTCACTTATTAATGCTACAAATATTTTGCTTCTACAAAATCTTCAGTTTATCTTTTCTATGCCTTTTAAACACCTAATCCTTATGGATGATTTTAATTGCCCATCTATCGATTGGCCTTCTCTCTCAGGATTCTCTAATAACTCTGAAAGTAATCTCCTCAATCTTAGTATTAAATATGTTTTTACACAGCATGTTTTCTCTCCTACTAGGTATGGAATAGGTTTCCTCCTCTCTTACCTAGATCTTATCTTTACTAACAATGCCTCCTCTATCAGTAATATCTCTTATCTTCCTCCGCTCGATAAAAGTGATCATTGTCTTCTCTTTTTTAAAATCTTTCTCTCCTTCGCTGTAAACAACTTGTCTCCTAATTTGGCTCCTATTTTTGATTTCAGAAAAGCTGACTTTTCTAAACTTTGTATTTACTTTAAGTCAATAAACTGGGATCCTATTTATGTTAACAACATTGAAATTGTCTATTCTAAGTTTTTAGATATATTTTATGAAGGATTTAAACACTTTGTTCCTTTTCGAGTTTCTTCCTACTCAAAACCTAAGCTTCCACGGTTTATAGTCCGGAACAAAGCATTCTTTATGTCGAAATTGGTTAATCTCCCATCCCTCCATTGTGCGTACTTATCGGCTAGGAACTACTGTTCTAATCTAATTAAGGCCTCTAAAGATAAAATGCTTTTTAAGCTCCTAAGCAGAGCCTCCAAAAACAAAAGCCTTCTTTTTAAGTTCATTAAAGACAAAAAATTAACCGAACTCTCTTTCCCTTATCTCAAAAATGACAAGGGGATTCTATTGTCTAGGGTATCGGCTTGCAATAGTTTTAGAGATTATTTTAAATCAGTCTTCCAAAATACTAACTCTCATTGTCCTCATTTTTCTGACCCCTTAAACACTATTAAGTCTTTGCACTCTGATGCGTCTACAGTTCTTAATATTCTAACAAGTCTAAAGTCTTTCTCATGTAGACCTGATGGGGTCTTTTCTAGGGTCCTTAAAGAATACGCTGATGTTCTTGCACCACATCTAAGCTTCATTTTCAACCTCTCATCCTCCACTGGTTGCATCTCAAATATCTAGAAATCGGCATACATAAGACCATTTATAAATCTCATTTGCAAATTCAAACCTGAAAGCCTCAGACCAATTAGTATCTTATTTTCCCCAAGTAAAATAATGGAAAGGCTTGTTATGTCACATATCTTTAATCACATCACTAATTCTAACGCCATTAACCCTGCTTAACATGGGTTTCTGCCACGTAAGTCCTTCCTAACTAACTTAATAGCCTACACTAACAGCATTTCTTCAATCCTTGATTCTAACTCTTCAGTTGATGTCATTTATTTTGACTTTGCAAAAGCCTTCGACAAAGTTCCCCACGATCTGTTTCTAGTCAAGCTTAGGTCGTTTGGCACCACTGGGCCCATCCTTTCCTGGATCACAGATTTCTTATCCAATCGTTTCTTTAAGGTTAGGTTGGGGAAAGACCTCCCTTCTCCTTGCAATATTACCTCTGGGGTTTCCCAAGGCTCAGTTTTAGGCCCTCTTTTGTTTATCCTTTTCATCAATGACTTACCATCGGTTGTTAACTCCAATATTCTTTTGTATGCCGATGATGTTAAGATCTGGAGTTCCAATCCAAAAGTACTACGTAACGTTATTTTTAATATTAATAAATAGGCGCTTAAAAATTCTCTCCCGCCGAATTATTCTAAGTGTAAGCACATATCTTTTGGTAATCTATCTGGGAATATCTTCACAATGTCTCCAAATGATGCTCGTCTATTAGAAACTGTTAAGTCTATTGAAGACTTAGGAGTTTTATTCGATTCATCTTTTAACTTCACGGGTCACCACAATAGGGCTATTCACAAGTGCTACAGTATAATTACTTTTTTTAACAGCAACTTAGGTAGTACGTCTCCGAGGTGCGTTTAGTTAATTTGCATGCTTTACATAAAGCCCCATCTGGAATACTGTGCTCAGGTTACTGCCCCCGTCCTCACATGCGACATCAATAATTTACAAAAAGTTTAAAGGACTGTTTCCAGATTGCCTTGGTCCTTAAAAACATGCCTTATCAACATAGACTACATTCACTTAAGTTGTTCCCATTAGTAAATAGAAGGCTCCGGAGTGAGCTCATTTTGGTGCATCAATTCATCTCATCTGGAATCCTCAATCTCTTCTTTAACCTTGCTCATAATTCACTTAGAGGTCATAATCTAAAATTAAGCAAACCCAGGGCTTCCACTAGGACAAGGTTACATTATTTTTCCCATAAAGTTATTAATTATTGGAACAGACTCCCTGCTGAAATTGTTAATGCACAATCTACTCAGTCTTTTAAGCGTTTATATGATAGTCATGCTCTAACTAAATTCCGGTAGCACATTTGTCTTTTATATATTTTATTCATTATTTATTTAACATTAATATTCTTTTCCCCTATAACGATATTGTTGATACTATTTGAACCGAGGATCAAAAGGAGTCTGAATTCTAATCAACTCATTAAATAACCTGTAGTCTGTATACGCATACCTTAATATACCTTTTAGGTATCCTAGTTTTATATTTGCATCTACTTGCCAAAGCGGAAATACAGTGATACCGCTATGTTATGTTACTCTAGTTATTTGACAGTTTCTAGTCCGGATTGAATCATGTCAAGGTAACAGTTAGGAATAAGGATTTTGAGAGAGAAATATTTAAGAATTAACTCCAAACCGCTCGATTTTCTATTAGGAGTACCTGTATTAGCCAAACTACCACATGCCCCCTAAGTACCCAGGGGTGTATCCTTGCACTCATCTGCCAAATCGGAAACCCAGTTATTGCATTCGGTACTTACCGTACTAATGTAGACGCTTAGCAACACGACAGTGGCGATAATCAGGGTTGTCACAATTATTAAAAAAAGAGACTTTATAAACATTGTTCCAATCCTCACAATCCTTGACATCCAAGAAAAACAAAACTGTTTCTGTAAACAAATGCACGTTGCCGGACAGAATCATATCATAGTTAAAATAAAATTATATAAGTAATGCAAACATATTAATTTTCTTTACATATCAAATCAGAATTAAAGACAGAAAACTCAAAAACTCGGTAGTCCATAACAAATTATCAAGTCAAATTTCGCACTACAAACGTCCATGTCATTCTAATAAACTTGTCAGATATTAGCACTACAAAACTACTACACCACATTACATATATTCTTGCGTCTAAGTACCATATACAACCCTCACAACAATTACTGCAAAAAAGTGATTATTAAACTAAAACCTCTCTAACAATTACATAGCGTACTGTATATATATATTTATTCATTTCAGTGTTCACTTCTTCATTATTTCCCATATTTATGACACAGACAATCAACATCGATTACTTAATATGCGTAACAAACAAATAACCAAGTTTCTTGGTTAGTAGATGGCATCCTTGTGACGATGCCACTGTTTGTAAAAATCAACAAAACCTGATTTTTTTACAGAGTTATCTCCCTTAACCCAACGGCTACATATGGTATACGTATTACTTTAAATGCCTTTTAAGTATCCTGGGTGCATGTTCACACCCACCCACCGTAACCGAAGCCCTGATTTTTGTCAGGGTTATCTTTCTTAGCCAACGGTTACATATGAATACTTAAAAGGTATATTAAGGTATATGCTAGCAGCCACCCATCGTAGCTAAATCCGTTATATCACTGTACAGCCAACAACAACAAACGTTGATGTCAAAGCCACCTCTTTATTAGTTCCAAGTTCTCAAAACATCACGAATAATTCCCTCCATTGTTTACGGTTTTCGGAGGCGAGCACAGATATGTCAGTCCAGCGACTTTGCCATTGTTTCCAAGATAAAGTTCCGGCCAAAATAGGGTGAAGATCGTTCCAAACAGCATCCATCCAAGTACGTTTCTGATCACCTTTCCTTTTCTTCCAATCGGCATTTGAACAAGCCAAAGTTACGGAACGTGACCAAACCAGCGCAACCTACGTTGTCGCGATACCAAAGAAGGAAGTTCATGAAATTGGAGGTCATCTCGAATTTGGCGGTTACTGATCTTATTTGTCCAGTCCCTTGATACGGATAATGCAAAATAAGTGTTGTGCCAAATATTTCTGAGATACCTTGCCTCAAATTTGACCCTTTGAGTGTCCAGGTCTCAGCTGCGTACAGAAGCACTGTGCGAACCAATGAAAAAAAAATGTTCATCTTTGTCTTTGGATTGATGTATTTTCGTCTCCATAATGAATTAACAAGTTTTCCAAACGCAGCAACAGATAAACAAATTCGATTATTTACTTCGTTGGATAAACCTCCGTCAAAAGTAATCGAAGAGCCCAGATACGCAAATTGCTTTACATTGGGAAGCAAAGCATCATTTAATTTAATCCTCGCATCAGGAGCCTGTAATGTCATGATGACTGATTTTTTGGGATTAATCTTCAGGCCATATTCACCGGAAACTTTCACAAGAAAATCCAATACTCGCTGCAGTTGATCCTCATTTTCAGCTAGAACAGCATCGTCAGCGTATTTTAAATCGGTGATGGGCTTTGTACCAACATACACGACTTCCATTTATCCAGAAACCTTGGCAAATTTAGTATCAATTGCATAGTTGAACAAAAGTGGAGCAACCACGCAGCCTTGACGGACACCACTGCAAAGTTCGAACGGTAAATATAACATCAATTGCAGAATTGAACAATAGCGAAGTAGCCATGCAGTCTAGACGGACATCACTGTAATGTTTGAACGGCTTTGTAGTAGATTTGTTGCAAATGGGGCTCCGCTACGTAACACAGCTATCCGAAGTCGTTTACTGTTCAACGAGTCGAAGGCTGAAGAGTAGTCTATGAACGCTATGTACGTAGAGCGCTGAAAATTTGTCCGAAATTACAGGATGCGCCGGAGCGTGTGAATCTGATCAGCGCATCCCAAACCAGGAAGAAAACCAGTTTGGTTGGGACGTATGGTCTTCTCCCTATCCGGGCGAATCCTATCAACTATCACTAATGTGGCAATTTTTGCAGCTATGTAAAGTAAACTGATGCCCCCGTAGTTGGCAGATATTTGCCGATCTCCCTTCTTGTAAACAGAAAGAATAGTAGCACGATGCCAGTCTTCAGGACACTGCTGTTGTCCAGAAATTCGTTGTCAGTTTTCAGTAAGCCGCGAAGGGCCGTATTTGAAAACATGGAGGAATTCCATCGAATCCGGTAGCTTTCCTAGCTTTGAGTTTACTGCATATGTGCATAATATCATCGACAGTTGAAGGTTCTACGGAGATTGGATAAATTGCCGGAGGAACTGTGTCAAGATTGGATTGATCTTGAAAAACGTGTCCAAACCAGCGCAATATTCGGTGTCGCAATATCAATGAAGGAAAATGGTGAAATTGGAGGTCATCTCGAATTTAGCAGTTACCGATCTTTTTCGTCCAATCCCATGATGCAGAGGATGTAAAATGAGTGTATCTGAGAAATCTTGCCCCAAATTTGTTGAGCTTTATAATCTCTGACTCCGTAAGAGTCCAGGTTTCGGCTGCGTACAGCATTGTGCAAACCTGCTGTTATTTGTCTAGATGTCTAGGGGCACCTAATCCGTAATGCATTACCTGAAGGACGAACAATCAGGAATATCACAATCATTAGAAATTGATACTTTATAAGCATTACTTAAATCCTCAGAATCATTAGCAGAAATGCCTACTGATAAAATAGAACGTCTAATTATAAGAACACTTATGTTGTCAGCATTTTTACACACCTTTTAATAACAAAATTTCGCGCAGATATTATAAAAACAATGTACTCTGCTGAAGATCAAAGACCAATGAATTCGTTTTTTAAAAAACGGTATTTATTGCGAATAAAAAAATACATTAATAATTCCATATTACAAAATGAAGGTTTACGATATGAAATAAATCCAAATATATTTGGGTTTGATAGAGGTAAAAGTGAGAACGATCCAAATTCAACATACAATTAATCCTTGGCTAAAATACACAGAAATAGAATAATCATGTCCATATACCAACTACTTTTTTAAAGCTTATTATATTATTTTAATAATAACCATGAAAATTTGAGTAATGCATAATTTCCAATTATAATATTCCTGGTTATTACTCACATGTGATGCACATCGTGGATTAGCATGCACTTGAGATTAACAGAACAGGAACCGAGTGTATAATCGTATAACCGGGCTTCCGTTTTGTCAAATAAGTGCAAGCATATATCCAAGATGCTTAAAAGGCATCTTTTTACCATGTGTAGCCAGTTAAACTTGTGAATCCGTCAACTGGCGTTAACCACAAAGAAGATCGCTTCGTTAATTCCTGTGAACTCTGGCTTCGTCACAAGGAAGTGGTTTTCTATCCAAGAAACTTCATTTATCCCTCCCTCCAAGTTCAATTCGCATTCGAAAATAAATAGGTGGCTCTTTCACCAACTTGTGTTATATGTTGGGATGTTAACGTAGAAAAATAACGAAGTCTCTTGGCTGATAGACGGCTCCGCTCTTTGCAAAGATCGACAAAACTGTCTGATTTTTTCTAGGTTATCTTTCTTAACCCAGGGACTATATGTGCTATACGTATACTTTAAGATACCTTTCGAGTATATTGGGTGTATGCTTGCACTTATTCGACATACTTGCACTCACTCGCCGAAGTGGAATCCCAGCTATGCCATTGTACCTCGGTCCCTGCCGATATTAGTTTATACGTCCGAGGGTACCTAGTCCAGAATGTACATAAAGGAGAAACAATCAGGAATATCACCATCGTTAGCAATTGAGACTTTGTAAGCATTACTCAAATCCTCAAAATCATTAGTATCCCATGCCAAAGTCTAGAAACTGTTGCATTCAAAACAAACAGAAATAAAGACTCACGGTCTCGGTTCAAAACCTCTTCAACAATGCCATCGCCCAATTCTTTAATCTGCAAAGAAAGCAATAGAAACACACAAATCGCCTACCTCGTCCATCACTTTTTGGGGATACGACACACCGTACAGCTCGACATTCGTAAAGCAATGCGACAAACACTCCAGTCGCTCCATTTTCAACTTGTCGGCATTTCGACGCAAAAATGCCAGCCGAACACGCCACTCAGTCGGGGTTTCGTGGGGTTTTTTCCAGACTTCGAAATCAATCATGGAAATGGTATCATAGAACAAGGACCATCTAAAAAATGTTTGAAAACCGAAACCGTTTATTAGTATGTCTGTAGAATAATTACTATATACTTGTACAATCAAGTTTAACAGGCACAACAAATAGAACTAAATTTCTTGACTAAACGGCATCCTTGTAACGGCGCCACTGTTTGCAAAGCTCTAATTATGTCATGAGAGTTCAGGCAAATGTGTTCGATTCACATTGTAAATCTCTTCTCATAAGAACATATAATTACTGTCATGTTTCGGCCCAAGCATATACAGAATTGATGTTATAGTTACCAATGCATCTGTTGAATACTATTAAGGAGACAATGACTAAGTTGTTGGGATGCTAATGATCCTGAGGATTTGAGTAATGCTTATAGTCTCAATTTCCAATGATGGTGATATTCCTGACTGTAAGTCCTCCACGTGGTGCATCCTGGACTAGGTGCCCCTAGGCATCTAGACTAATAACAGCAGGGTCCGAGTGCACAGCGGTATAACTGGGCTTCCGCTACGGCGGGTGGGTGCGAACATACACCCAGGATACTTAAAAGGTATCTAAAGGTATACGTATATCATATGTAGCCCTTGGGCTAAGGGAGATAACCCTGACAAAAAATCAGGCGGCCTCGTCAATCTTTGCGAACAGTGGCGACGTCACAAGGATGCCGTCTACCAGCCAAGAAACTTTGTTATTTATCCACGTTTGTCTACGCTTGTCAAGCCATCGAAATCGATCGTTCTATATGTCGTATAAATATGGGAAATAATGAAGAGGTGACCACGTCACCAACCAAAATGAATGAAAAAAAAATGAATGAATGACTAAGTTGTTCAATCATAGTATCTTTACATCCCGTTTGAATACTGTCAATAAAAAGAATTATTTGAGATATGTGCAAACTTCAGATAATGAAATGGTGATCTTGTCACCAAGTATTATGTTTATAATCATTTATTTATATACTGAGTTCAACCCAAGGCTTTACAGAACATTACCTTTCTAATGATTCACTTGTACCAGTAGATGTGTTGTGATTGGATACACAATTGTTAGTAACTAAATCTGCCAAAACTTTAAAACTGAAGCAAAGATAAAAACAAAAGCTATCAACAATAATAATCAACATAAAACGGCGGTAAACAAAAATAAGCTCATATTAATAAATTAAAAAATTATTAAATCAAAATTTAAAGCTTTTGTTAGCAACGCTTTTAAAATGTCGAAGTATTCAGTATATGAAATTTCTTTCGCAACTGAAAACAGAAGATATGGTACCCTTTTTAAATATGCCACTTCATACGAACAAAGAAAGAAATTTCGTAAGTTACCTTTTTAAAATATGAAATGTCAATATTGACCAAACCAGCATCATTCATCGTTTGGGTTAATAACGTAGTCACCCCTTCATTATTTCCCATATTTATACATACAAACGATCGATTTCGATAAGTTGATAAGCATAGCAAAAGTGGAAGAATAAAGTTTATTAGCAGGTAGATGGCATCCTTGTGACATCACCACTGTTCGCAAAAATTGACAAGGCCGCCTGATTTTTCAGAGTTATCTCCCTTAGCCCAACAGCTACATATAGTATACACATACCATTAGATACCTTTTAAGTATCCTGAATGTATGTTTACACCCACCCACTGTAGTGGAAGCCCAGTTACACCGTTGTGCACTTAGACCCTGCTGTTATTAGTCTAGATGCCCAAGGGCACCTAGTCCAGGATGCACCACGTGGAGAAAGTGGAAACCAAACTAGCAGGCAAAATAAAATTACTGTTTCCGAACACATTCTTAAATGCTGTCTTATGATTTTCTTACTCAAACAAAAAATACAAAGCATTTAAGCACATCCAAGTATTAAATATCACATCAATAAGCATACAAATCCATAAAATTGAAACTATGTAATCTTAAAAAAAAAGTAGAATGGCAGCACATATAGCAAAATAATAAACCCTATATATACCACTATATGAAACAAATATCCATTTACGTAACAAAACCAAAAACGGAATATCAAAGAAAAATAATATTTTACAATATTGATATGCCAAACGTCTTTTTTCATGGAAAGCATCCTTAATTTATATCTAGCGAAGTCGATTGTTTACTGTAGTACTAATATAGAAATAATGAAAAAGTGATTATGACACCAAGCAAATGAATGTTTGTGATCAATAGTATTTTGTTTTAATCTAAAACAAATGCTTAAAACTATTTCTCTTTTTTTGAACAACAAAAAAGAAAAATAGAATTGCCAGTTTTATACTTTAAGTTTCCAGTTACTACAAACAAACCTTTTAAAGTCGTGTAACTTTTAGGAAAAAATAGTATAAACTGTGCTAATAAACTAACCCACTTTACAATTATAATATACTACGATTTCTTTAAAGAATGCTAATGATCGTGAGGATTTGGGTAATGCTTATAAAGACTCGATTTCCAATGATGGTGATATTTCTGACTGTTTATCCTGTACGTGGTGCATCTTGGACTAGGTGCTGATAGGCATCAAGACTATTAACAGCAGGGTCTGAGTGCACAGCGGTATAACTGGGCTACCACTTCGGTGGGTGGGTGTAAGCATACAACCAGGGTACTCAAAAGGTATACGTATACTATATGTAGCGGTTCGGCTAAGGGAAACAACAGACAAAAAATCAGGCGGTTTTATCAATCTTTGTAAACAGTGGCGACGTGCCAAGGATGGAGTCTACCAGGCAAAAAACTTCGTTATTCTTCTACGTTTGTTACGCTTATCAAGCCATCAAAGTCAATCGTTTTATATAACGTATAAATATGGAAAATAATGAAAGGGTAACCATGTAACCAACCAAAATGCTACCCTCGAAATTTTATCCAAAAAAATTTTTATAAGCTTTACATTTAAAATACATAAATGCATGCAAAACAAAAACCAATAAAATACAAAGATGAAACAGTAGGAAAAAACTTTACTTGAGCATTGCAAACACAGCTACAAGATATCTGAGAACAATTGTTAAAAGTACATTAAAATTAATTTTTAAAATTTTCATCCCACTAATAACCTCGAATTACTTTCTCCAATCTTTGTTCACTTCAAAATACAACCCAATTTTTATTACACATGCACATACAAGAAAATTTTACTTCATATTTAATTTAACCCAGCATTCTCAAAATAATATTAAAGGATTAATAAATTAAATAAAATAGAAATAAACTAATAGTTAGTACAATTAAACAAAATTGATCAGTATTATATATAATTTCTATCACAATTTAAGGGCATCGTAACAATCTTCAGGCGGTAAAATATATTAGAAACTACACATCACTTAAAGCACGTAATGCACATTTTCACATAAACAACGTTAAAAAATGATCTAATAAACATAAATAACCTCACACAAAGTAAATGCACGAACGTTCCGGAGGTAGACACCGAATATTAAAACAACAAGAAGATCAATACATAAAACAAACAATAGTAAAAATATCAGTAATGTAGCTAATTTTTAAACCGTTTTGTGTAAAAAATAATTAAAAATAATTATTTTAAAATGTTTTATTATTTTTATTTAAATTTAGTATTAATATTCGTAAAATATATTTTTGTAAAAATATCGAATTCAAAGTATTATAAACCTTATTTAGGAATAATCAACTAAAGTTTACAATTGTGACAAAACAATTTAAATATTACGTGTATTTTTAAAAATTTAGAAAGAAATATTAATTTTATTTTAAAATATTGTTGTTTTAGATCCTAAGTTTTAGGTTCCGGTTTATTATTTTTTTAATTATGAGGTAAAATGCTTATCACGCTGCTCATAATGTAAGACGTTATACTGTATTTTTTTTGTTTCTTAAAAATTATAACTCTGATTTTGCATTGTAATACAATAACAATAACAAAAGTTAGTAGTAAAGCCACATCATCATTAATTCCAAATTAGCATTGCATCTCGAACAACTACATTTTTAAATTTTGTCTTATATCTAATTTTTTATTGTACAAATTATCCACGTACCGTTTGTATATTGTCATGTACAAACGGTACGTAAATGATATATTTGTCGTAGCTCACAATAAACAAGACTTTGAAGAACTGCTGCAAAATTTGAATAAAATTTATTCTAACATAATAACAAAACATAAACTTGAGAAAAATAATACAATTAATTTTCCAAATGTCTGAATTTTGCGGAGAAGTAACGGATTGCTTCAAAGTAAGGTTTACTATAAAACTATTTGGACTAGTCAATATCTACGTTACATAAACTTTCAACCAATTTAAAGCAAACGTGCACTTGTCAAAACACTTCTCAACCGTGCACAAAAAGTTTGCTTTAAGGACACAATCGATAAAGAAAGAGAAACTATTAAACAATAGTTAATCAATAATAGGTATTGTTACGGTTGGAATTAAATATTTAAAATGATTAATAATTTTTATTTCGATTACAAATTTTATATAATTGTACATTTAAACAACTTTGACTTTATTTGAACTTTGTTTTGAAGCACATATTTGTATTTGAATTTATTACGTTTGTTGTTAACGTGACTATGTTTCTGTGAATATATTGTATCTTTTTTTTCCTGTTGGTAAGCAGTATTGGTATGTAATTTTGAATTATTTTGTAATAATAAATTACCAAACGATAATTTAGATCACACAAGAGTTTTTTTATTAAAATTAGCTGAGGTGTTGATAATTATCCGTATTAAGTTAAATAAAAGATAATCAGGGCCGAGATCTCAGTGAGATCTTATAGGTATTTATCAAAATTCATCGAACATCACTCAGAGCAATGCAAACATCCAGATACAAACGGTGACGTAAAGAAGCCGGTTTACTTAAAATTATCATTTAAGGGAGATAATATTATAAACCTTCTTAAAATCCGGCTAGAAGCAATCGTAAAAAGAACCTTTCTATTAATCCAACTAAGAATGTTGTTTACTACCATAGGTCTTTCTTTACCCAACATTAAAACAGTTAAAAAAATATTTTCCGTCTCACATTGCTTTATCAGTTCATTTGCAGTTGCGGTGACAAGTACATTGGTCGGACAATGCCTCGCTTAGCTAATTGGGCTAAGAAACACATTCCAAACTAGATCAATAATAGGTCAAACAGAAATGAACAAACATGCACGTCTTCTATATTACGTCATCTACTACAAACCAAACACTAGATCAATTTTAATAATTGTTTTAAAGTGCTAATTACTTTTTAAACTTCAAATATGTTAAAAATTCTTAAATTTGTTTATATTCACACATTGAAACCTGTTTTATGTGCACAAAAACAGTTTATCACTACATTGAACTTAGCTTGGTAGTAATGTTTGTGTTTATGCATGTAAGTTGTACTAACTTAAACGTCATCTGTACCCCTTTTTGTATATATATACTAAAATGTTATATGTTTATGACAAACAAAAATATACAAAATAAATTCATCTCACACTTTACGTCTTCTCGTATTTTATTTACAAAAAAGTTAATTTATTATCATTATGGTAGCAATGTAATCATAGTTACACTTGGAACCAAAACAAGTATAAATCTTTTAACCAATTTAATTATACAAAAAATTTTTTTTTTAATTATTTAAATAATAATTATTTTTAAATCTTTATTTTTGTCTTTAAAATAATATAAAATTGTAAACCATTTTAACATTGTTCAAAAAATGATAAACAGGTTGCAGGTTGATACAGGAGTCGGGTAGGAGTAAAACTCTTTTTGATTCTTGGTTCTGTTTATTAGTTTTATCAAAAGGGTAAGTAACAACAAATAAATAAATAAATAAGAAAATAACTGATATTAGTAAAAGGAAAAGAGTTGGTTTAGTTGAACTTGGAAAGCTTATGATTATCATATGCCTTTTTGAAAGCTGAGAGTGAAGAAGCAGAGACCACTTTGGAAGGTAGGTGTTACTGTTTGAATGAAATATTTAAATTATTATTCATTTTTATTTCAATTACAATTTTTATATTTTTGTACATTTAAACACTGACTTTATTTGAACCTTGTTCTTAAGCAGCCTATAATGTCATGGAGATACCAAGACGTCATGAGTATCAAAAACAATTTAGAGTGTAAACATGCTGTAGTAAATATGCTTGTGGCCAGTGATAGAAATAATTTTAATAAAGTTATCACATATTCTTTGACTTGGTCTAAATTGATTAAAGCGTGTGCATGGTTTAATCGATATCGGACTTATTTAAGAATTATGACTGCCCAAGACATAAATTTACAGTTAACAACTGGGACTCTCAAGGTTAGGGAATTACAATTAGCAAAGCAGAATATTATAAGTTTTGTTTAAAGACAAGTATTCCCCTCTATATTCAAAAAACTAAAAGATGGTCATGTTGTTAATTGGAAGCGTTTACTCCACTCATTGGCTTTCCTCAATCCAATATTAATAAATTGATGTGTAGAAAATAGAATACAGAATCCAAAGTTCAATAATAAATTTAACAACTCTATTATTCTTCCAACAAAACATAATGTAACGCAATTAATAATTAGAGCCCACCATTAAATATAAGGTCATATGGAACCAACGCAAGTTTTGGCTTCAATTAGAAAAACTTATTGGATTATAAGAGGCGGAGTTGCCGTAAGACAGATAATTAATAAATGCGTAACGTGTCGCAAATATTTACTAAAGTTGGGTAAGCAATTAATGGTACCTTTGCCAGTGATACGTACTAAAACACAAGCTTATCCATTTTCAGTAGTAGGTATAGATTATTTTGGCCTTGTCTATGTAAAGCAAGGTCGAACAAAAGAAAAACGTTATGGATGTTTGTTTACGTGTATGCACATTAGAGCAGTTCACATAGAAATGGTACACTCAATGTCTACAAATTTATTTATGGATAAAAGGGGAAAACCTTAGCACATATATAGTGACAATGGTTCTAATTTAGTGGGAGCAGAATCAAAACTGAAAAATTGGTTAGAGTCATGGTCACAGGACATAATAAGCAATAAATTAACTGGCTTAGATGTTGATTGGCACTTTAACCCTCCGTATGCGAGTTATAAAGGTGGGGTGTGGGAAAGGATAATTTGATCAGTAAAGCAACTATTGCGGGTACTAGTATGTGAGCAATTTATTGATGATAAAACGTTACTGACATTATTAACCTAGGTTGAAAAAATCCTTAATGACCGCCCACTTATGCCATTAACCAACGATGCTTCCGATCTAGAGCCATTGATCCCTAATAAGCTCTTATTACTAAAATCAAATTGTAATAGTTTAGAGTATGTTTAATTGGTAAATGACTTATCCCGGCGTTATAAGCATGCTCAGTACCTAGCTCTTATATTTTGGAAGCGATGGCTTTCCGAATATTTAACTACGCTCGGATTAAGACAAAAGTGGAATTTAAAGAATCAAAACATGAAGATAGGAGACCATGTTTTAGTTTTAGTAAGAAGCTTGACAGGCCCCTTTAAGCAGCGGTTTGAGTGGCCAATGAGTATAGTGACCAGAGTTATACCTAGTAATTATGGGTTAGTACGTAGAGTAAATGTTCGTACATCTAGAGGCGTAGTAGAGAGGGATATTAGGCAGCTGTCACTACTTGAAAGTATTGATTGAGTTTGTTTGTTTGTTTTGTATGTTGCGGTTGTCATGTATGAGTAATCTTCAGGTGTCTGGTGTTTACCATTCCCATTTAAGTCAACGTCAGAATTGTGTGCGTCAATTGTTGTGAACTCATCTGACCCTAGAAATGTCCGTTTTGGAAAAACTGCGTTTTTTGGCCGGGAGTGTTACTATTTGAATAAAATATTTAAATTATTATTAATTTTTATTCCAATTACAATTTTTATATCATTGTACATTTAAACATTTTGACTTTGTTTAAACCTTGTTCTAAAGCGCCTTTTTGTATTTGAATGTATTACGTTTGTTGTTAACGTGACTGTGGTTCTGTGAGCATATTGTGTCCTGTTTTTTCCTGTTGGTAAACAGTATTTGTATGTAAATTTAAATTATTTTGTAATAATAAATTGCAGAACAATAAGTTAGATCACACGAGAGCTTTTTTAATTGAAATTAGCTGGGGTGTTAATAATTATCTGTATCAAATTAAATCAAAAAATGTAAACATTTATTAGGAATGGGTCTCAGATTACGTACAAAAATTTAGCAATTTTCTTATGTTAAAAGAAAAATTTGAGAGAGAAAGTAAAAAAAATTCTTAATCTTTAATTAAGTTCACTGTGTTTATTAAATGCAAACCAGATATAAAAAGGCCATACCTGAGGGTTTTCCAAATGTGATGTACTTGCACTTAGTAAAATTAAACGGAACCATGTTTTTAACTGACCAATTATGTATATTATTAATGTCTTGTTGTAGGAGTTTAAGACTGAATTTCCATATCTGCATAAAGAAGGATGTTAGAGCAAGCTATTGATGGTAAGTCATTAATAAATATTAAAAATAATAATGGACCTAGTACCGATCCGTGCAATACACCTGATGTTATCCCACTAGAGGACAAGTGGGTGTTACCTAATCTAACACTAAAACTACAATTAAATAAAAAATCCTTAATTCAGCTATATATATACCATATATACCATATGTCTTAAATTTAGCCAAAAGTAATGGGTGCGACACTTTATCAAAGGCTTTCAAAAAATTGAAATAAATCGCCTCAATAGATGGGCAAAACTCAAGAAATTTGGTAAGATTAATAAAATTTAGTAAATTAAAAAGGCAGGATCTTTGTGGCAAAAAATTAATGTTAAATAGGATTGATGATATTATTGGATAGTAGATAATAGATCAGGTGTTTTTTAATGATCCTCTCTAATGTTTTGCTGAAGGCTGGATGTTATTGTTTGGATGAAATATTTAAAAATATTATTAATTTTTATTTCAATTACAATTTTTATATTGTACATTTAAACACTTTGACTTTGTTTGAACCTTGTTATTGAGCGCTTTTTTTGTATTTGAATGTATCACGTTTGTTGTTGACGTGACTGTGGTTCTGTAAGTATATTGTGTCATGTTTTCCTGTTGGTAAACAGTATTGGTATGTAATTTGAATTATTGTAATAATAAATTACAGAACGATAATTTAGATCACACAAAAGCTTTTTTGATTAAAATTAGCTGAGGTGTTGATAATTATTTGTATCAAATTAAATCAAAGGAAATCAGGGCCGAGATCTCAGTGAGATCTTACAGTAGGCTGATCCATAGAGTGATTGATCTATGGAAAAAGTGGTAATTTTTTAATTTACAAAAGACTTTAGGCTTGGACAATTTAAAGTTATGTTCTTTAAAGAAGTTTTGAACTAAAATAAAGAAAGGCGAAATAAAGCCGGAATTGAATAGTTGATAAATCAGGATAATATCACCTTGGAGACGCCTATCGTTTATAAGAAACAGTTTTTGGAATTTAAGCTTTAAAAATAGAGCAGGTATTTAAAACCACGGGGAAGTCTTGTGACTACTCTCTGTACCTAATTTAGTCTATAAGTGTCAAATTTTAGAATCGGGGCTGTGACTTGAGCACAATACTCAAGATGTGGTCTTAAGTACTACATTAATAGTAGGCTTAGACATCAAGGAGGAATATTCCCAAGACTTTTTTTAAAGAACTTAATGAGTCTATAACACTTTTGAGTAGCTATAATGTAATGCTTAGTAAACATAAGAAAAAAATCAAGAATAACTTCTAGGTACTTAATTAATGTGACTAATTCTATAAGCTGAGTATTGGAAGGTAGGGAAAAAACTTTATCTGACGGTCGCCTATATGTTATATGCTTACATTTGGTCTTGTTGAGCGGTAGTTAATTGGATATTGACTAGTTGAAAATGCTAATAATATTGGCTTGTGGTAGTTTAGGGTTACTATCCACGATCTTAACGTCGTTGGCGTAAAGCAGGATATTAGAGTGAACAACTGAAGGTAAATCACTAATAAAAAGAATTAATAAAAGTGAACCTAAAACAGATTTTTGAGGTACTCCTGAGGAGATAGGACAAGAGGAGCAAAAATCCGGGGACCTTAAAGGTACGATTAGGAAGAAAATCTTCAATTCAAGTTAGGATAGAGCCGACAATCCCTACAGCTTTAAGCTTGAAGATAAGAAGATTGTGAGAGACTTTGTCGAAAGCCTTTGCAAAATCAAGGTAGATGACGTCGACGGACTTATGGCTATCTAGCATTTCTGTAATACTGTTAGTGTAGGTAATTAGGTTTGTAAGACAAGACTTCTTATGCATAAAGCCATGTTGAGCAAGATTAACAATATTATGCTTGATAAAATAATCAAGTAAATGAGATTGAATTAACCTTTTATGATTTTATTTGGAGTAGAAAAGATGCTGATTGGTCTATAGCTTTCAGGTTTAAATCTGCACCCTGACTTGTAAATACGTCTTATAAAGGCAACCTTTTATATAGAAGGAATTCAACCAGATAGGACTAACAGATTGAAAATATAGGTCAGATGGGGGGAGCGAGAATATTCGCACATTCTTTTTAGAATTCTGGGATAGATGCCATCAGCACCGCAAGACGTTGACTTAAGGTTTTTAAGACAGTTGAAGACTAAGAAACCATTTAAGGCTATATGTTGTATAGATAAACTGGCAGTACTTGGGAGAAAATGGGTAGACAATGGGGCCTGAAAGATGGAGTTTTATGTGTTAACAAATACAATTTGTTTTCTTCAAATATTAATTACTACTAAAAATAAATAAAAGATTGGTTATTAGATAAAATAATCAATATAAAATATAACTTTAAATGGTAAACAAAATAAAGAGCAAATTATTTTTTCTTTTAAAATAGTTTTTGTATTATATATTACAAAATACCAGATAGTAGTGTAACCGTTTTTTAACTAGGTCGTAGTCTACAGTAAAATTACGTTGTTGTTTACATATTTTACATTTACTTAAACTACTGTAGCAATAGTAAACTTGATAAAAGCTTACTATTAATTTTTTAAATAACCTTACAAGAGGTAAATATTTACTTACTAAACATGTTTAAAACAAAATTAGAATACATTTTATTATTTATCAACTATTGTTATTTATTTATGATTGTAATAACAGATCAGACTTTTAATTATTGTTTAAAGCCATATTGGACATTTAACTTTAAAAAACAATTTTCAATGGCACATATATATATATATATATATATATACATAATTTTACTAAGTACCATTAAAAGAAATTTAACTAGAATAATTGTTACTTAGGATTAAACAAAATTTTTGCAAAATGATTAATTACATGGAACAAACTTGTTGCTCCATGTTATTATGAATAAAGGGCATTTCGTTATGTTATCTTATTTAAAATGTAGAAATAATAAGTAGTAGTCTTGTTATCTTATAATAACTCAATAATGTGATTTAAAATATAATACTCGTTCTTTATAATTTTAAAAGGACTACAAAGACAATTCCCATTAACACAAAAGACACCAGAATAACTTCGTAATAATCTTGTCTGAATGAATAATTGCTATAGTTGTAGTTGTTGAAATTGTTATAGTTATGAGAATGATTGCTATGGTATTGGCGCGTGTGTGTATATATATATCTGTTAAAATACATACATGATTTAGTTACTCTGTGTTTTTCATCTTCCAACTCGCTGGAAGCTTATATAATTATTAATAAATTAATAATCCTTTTGATCTAGATCAGCAGGATTTCAGTATTTTTGAGATAATAAACTACTGGACATTAAAAAACATACATATAATTCTACTAATATCCAGATTAAAACATAGACCAATTATTAACAACTGCTTTCCCAATTCATAGATAGCATACTTAATCTGAAGGATTATTACATATCTTATACAAAATCAAATAATATGCTAGTTACATTAACTACAATTTGTTCTTTGGCAGAATTGTCCACGTTAGCAAGTAGAAAAAGAAAAATAATAATGTTTTATTAAATATTAATTTGGACTTTATCTCAAAGCACTAAAAAAACGGTATACAATCTTACCATTTGTTTTAAAAATTATACTTTAGGTAATACATTAGCTAATCATATTTAATCATATTTAAATTCGATTTTATGGTAATGTTTACAAAGTATTTTTTAAATAATAAAACTTTATTTGCTACTGTAAGAAAGGAATATTAAAAAAGATTATTTTATTAATCTTTGTTTTAATTTCAACTTTTATATTGTAGTACATTTAAACAATTTTGATATTGTTACAACTTTGTTTTAAAACGCCTTTTTATATTAAAATTTATCATGTATGTTGTTGACACAACTGTAATTTGCTAGTATTATTGCATCCTGTTTCTTACTGTTCATAAACAATATCAAAGTGTAAGAACTCACCAAGATCTCGGTCCTGTTTTCCTTTGATTTAACTTGATAAGGATATTTACCAACACCTCCCTAATTTGAATCAAAAAAGCTCTTGTGTGATTTAAAATAACGTTCTGGAATTTATTATTACAAAATAATTCAAATTTACATACCAATTCGTTTTACCAACAAAAAATCGGTGACCTAACCAGATTATAATAAAGCGTTTTTCATTTTATTCAAAATAATTTTTAAAGTAATTTAACATTTGCTTTTCTTCGTATTTTAAATTGACGTTTACACTTGACAGTGATTTTACCTTTTAACCTATATTTCACTTTAAATCTTAGTTACATAATAATTCTGCATGTTTGAATATTTAAACATAAAAAAATATAATTTAACATATTTTTGTTTGATTCAAAATTCTAAAAATAGTTCTTCTTTTTGTGTTGGAACATTACCAAATATGTATCTGTGATTTTATGATTGATTAGGAGAATATTTATCGATTTTAACCGGTCTTAAAATTTTAAGGCTGTTTATAATAGACCAATCGTGTTAAAGTAGTTTCTATGGTCGGTTTGATTGAAGTACAACAACACCCGTTAACTACTCAACTTTTTTGATAAAACAAACATTCATCAAATAAAAATTAAAAGGAAATTTAATATTTGACACACAAACTATTTAGTACCAAAACTTAAGCTGATACAGGAACGTGGAGTGTATACACAATCTTTTAAAGTAGGCAGTAAACAATAAAAAACATTATTTAACTGTGGTAACTGTTTACAATGCAAAGTGCTTTTTGATGGCATTAAGCTTTACTATTTAGCAAGAAATGCTAATAGATAGAAAATGTTTATAAATGTGAGATCGAAAATTGTATCTTTTCTAACTGGATGATATATATATATATATAATATTATATATATGCACCTGTAACAAAATTAAGTATCTTGGGGTAAACATAAATAGCATACTTACCTGGTGTGATAATGTAGAGCATATATTTATAAAAAACCAAATCCGTATGCTACTACATCAGAAGATTAAGAAAACTAAATGTTGACAATTATATTACTAAATTGTTCGTTACATCATGTTTTTATCCTTTAATATTATATTGCTCACCTGTAATTTTTCCTGGTTTATTAAAACAGGATTATGTTGTTTTAAAAAGATGCATATCATTGATATTAAAATCTGCAGGAATCAAATATTCTGTCTTATTGAATGATTTGTTAATAAACATTTTAAATCCTGTATACAATTAGTATCAAGGATTGAAAGTAATAACAATCACCCACTAAACAAAACTTTAAACAATTCTAAAGCTTTTGGAAAAACAAGAACTCAACTACACATGAAAGCCAAAAGTAATCAATACAAAAATTCATGTCTGCCATACTTATCTAGAATATTAACCAATCCAGAATCAAGCAAAATTGAACTACTAACAAACCTATCGAAGTAGGCATTATTCCACCCACGCATTTATTTGAACTAATTTGGACATTTACAGTATAATGTAACAAGTGTGCCTTATAATGACTCGTTTAATCTACAGTAATTTTGAATTTTTTTTTAGTTAACATGTTTATTGTATTGGCTATATTTATATTCATTAACATATGACATTCTATTTCATTTTGCTCACATTATTTCTACTTCTACTTTTTTAATTTTTCTTATTATTTTTTTACATTGATGTTGAAAATATATTTTACGCTGAATGTATCTCTAGTGAGATATTAAAGTTTAATAATAATAATAATAATAATAATAATAATAATAATAATAATAATAATATACAATTTTCACCAATCACAATATAGCTAGTTGTTGGTGTAGTCTCAAAATACTGATTGGTGTAGTAGTAATTGAAAACGAATTAAAGATCTTCAAATAATTATAAACTTCCGTTTAAAATGTATTTTATTTTAAAATATAATATTTAAATGTTAGATAGATAATTAATAAGATGTTTGTGTAACACGGTTGCTTTTGACAATCCCTTAATTTCTTGTCACGATAAAACATTAAACACAACAGACATGTTTAAATTCGTATTCAAATTGTAAGGTTTAGGAAAAATGTTTAACCTGAAGGTTTTTTTTATTCATTTTTGTAAATGATTTGGCGGCAGAATTAAAAATAAAAGTGTAATGCTAAAATTAAAAATTGTAGATAAGATTCTCTCTCATGTAAGTATATAATATTTAAATGTTAGATAGATAATTAATAAGACGTTTGTGTAACACGGTTGCTTTTCACAATCCCTTAATTTCTTCGATTTGTCGCAATGATACATTAAGCAAAACAGACAAGTTTTAAATGAATGTTTAAACTGAAAGTTACTGTTAATGCAAACAACAAATGTGTGGTAGAGAAATCCAAGTAACAGTCACGTGAATGCTCTCAATGCTCTGTAAAATGAAAGGATTTTAAATAACAATAATAATAATAATAATAATAATAATAATAATAATAATAATAATAATAATAATAATAATAATAATAATAATAATAATAATAATAATAATAATAATAATAATAATAATAATAATAATAATAATAATAATAATAATAATAATGAAATACATGTAAAACATTCAAAGTATAAACATAAAATAAAAAACAAAATAAATAATAATAGTAATAATTGTAATAATAATTTAAGAGTATCAATGCACTTTGTACCCATATAAACTAAAACATATTGTTCTACACTACATTGTTTTATTTGATTTTTCTAATCATCTAAAATTTTAAATAAAATTAATAAAAAAGTGTCGCACTACAAATTTTAAATTGATTATTTTAATAAATAGAACACAATAGTGTTATTACTACTTTATACGTTATTATTATTTTCTATTATGGTTAAAATATATTAGGTGTATATTTAATTTGATATACTAAATTTAAATTTTTTACATTTATACTACTAAACATTTTAAATTATTTAATTTTTGTTTAATTACCGTTTTCCGGGTAATAGTAATACTCATAATGCGTTATCCCTATTTATAGTGTATTCTGGACTAGAACTTACGTAAAACGAACACCAAGTAAATAGTAGTATGTTTGGGGTTTTTGTTATAAATAAATAAAAGCAAGCTGAATAGATATTTTGAGGTATGGAATGACTATTTATAGTTATTTGACTAAGGAAATCCATCCTTCCGAAAAAAAATCTGACTGTCTTGTAAATTGTTATAATTACTAACACAGTCATATTAAAGTCATCTCTTTTAGTTTGATCATTTTTATAATCATAATTTTGTTGACAAAAAGCATGCGGCAGATGTTAGTAGCTAATACCAAATATATTTATTATTACAAAAATGCACACAAAGTCTGTTCATCACTTCTATATATTATCAACATACAATATTATACGTTTAAAAAATATTAGAATATATTCAATTGCCAAAATTAGCTGAAAAATTTATATATTTTATACTAATTGAATTAAAATTATCATTATTATTATTAATATTAAGATTATTATAATTATTAATATAATAATAATAATAATAATAATAATTATTATTATTATTATTATTATTATTATTATTATTATTGTTATTATTATTATTATTATTATTATTATTAGCCGTCATATTTTAAAATTATAAAATTTTATAATCGTAATTTCGACCAATAGAAATAGTTTCGGTGTGAATGTGTCATTTTTCATTAGGCGTGTCGATGATTTTACAACATCCAATAGAAAATAAGCTTATTATTGTCTACTCACGGTAAAAAGTAGTCAGTATATTGAAATGAAATTTCAATTCAGCAAAATTGATGTCAACGTCAAAATAATAAAAAGGTCGCTGAAACCTGGAGAGAATTACAGCAAAAATGATGTGGAAGAAAAGCACTTAGTAATTGTTAAAATTGGAAACACTTACGTGTTGACCAATATCGCTCAAGGTAGCCAGAAGGTTTGCAGCAGTGGTTCAACCGGAATGCGATTGAATTCCACCAATTGTCTACCAAATCCGGGTTATCAACTGTGGTTTTGTTTAATATCCACTTGTTGATAAACGCGTTTATTTCTAAACAATAGAACAAGTTAAAACTGAAAATATGGGAAAAGAAGTTAAACTAATAAATTACATGAGAGAAAATTTTATCTACAATTTTAGTATTATACTTTTATTTTCAATTCTGCCGCCAAATCATTTACAAAAATGAATAAAAAAAACTTCAGGTTAAACATTTTTCCTAAACCTTACAATTTGAATAAGAACTTAAACATGTCTGTTGTGTTTAATGTTTTATCGTGACAAGAAATTAAGGGATTGTCAAAAGCAACCGTGTTACACAAACATCTTATTAATTATCTATCTAACATTTAAATATTATATTTTAAAATAAAATACATTTTAAACGGAAGTTTATAATTATTTGAAGATCTTTAATTCGTTTTCAATTACTACTACACCAATCAGTATTTTGAGACTATACCAACAACTAGCTATATTGTGATTGGTTGAAATTGTGATATATAATAATTATATATCATCACAAGTTTATAAATGGCAACAATCTTGTGCCAAAATAGATTTGTTAAAGTATTAATTATCGATTGATAATCCTCATTCCTCTTCTTTTTTTTACTTGATTCAATGTTTTTTGTGTGAATGCTGGAATTTAAGCATTACAGCCCAGAGATTATCAGTATTTATTAAATTAAAGCACCCATTGTTTACGTAAGTTACATGTGTTTATTTAATTAACATAAAAATATATATTGATCATGTTTTCAATTAAATTTAGGTACATTTTTTCTATTGTTTATTTTCTATATACTTTATTAGATGTTATGTATATTTTGTACATAATTAATTAACTTCGCTTTTCTTAACACACTCGATTGAGTCAGTAAACGTTAGTAGAATAATTCTAATTAAGAAGCAAAATATGGACAGAAAGGTGATGATCAATATTTTTGTGAATATTTGACACAGTATGTACAGCTTTGCATAGTTTGTTGTTTTCACCATCGCCATTGTATGTTTCGTGATGTCATTGTTTTCAAAACAGGTAGAATTTTACGCTTTCATCCTCACTTTTTTTTAACGAGTTTGATGTACAAGTGTTGACACAATTATTTCCCTTTTAAAATAAAGTTTTATAAAACATCTTAATAGTAAAATACTGCCGTTAGTTCTTTATTTTAATTAACATCTAATGTGGATTTGAATGAATACTGTTTTAAACGGCTTGAGATTTGCATAACTTAAACTAAGGTGTGTTTGTGATCAATAAACAAACTACAAGTTTTTTTTCTATATAGTACATCTGTGTTTAATTACACTTATTATTAATTTACTGAATTATACTCATTGAAAATGTTTATTTGCATATATTGATAAGATGTATATTTACTATCTACCGATCACTAGTATCATATGAAATATTAATAATAACAAATCAATTATAAATAATAACCTCAAGGTATTGATTACTTTATATTAATTATAAATGTATCTTTAGTGAAAGATTAAAGCTTAATGTAATAATTAATTAATTTATTTATTTATTTATATATATATATATATATATATATATATATAGTCATTTGATTAATTGAAGTGTAAATTAACGCACAATAATACATTAAATTATTTACCACGTGTTAACATTTTTAAATATGCATAACTTACATTAATATATTTTTTAAACAAAAAGCATTATTCATTGAGAAACACTGTTTACAAGATTATTTCTATTCTTAATTTAAATATTTACATAATTTGTTAAAAAGTTAAATTACGTCATGAGAAATCAGTAAAATAGTTTTCATAAACATTTCTAAATTTATTGATGAGTTTTTAGGGTTAAAATACTAGAATTGTCAGATTTGCTTAAATAATAAATCCACTTAGTTTTAGTCAACAAAAAGCACTGAAAAGTGGCCCCATCACGAGGATGCCATCTACCAGCCAAGAAACTTTGTTATGTTTATCAAGGCATCAAAATTGATTATTTTAATATGCTGTACAAATATAGTAAATAATGAAGAAGTGACTATGTCACCAACCACAATGAATAAATGAATGCCTTTCAAACTAAAAATTTTGGCAATTTAAGACATATTCAAGGTTTTAAATAATCTTTTTAAGCCGTATGGATAGGAGCGTATCATCATCATCATCATCAACAACAACAACAACAACAAACAACAAACAACAAAACTAACAAAAGTTGGTAGTAGAGCTACCTCTTCATTAGTTCCACGTTCGCATAGCATCCTGACTTTCTATGCAAAGAGGTTGACAGATGTGAATTGAACTTTCGGAAATAAATGAAGTTTTTTAGCTGAAAGACCGCTTTCTTGTGACGACAAGGCGATGTTTTTTTTGGGGGGGGAATTAGAGGTCGACGCCGATTTATGGATCCAAATGCCTAACCGGCTACATATAGATACTTTGAGATAACGTTTAGTCATCTTATATATATAACATCACCCATTCACTGAGAGAAAATCTAGTAAAAGCCCAATTATACTACTGTGCACTCGGTTCCTACTGTTATTAGTTTAGATTCCTATGGGCATCTAGGATGCACCACGTCGAGGAGAAACAGTCAGTAATATTATCATTACTCATTATTACTCAAATATTCAGAATTATTAGCATCAAAAAATTTATATAATTCTGTAAAGTGCAATGTTTTTAACAACATAGTCGATTTTTTTTATGAGTGAGACTTCATTTTTAGCGATTAATTTCTTGTTTGAGAACGTTTTCAATAACGTTTAAATATGAATTATAATGAGGTACATATATAGAAATGGGCTTTCTGCCTATCGTAGTTTTTGTAGTCTGACTAGGTCAATTACATATATATATATATATATATATATATATATATATATATATATATATATATATATATATATAGCAATATATTAAATTATTATTTTTTGAATCACATGTTTACCGTATTGACTATATTTATATTCACTATCATATGACATATATTTCATTATGTTCCCATTATTTCTACTACTACCTTTTTGTAATTTTGTAATTTTATTTATTTATTTTGATGGTAAAAATGTATCTTTCTGCTGAATACATCTCTAGTGAAATTTTAAAGCATGATGTAATATATATATATATATATAGTGCATTGTAGGTTATATTGAAAAGTACATTATCGCTTTTGAAGCATTTGATGTAGCACTGTTTTATAATTTTTTTTACCATGTTCATATTTATTAAGGTTCTCACATTTATTTTGAAATGTTTTCGTAGATAAATTTTTATTTTGGTTGGTGACGTGATCACCTCTTCATTATTTTCCATATTTATACGGCAAATAAAACGATAGACTTTGATGACTTGATAAGCGTGACAAACGTAAAAGAATAACAAAGTTTCTTGGTTGATAGACGTTGCCATTGTTTGCAAACATTGACGAGGCCGCTCGATATTTTGTCAGGGTTATCTCCCTTAGCCCAACGGCTACATATGATATACGTATACTTTATGATACCTTTTAAGTATCCTAAGTGTATGCTAGCACCCACCCACGGTAGCGGAAGTCCAGTTATACCACTGTGCATTCGGACCCTGCTATTATTAGTCTAGATGCCTAGGGGCACCTAGTCCAGGATGCATCACGTGGAGAACAAACAGGCAAGAATAACACTATCATTGGAAACTGAAAGTTTATAAGCATTTTTCAAATCTTAAGAATCATTAACATTCAATCGGAACTAATATAAAAATCTTTATTCTATTTTTTGTATAAAATGTTAATTTCTTCGTTTTGTTTACGAGTTAAATAATAGTATAGATCTTTGTTAGTACGAAGTGCTTGTTTATTTGGAAACTTTAGATACAAAATTCAAATGCGTCTTTGAATGACTTAATATATTTGTTTTTATTTATCAGAAAAGTGTTCATTTTAAATTTTATTCATTTATATATATATATATTACTCAGTTAAAGTAATTGTAAAAGTAAAACGGGGAGACTGGAAACTGGGAGTATTAAGAAAGTTCAAGAAAAGAAACTGAAGTTAGTGAAAATGGAAATGCTTAGATAGTTGTTGGCATTGTCTAAACAAGACAGAATAGAAAATGATGTTGTTCCAAGAAAACTAAAAGTCATTGAAGCTTATAATAAGTTTTATGAAAAGAAAGAGATTGAGGTAGTATGACCACATTCTAAGAAGCGAGGAAACCTACGTAACAATGCAAATATTGCCATTGGAAGTAAAAAGAAAAAGAAACCGAGGTGAATTAAAGACAAGATGGTTATATTGTGCAAAATCAAATATCAAAAGTAAGGGACTGACAAAGATTGACGCTGTCAATAGAACCAAATTGAGAAATCTTGCTGGAAACAGTGATTCCTTATCAAAGAAGGTTAACATATTGACTGTATCTAAAAATAAATATATATTTCTAAAAACAAAAATAACATATGTTTGATTGTTATCATTACAAACCAAACGGAACGTAATTGTAACTACAGTAGGTGTACATGCTCCTGTCAAAGTAATGCTATACAAATCTTTAACACGAGTTACATTTAATTTTTAAAAATTGTATTTTTAAAAATATTTTCTATTAATATTATTTAATTGCGGGTTGAACAAAAAACCGTAATTTAATCAATTTTGAAAAATAAAAAAGCAATTATATTATCTGTTTTAAAATAAATTGTTATAAAAAGAATGCAAGGTCGACCAAAGAGAAGATAGTTAGATTGTGTGCGGAAGTAGATATAAAGGAAACAAGGGGCTGACAGAAGCAGCAACTTTTTATAATAGGAAGAAAAACTGCAAAAGATGAAGAAGAGTTAGCCTAATTCAGCAAAATTGGTGACATTAATAACAGTTTTCAGCTTTTTTGTACATTCTCCATTTGGTTCAATCACCTTTGTCATCACCCTTTTTCTTCCCATCTGCTTCTAACCATTTTTTCTATGACCAATCTGGTTTTTTACACTCTACCTCTACTGAAAAAACTTGCCTTATCATATAGTTTTATTCTCTACAATAAGCGTAGTCGTATCACCTCAATCTTTTTGCTCAAATCTTTTTATAAGCTTTAATGACGTTCAGCTTTCTTCTGATGGAATCATTTTCTATTTTGTTTTAATTGAACAATTCTAACAACAAATAATGTATATTGTGAAAATAGATGTAAATGTAGAGATGTAGAGATCGAGCAGGTCAGAGTTTTAAGTTAAATATCCTTTATCCGTGTGACAGCTATTTTTTGTATAAAAATGGATATATTATGGCTCATGGCTACAAAAAATAAGGAATATAAAAAAAGCATTTATTGGAACATTACTATTGATTGACGAATAATCGATAGTTAAAAAAGCCTAATTTTGGAAAGAAATTATTGAACCGGTAGTCATAGTTACAATTTTATGCATCTGAAAGTCTTATTTAAGTTAATCTAATAATAATAATAATAATAATAATTCGTTGGATTGAGCTGTTGATTTTGTGGCATTCGTTGACAAATTCATAATTCAGTTAACGGGCACCAAAAGATAACGTGATCAGTTTTGCTGTGAACATAAAAATATGTCCTTTTCATTTGCAAATTAGCATCGCCATTGTATGTTTCATGATGCCGTTGTTTTCAAAACAGGTAGAAATTTGCGCTCTCATCCTCATTTCTTTTTTAATACGAGTTTGATGTCGGATGTACAAGTGTTGATACGATTATTTACCTTTTAAAACAAAATTTTATAAAACATCTTAATAGTAAAATGCTACCGTTGGTTCTTTATTTTAACTGACACCCAGAATGAATTTTAATAAACATTAAACCATTTCAATTTTGCACAAATTAGTATGTATGCGATCAATAATATAATAAACTGCACATCTCTGTTTGATTTTATTCATTTTGATTAATAGTTTATTTGTCAAGGTTATTCATTAGCAAGAAAATAATCGATAGTTGAAAACAATCTAATTAAAAAAAACCCCAAAACTGATTGTCATGCTTTCCTGTTTAGAGTCACCTTTTAGTTGACAAAGCTACAACTTCCATTTCTACGGCTAAAAGCCAAACCTCATTCAACAGCTTTTATTGATCACTTACTAAATGCTATTTCTTGTACAAATCTGTTTAAGCAATCAGATCTTGACAACGTTTCTGTTACATTAATCATTGAGCAAAAACAGACATATTGGAACAAAATGAACACGATTATGAACAGATAAAATAAACAAAAAGACTGTAAAAAGGCCTTCTACGAAACCAACTTCATCGCGCTAACTGTATGTAAATAGACGACGCAAAATGACACTATGTGAAACATTCTTTCTGAAAGTGTCGATAAAACAACTTTTTTAATTATTAATCAATTGGATTTGGTGAATTGATAAAATGTTTGTTACAGTAGATTTATGTTCAAATGGTGTCGATATTGCAAAAAACATGATGTTTTGTTCATTTTTGTTAGTGACATGGTCATCTCTTCATTATTTTCTGTATCTATATGGCATATAAGCAATCAACTTTGATGACTTAATAAACGTAACAAACGTAGAATAATAACAAAATTTCTTGACGGGTTGACGGCATCCTTGTAATGTCGTCACCGTTCGCAAAGATTAACGAAACCGCCTGATTTTATATCAAGGCTATCTCCCTTAGCCCAACGGCTACATATGGTATACGTATACCCAAAAATACCTTTTAACTATCCTAGGTGCATATTTGTATCCACCCGCCAAAGCGGAAACCCGGTTATACCGCTGTGCACTCGGACCATGCTGTTATTTATCTAGACGCCTAGTGGAACCTAGTCCAGGATGCACCACGCGATGGACGAACAGTCAGGAATATCACGATCATTGGAAATTAAAACTATAAACATTACTCAAATCCTCAGGATTATTATCATCCTATTGTTCGCTTGGATAGTCCTGTAAAAATGCACTCACGATTGGCATCAAATAGTCAAAAAACACTGCATTGTAAATAGTTACCACAGTTAAATAATGTTTTTTATTGTCTACTGCCCACTTTAAAAGATTGTGTGTACACTCCACGTTCCTGTATCAGCTTAACTTTTGGTACTGAATATTTTGTGTCAAAGATTGAATTTCTTTTTAAATTTTATTCCTCAAATATTTATATTATATTCCAAATTGATATTTTTAAAAATACAATCATATTAAGTTGTGTGTTGTCTGGAGGTAATTGTATAAATGTAACTTTTATTTTAACCAAGAATTTATATGACTAAAATACATTAGTTTCAAAAGTATAACAAAAATTGTTATCTTTCTTAAATATAGACTAAAACATTCCTTTTGTTAATTGTTTAATAATTTATAGCATCACATTGAGGTCCAACATTAAATATAAAATTGAATTTATCAATTTTAGTGCTACCTTAAACAACTACTAGTTTAATCCTACTTTAATATTTTTAAAATATAATTTTAACCAAAACCATTTTGACTTACTATTTAATAAATAATATTATAAAATTAAGTATAGTAATAGTAGTTCCTTAGCCATTTATACAACTTTGTCACAGAGTGATGCACAATTCAGTTGACATCAATTTCTGTTGTTTCTAAGGCATATATATATATATATATATATATATATATATATATATATATATTCCTAATCGTATGTGTGTTGATGATTACTTTTATACCGCATTGCAAATTGTATCTACAGTTTATTTTAAGAAATAATCGTATGTGTGTTGATGATACTTTTATACCGCATTGCAAATTGTATCTACAGTTTATTTTAAGAAATAACACTTAAGTGCTCATCCTCGTTTTATTACAAACATTTCTCTAAAGATATTAATGTTAATAATTATGACGATTTGAGTAATGCTTATAAAGTCTCAATTTCCAATGATGGTTATATTCCTGATTGTTCCTCATTCACGTGGTGTATCTTGGACCAGACATATAAACTAAAAACAGCAGAGATCGAATGCACTGTAGCATAACTAGTCTTTCACTGGACTCTCGCTTAGTCAATGGCTACTAGCATATACCCAAAATGCTTAAAAGATTTTCTCAAGGTATCCATCACTATATGTAGTTGGTTAGGCTTGTGGATCCGTCAACTGGCGGAAACTCCTATTTTCCTCAAAAAAGATTGCCTCATCAATTCTTGTGAACAAGGGCGTTGTTGCAAGTAAGTTGTTTTCTAACCAAGAAACTTCACTGACCTCCCTTCCCAAGTTTAATTCGCTTCCGACAACCTCTTCCTATAGGAACTATACAAACTATACAAACCTAATAAAAAGTTGGCTTTGTCATTTACTTTAGTTGTTTTTTGTTTTGTTAAGAATAATTAGTTGGTCAAAGTATCCACTATTGTTGATAAAATTATATCATTAGTTGTTTACATATCAACTTTTATCAATGTATATAGTTTGTGTTTAAAAAAATTAATTTTTTTCCAGACAATAAGATATTCTACTCCTGTAAAAGGATTACATGTAAAATAGTGAAGCATTCCATATGTTTAACGCCGTGGCAGCCATTTCCAGATCCGGTTGAGAAAAGAAGAGGGTTTGAGTGCAAGGTTAGCAACCTAGCATCCGTAAAAAAATGATTGTCAAAGAAGCAACAAGATGACACCATTTTATTAAAATACGGTAGAGGAGTAAAAGCATGATTACGATAACGGAGTTTGGCAAAATCCGATTAGAATTTCGACCTTTGATATACATGATTCTTAAAGACAAAAATTTTATATAGAACAATCTTGCCTTTCCCCATACTCTTTAGAACAAAAGGGTTTTGAAACAATAAATTATAATAACTTATTATGATGAGATCATGAGAAGAATTGACTCTCGTTCACTCCATGACATCATTACAATTAGACGAAGAAAATTACTTGGTCAAATTCTACCTTCACCGCCCGAAAGACCAGCAAGAACGGTTTTGGAATGGACAATTGTAAATGGTAAAAGAAAGGTTGACAGACCACAGAAAACTTGGCTAAGAACTATTCGGGAAGATCTAATTAAAATGAATGTTTCATGGGCACAAGTAAAATGTTTAGCAAAATGTTCAAATACATGGAAACATTTTGTTGTCTCATGTTCTCTTTGAATTACAAGACTTTGATGTTAAATTGTGCTGTAATTGTTATCTTATTGCTTATTTTTTAAAGCAAAAGGGTTTTGTAATAATAATAATAATAATAATAATAATAATAATAATAATAATAATAATAAATAATAATAATAATAATTATTATTATTATTATTATTATTATTATTATTATTATTATTTAAAAAAACCCTTGTTCTAAAAAACGTCACAGGGTGACAATTTGGTTCTATGTGAGTGCCACTTGGAATTATCTTAGACTTATCTTTTGATAACTGATTTTATTTCTTCATGGACTTCTGTTTTTAAGTATCCACTTCTAAACAATGTGCGCACACTTCACATTCCAATACGGGTTGACGTTTTGGCATTGAACTTACTTTCAGCTTTCATTTGACCCACGTTCGTTTAATTAATTAATTAATTAACCCTTAACATTGAGAAACAAACCGACCACAACTACTGTAACACGATTGGTCTATTATAAACAACCTTGAAATTTTTAAACCGGTTAAAATCGATAATTATTCCATTGACCAACCACAAATTTGCAGATAATTATTTGATAGTATCCAAATTTTTGAATGTTGAACCAGACAAAAAATGTGTTTAATTTCTTTTTCTTCAAAGTTTAAATATTCAAACGTGTAGAATAATTATATGGTTAAGATTTAAAGTGAAATGTAGTTTGTCAAGTGTAGACATCATGAACAAAAGCAGATATTAGAAAAACTTTTAAATTGTATTTAATAAAATTAAAAAATGCTTTGCTATAACTGAGGAATAAAGCCCCATAATTCAAAAACTACTTTGTAAAAATATATCTTAAAATTACATTTCAAACACGATTCATTAATTTTGACTATATATATATATATATATAGTTTTAAGCTGCAAATATTCCATTATTCAATTGGAATTGTACGTTTTAATATTAACGGATGTACATCAGTGTCCGTTGGCTAATGTATTTCTAAAAGTAGAACCTTCAAAACACATGGTAATATTGCTTAGCGTCTTTTGGGTGCTCTGAGATAAAGTCCAAATTAATATTTAATAAATCATCATTATCTTGTTTCCTTCTCTTGATCTTACCAAACGTGAACAACTGCCAAGGAACTAACTGCAGTTATTGTGACTGTCAAATTATTTTGATTTTACGTGAGATGACAGGACTACTACTCGTTATTTCTAAATTTGTAAAAAATTTTGAATAACAACTAAACGAAACGCCTATTATTCAGTATAGCATGTGGCAACAAGTTTGTTCCATGTAATTGAACATTTTGTCAAAATTTTTGTTTAATCCTACGTTCCTTTTATTTTAATTAAAGCACTACAAATGGTTCTTGGTGAAAGTTTCTGTAGTTTACCAACTTTTCTTCATTATCTTCAATTGACTATTCCAAAAACGTTCCAATTGGTCTAATTTTTATTTTTATTTATTTGTTTTTTATTTTATGCTTATTACTTTGAATATTTTACAATAAACATCTTTCAGTAGTGGACATTTTAGCAAAGCCGGTGGTGGCATTTGAACCCATGCCCACCGAGGTCAAAATTCGAGCGCTGTACCGCTAGACCACCCCTGCTATAATATTGTAATCTAATATGCTCAGTTAACATGGACTAATAATATAGTTTATTAACTAAAATCGTCAACTTTTTAATGGCATGAAAGTTTATAAAACTTTGCCTAGAGATGATCATAAATGAACCAATCTAGACAATTCCCAACCTGGATAAGGAGGAGGGTTTGAGCACAAGGTTAGCAATCTGGCTTCTGTAAAAAATCTACGTTGTTACAGAAACGATAAAAAGATGTAATTCCGGAAAACAACGGCAAAGAAGGAATAGCACGATCTAGATGATAGGATTGAGTAAAAGCTGAAAAGAAGCTCAATCTTCAATTAGACAAAGAAAATTATTTGGTTTAATTGTACATTTACTGCCCAAAATATTAGCAAAAACAGTTTTGAAATGGACAATTGATAATAATAAAATAAAGGTTGGTAAACCAAAGAAAACTTGACTATGAACCATTGGGAAAGATCTAGTTGAAATGAATATCTTATGGGAGATAAAACAAGCATTTTGCAAAATGTTTGAACATATGGAATCATTTTGTTGCCTCTTGTTCTTTTAAAATTATGTGACTATGTTGTTGTTTTTGCTATCACTGTTATTTTGTTGCATCATGCGTATTTTAAAGCAAAAGGGTTTTGTATAATAATAATAGTAATAATAATAATAATAATAATAATAATAATAATAATAATAATAATAATAATAATAATAATAATAATAATAATAATAATAATAATAATAATAATAATAATAATAATAATAATAATAATAATAATAATAATAATAATAATAATAATAACAATAATAATAATAATAGCACGTGACTAATAAAGTAATACAGTTTTTAATTATAAATTTTTTATTGATTGTATTTACTTAATTGTTTTTAAAAATATTACGTATTGATCGCAAATATACATATATATACTGTTTAAAAATTTTACTTTTTTTAAAGTTAAATTCCTAACATGAGTTTGGACAATAGTGAAGTTGAATCGTTAAACAATTTAAAAACATTGTTGCTCAAATGTGATCCACAACTACAGTTACTCGTTAATGACAATAACCGGTGAGTAGTGAATCCTATTGCTATTTTATTGTTCTACTCTTTAATAAGTGGACATTTTCCGCCCGTGAAAGGACATGTGGCTAGAGCATAGCTAAACGTGGAACTGGATAAGTCCCACAACTGGCACTAAATACAGGTTCTTGTTTGGTTTTACTAAATATCCACTTGTTAAAAAACGTTTATTGTGAAACATTTTTTTTTCATTTTACTAGTTCAAATGTTTTACACGGGAAACGCATCTTTTAGCAGTAGACATTTGAGCGAAGCCAAACGTGAGCCCACATTTGGTGCCGGTAGTGGAATTCAAACCCATGACTACCCAGGTTCGAGTCGAGCGCTGTACCACCAGACTACCCCAGGACAAGTCTCTTTATCTATTCTGTGGCAGGATGCTATTTATGTAACAAATTTCACCAATAATACGTAAAATAATCAATATTTAGAGGCATTTAAACAAACGTTTATTGTAGCTAGCTAAATTGCTTCTAGTAATTATTAAATGAAAGAATTTATTTTGTCACTATAACACAAATCAATAATTCAAATTTCTAAAAGCAGCATTTTTGTAGAATCGGTATTAAAAATGACACCACTTCGAAACGTGGTGTTAATATTTTTTGATTTATTGTGCCACATTTTTTAAACCAAATATTATACTTAGTTAGTTCATACATGACTCATCATCACCGTGCTTCTATTTCTTCCATTTATTTTTTGTTCTAGCTTGACTCGATTTCTCAAAGCTCGGAACTGGGACGTGTCATCAGCGCACAAACTTATAGAAAAAGATGTAGAATGGCGCCAAAACGTCAAACCGCACTTGATAGACTGCGATGCCTGTCACAAAATTCCTGGAAATCATTCAATGGTAAGAAGATCGATTTATAGATAGCTTGGTACTGTTCTACAATTAAACAGCCGAATTAAATTCTTTCTTTTTATTGTTCATTTTTATTTTGAATTTACTGCTCGAATGTTTTGCGTAAAAAGCTTTTCAGCAGATGACACTGATTCCTTGGTGAAAAATTTCATTCAGTTCATTCCTATATTTGTACGGCATTTTAACTTATGGATTTCAATGACTTGATGAGAGTAGCAAACGTAGAAGAAAAACCAAGTTTCATGGTTGGTAAACGGTATCATTATGATGGCACCACTGTTCGCAAAGATTGACGAGGGCGCCTTATTTTTTGTCAGGGTTATCTCCCTTAGCCCAAGGACTACTTGTGATATACATATACTTTAAAATACCTTATAATTATCCTGGGTGTATGATTGCACTCATCTTACAAGGCAGAAATCCAGTTATACCGCTATGCTTTCTATCCCTGGTGTGTTAGTATAGGTACACCTAGTTCCTGATGCGTGACTTGAAGGCAACAGTCAGGAATATCATTATTGGAAATTGGGACGTCATAGGTTTTACTTAAATACTCAGGATCATTAGCATCCCACTTGGTGAGAATGTCTACTTTAGAAGATGTGTAATAATGATTTAAATTATAGGTAGTTATATAGTGTATGTTTTAGCTGCAGGATTTTATGAATATGGGTATGTGTGTGTACGAACTGCAACTATTGAAAATTAATTAGTCATAATTTTATCTATTTTTTTACTACTTATTTTATTACTAAAACATAAACCGGAATTTAATAATTATTTTAGTTAAATGACTTTGGATAAATTTATATTTATTCTGTTTTCAATGCCAAGTTACAGAATATTGATAATTATGAATCGGTACTTGTACACAGAAATATGCCCCAGTTGAATAAAAACTGAAAGAAAGCTCAATCTTTAATATGGGAGATCCTTATGATTAAAAATGAAAAATAGTCAGATGAAACAATCTTGCAATTCCATACTTTTAAGAGAGAGAAAGGGTTTGCTAATAATAAACAATAAATCGAAGAACGCTTAGTATTTAGACTTCCACTTTAAAAGATCAATGCTAGTATACACTCAACAAACCTAAAAGATATTCCAATATCATATGTAGTCAGGGTTACTAATACTAAAAATTTGAGTAATGCTTATAATTTCCAATAATTATACTCCTGAATACCACCTCTATGTAGAAGATCCCAGGCTAGGTGCACCTAGACTAACAGAGTAGAAACTGAATACACAACGAAATAACGGAGCTTCTGCCTTAACAGATAAAAGTACTTCAAGATATTTTAAGAAATATGTATGGCAGATGTAGACACTGGAAAATAACCTTGAAAAACAATCAAATAGCTTAGTCAATCAGTGATACCGTTGAAAGGATGCCATCTGTCAACCAAAAACTTTTTTATTTTCTACGTTTCTTATGTTTATATAGTTATCAAAGTTAATCGTTTATTATGCTGTACAAGTACAGAAATAATAAAAAGGTGATCACGTCATGAACCACTATTCATATATATATATATATATATATATATATATATTATATGATGTAATTAACTTAACATTTATAACTATGTAACATACATACACATATGCAACATGCATATGTTAAGTCCACGCTAAATTTAATGAAGTTACAAATTGTTTTTGTGCACACAAAATGGGTTTTAATGTGTGGATGTAAACAGATTCAAGTGTTTTTAACACATTAACAGTTTGAGTAGTTATCATCACTTTAAAGCTATCATTAAAGTTCACTCGATGTATAAGTTATAAGTGTTAAGTTAAGTACATCATATAATTATATATATATATACTGATTCTTTATATGTTTATGACTGAAGAGAATATACAGAAGAAAATTCATCTCACAGTTTACGTTTTCTATTATTTTTGTTTGGAATTATAAAGGGAACCCAATGCTTTAAATTAATACTTTTATTTATTTATTTTCACTACTTAAAATGTTTTACTGAAAACGTTTTTCAACAGTGAACATTTTAGCCTGATATTTAGACTTCAACTTTAAAAAATTAATGCCATTATGCACACAACATTAAAAGATATTCCAATATCACATGTAGCTGGGGATGCTAATGATCCAGAATATTTGGGTAACGCTTATAAAGTCTCAATTTCCAATGATAATCATATTCATTACTGTTCTTCCTTCACGTGGCGATCTTCTTCGAGAGAATTGGAGGTTTACACTAGTTTATGGATCCACAAAACTAAATGGCTACATATGACAAACGGATGTCTTGAGATACTAGCGCCCATTGACTGAGGAGGAGTCCAGTGAAAGCATAGTTAAACATCTGTGCATTCGATCCCTGCTGTTATCAGTCTAGATACCTATGGGCACCTAGTCAATTATGCACCACGTAGAGGAGCAACAGTTAGGAATATCACAATCATTAAAATTTTAAACTTTGTAAGCACTACTCAAATCCTCAGTATAATTAGCATCCCGAAAAAGAGAAAACCACTACTTACTACAGAAACCGGTAAGTGGATTTTCCGGTAATGCAGTTAATTCCACGCAACGTAGAACCAGAACAGGCAAATAGAAGATACTGTTTAAAGAACCATCAATTTTGACATTAGTTAAAATATTTGTCATTTTTAAACATTAGCGTCAAATTGGCTTTGATCTGTTGGGCCGTCCTGTCTTATTCACCAGCTTTCATCAACCCGTTTCTCAAGGTAACATCATTCAAGAATCGGTAAATCACATGATCTATACGTTCGAAAATGCTATACGAAGTATGCAAAACAATGTTACCCAGTGGGTAATTATTATCGATTGTGCAGGTAAGCGTTATAAAAATCAGCTGATTTTATATAATCAATTATATATATATATATATAAACATACTGTTTTTCGCACCCTGTTTTGGAAATTATAGTAAAAGTACTTTTTTTATGAATTTACTGATTGTTTTTGGTTGTGTTTATTATTATTATTATTACTTGAATGATTCACAAGTAGATATTTTAGCAAAACCCATCGAAGTCCACAATTAATGTCGACAGTGGGACTTGAACCCATGCCCGCCCAAGTTCAGTTTATCTAGGAATAGTATTATTGTTAATTATTATTATTATTATTATTATTATTATTATTATTATTATTATTATTATTATTATTATTATTATTATTATTATTATTATTATTTAAACTGGAGCTGATAGTTAAAAGATTGACATTCATTGGTCATTGTGACTGGTGACGTGTAGTTACCTCTTCATTATTTCTATATCTGTATGGCATTGCAAACGATCAATTTCAATGACTTGATAAGAGTAACCAAACGTAGAAGAATAACACTTTTGACTGACAGCCGTTGAAAAAGTTTGTTGCTTCATTGATTTGTTATACCTGGGTGTTTGGCGGATTAGTGTTTAAGTGAGCTGCTTATTATCTGAGTACTTTGGCTTGCTAACCCACTAGTTCCAGGGTTCAAAACAAAAACACAGCACAACGTTTAGACCAGAATCCAATATTGCAAATTTCACATTATATTTATATAGGAAGGGGCTTGTTATCCAGTCCATTGACTTCATTATGATTCGTCGTACGAGTCACTTATCGATCGTAAATCGGTGTCATCCTAACATGATTGATTTTAATCACCAATATCAAAAATAACACCTACTTTTTTAATATTTTTTAAAATTACTCCATTGATATTAGTGCTCATTTTCTATATTTGTGTAAGAAAAAACTTTCCAATTTTATGCGGACATCTAATGTCCTAGAGTGGTCTAGTCGTATAGCGCTGGACTCAAACTTACGTGGGGATGGGTTCGAGTGCTACCGTCGGTATTAAATGTTCTTTGCTAAATGTCCAGTTGCTAAAAAATGTTCTTTGTAAAACATTCAAAAATAAAACATCATCTTTACACACTTTTGCTTTAGCATCATTTGATAACATGTTATCAAGGATACCAAGTAAATAAAAATTGTCAACTTTAGATTACCCAAATTTACGCTAGATGACAATTAGGAAGAGTAAAAAACACATTTGTCAAACAACACATTTAATTTCTGTTTAACAATAAATAATAATAAATACTAAAATAGGCGTGCTTCTATTTGATACATTGAAAACGAGAAATATAAGTAAATAAATAAATAAATAAATAAATAAATAAATAACTGAAGCAACCAAAATAAATAAGCATGACACACGTTTCTTATTAGCAATCATTACAGTGCCTGTGTTCAAACAGATTTTGGCACGGCTGACCGTTGTGCATCGACGGCTTCTTTACATGCCGCCAACGCCATTGATTGCCTTCGTGAGCACCTGTATTTACCGAACACAGACAAGGACTCCATGCACTCCACGGAGTTAGGATGCAATCCTGTTTGGAACCCCACATGCCGGTGTTGATCTTCTGCCACTCGGTATTGGTCAAGTCGCTCGGTTTGCCTCTGTCCAACATTTGACCTTGAACTTTCGAGCTGGCTATCCTAGCCTTGGTCATCAATCGGTGCTTTTCCATTTCGACAGGCATACACGTTGCCATGCAGTTTTCATGCGATTTGAAGTTGTTTGAAGTGCCACCACATCCATGGTAGTCGAATTCGCGACACCGGCGCATGCGTGGAGAAAAGTACCTGTTGGAAATAGGCGCTAGTTTTGCACGTGGGAATAATGGATTGATTTTAGTTAAAACCAATTTTAGAGTAGCCAGATTTAAGTCCGATTGTGAAAAAAAGGATGGAAAGTAAATTTTACTTCCTAAACGTTTTGGCAATTAAATTTTGCTAAAAAAAGTAGGATAGAACGCTAATTAATAAAAAATACACCAAACAAGTTGAGGGACAGTTCTAATAAACAGGTTGAGAGATAGCTCAATCTTCAATGTGCGGAATATAGGGTACGAAAAATGTACAGTACAATTACATGGAACAATTGTATTGCCCCATGCTCCAAAGCAATTTTAATAATAATAATAATAATAATAATAATAATAATAATAATAATAATAATAATAATAATAATAATAATAATAATAATAATAATAATAATGATACTAATAATAATAATAATAATAATAATAATAATAGTAATAATAATAATAATAGAAATAACGACTAATCACAGATAATTTCCGTCCTTAAGTACATTCCGAAAGAATTAAAACCTTACCACAGTATAACAACTTGTCAAGCTTAATAAAAATATAATTTCTAGATAGAATCACATCTATGCTAAGTAATATCGGATACGCATACATGAATGTTATACAAAAAAGTGTGAAATGTTTTGGTTATGATAAAGTCGTGTAAGGCTAAATCAAATAGTTACAGCAAAACTTGTCAAGATATGAAATTTGATAGTCCATCACGCAATCTGAATGACTAGTCACTTACAGAAAAAGTGCGAACAAATTATTTACAATTTATTTACAACATTTAGCTATAAAGTAGTATTGCATCTATACACTGAATAATAACCAATAATTCCAAATTTGTTGCACCAACCAATGAATTGCTGATATTTTGAACAAAACCTCTCAATAAAATTTACCGGCTGGGTTTGTGGAGTTGTGTAGAACCAAACATATCACTAGTTGATCCTATATATGTTTACAAATCTAGTCAAGAAGTGTTTGAGTCTGATATTCTTTTTAATTTTTACTAGTTTAAATGCGTTACATGGGAAACGCATCTTTCAGCAGTGGATATTTGAGCAAAGCCGAACGTGGATCAACATTTGGTGCCAGTGATGGAGTTTGAATCCATGCCTACCTAAGTTTAACTAGAGCACTGCACCGCTAGACCACCCTGGTACAGCAGTCCAGTGACAATCTCTCTCTCTCTCTTCTCTCTCTATATATATATATATATATATATATATATATATATATATATATATATATATATATATATATATATATATATATATATATATATATATATAATTGAACTCACCATCGAATTACTGGTGCCCAAACATTGTCCTTACACATTTTTCCTGGATCCATCAAAGTAAAGCACTCTTCAGTCGGCTTCAATATCTCCATTTCATCATTGCCGCTGGCATCGAGCTGAGATGTCTTGAGTTGCAGCAGCGACAATCTTTCACGCCTCCACGCCGGCAGACGCTCAACTGCAGTCAGACACATCGTCTCACACATCGCTTTCGTCGCAAATCGATTGCGCCCTCCTTTACATCCCAAATACTTGAACTCGACACACGCGTGTTCAAGTGCATTGTAGTAGTAGGCAGAAACTTGTGTGCCGCACAATACGCCATCCTTTCGACCTTCGCCGCAAATAGAGACTGGATCGCATTGAGTTTCCGACAAGGTGCAATGGCGTTTTTCAATTACAACACTTTTGCGCTGTTCCTCCGACGTCTTGAAATAGTCCAAACACTGGGGTTTTTCGCTTGGTCGAACCAAGTAGCGCGTTCGCGTTTGCACGCCATTGCGATCGAGACACGTGGCGTTGCACGGAGTCCAGTCGGTCCACGGGAGTAAGCTGCACAAATTGCTGAAATCGCACGTGCGCTTGCGACCTTCACATGGCTGAAAGTCAAACAAAATGGGTAAATAGCATAAGTGACTCGAGTGCTATCGATCAACTTGGAGACAACAAACGAGGTCTCTGGTTCCAATGACAGTAGTACCACTTATGCTCTTTCCCCACATAGTGCATCCTGACTCATCTTAAAAGAGGGACAGCACGTTTTGTTAAATGAAAATACAGATTTTTATTATATGGACTCGGAATACCATTTACTTCGTTAAGTATTGCAAACAGTGGTATTGTCCCAAAGTTGCTCAACGTCATCCTTTTGTACCGAACAATTTCAGTAATTCCTGCACTTATTTGGATAACACTATGGATGTAAAAACCATCATTCAAGATTTTTTTAAAATTTTTTTTTAAAGTTTATGTTTGCTACTTTGAACGTTTTACGAAAAGCATCTTTCAGCAGTGATGATTATAAGCAAATACTACTATAAGCAAAACTCCGCCTATAGAAAATCACAAATAAACCAATCCTATTTTTAAGACAGAAGCGTTTGATAATAATAATAATAATAATAATGTCGCGTTGTTTTTGCAACATTTTGTCTACGACTAATGGATCTTGTCACCACTACAATTTCTTCTTGTAATACCATAATCAAAGTGCATTTTGTACAAATCGTGTTTACACTAGTGTATGTTACCATAAATAAAACTGTCAAAAAGACAATGCCTCACTTCTTCCTGCATCAGCGGCAAATGTTGACACAACTCATTCTTCTTGTTCAAAATCATATTGCGACTTCGCGTGCGTTTACCAACGCCACACGTAACCGAACACGGATTCCATGGCGACCAGGCGTCTGTTTGACACAGAAACGTGGCCATTTGAGCTAGGCTGGGATCGGACAGTGGATTGTCTTTGGACAGTCCACCTGTGGACAACACGGCGCCACTTGTTGGATTGCTTTTGTGACGCGACTTCTTGGTCAGCGTTGTGGTTAAATCGCCCATTACGGACTTTGGCATCTGGTCCGATTGAGTCTTTCCAACCAGTTTGCTACTGCCATCGACATTGAACAACTCTACGCCGTCTCCAATCGTCGTTGTGCATTCCCACGAGTGCTTGGGTAGGATTCGTTCGAGAGTTACTTTGGCTACGGGAACTTGTGGAGTAAACGGGCTGCTAGGCATCCAGTTACGAGTGATGAAACGAATAGGGTCGGGAATTTCCTACAGGCAGGAGGAGAAACGAAAACACAACACGGGTTTAAGATGATTGGCTTTGATTAGTTTTAGTCAATGTTCAATGTCACCGAAACTAGTTAAACTAAGAAAGTACATCTTCGGATCCCTATTAGAAACATGATAATGCCTCTAAAATCTCTATTTTCAATGATGGTGATATTCTTAACTGTTCCTTCTCTACGTGGAGCATCCTGGACTAGGTGCATCTAAGCACCCAGATTAAAACATCAGGGATCGAGTGCACAACGGTATAAATGGGCTTCTATTTTATCCGATGAGTGCAAGCTTACACTCACGGTACTTGAAAGGTATTCCAATCTATACTTAAACTATATGTGACCGTTGGGCTAAGAGAAACAATCTTGACAAAAAATCAGGCGGCCTCGTCAATTTTTGTAAACAGTGGCGCCTCCACAACTATCAGCCAACAAACTTCGTTTTACTTCTACATTTGTTATGCTTATCAAACCATATAGACTTAATAAAGAGGTGATTACGTTACTACAATAAATATCAGTGAGACACTGGATAGCAAATGAGAGTTTGTACGTCACATAATTTATAATAGTTTTATTTGAAAACGCGTGGCATATTTTTATAATTAAGTAGTTTATTGTTTGTCTAATGTATTCAGACACAACAAAATGCCGATTTTTTAATTTATTTTTTATGCTTACTACTTTGAAAGTTTTACGAGAAACATCTTTCAGCAATGGACGTTTTAGCAAATCCGAACGTGGGCCCGCATCTAGTGCCGGTTGTGGAATTTGAACCCATGTCCACCGGGTCTAAGATGAGCGCTGTACCGCTAGACCATCCCGGTTAAAGAATAGTTGATAGTGATGACGCGATCCAAACTCTATCCAATATAATGCGAATCTAACGACTTAATTACTGAACCTTCTAGGAACAGCAAATTGCTAAACACAAAACTGGGGCGGATATAGGTTCGAGTCCTACCGCAATCAGTCGTTTGACTTTGTTAAAATGTCAATTTGTCATAATATAAGTAATCCATTAAACATTCAAGTGTTAAAACAAAGTAAATTATATAATAAATATCCTACCCCATTGTCGATTCTATAAACACATTGACGACCATTGATAAATCTGAAATTGATTTATTTTAGCACAATGTACCGTTTTTACGTGCACCACAGCATGGTGTTCATTTTCACTTTATACTTTAAAAATAGATCATCACCAATGTTTACTATATTTTATCGTCTTAAACGCGTTCAAACACGATTATCAATTGCCACAAAAACACGTATTTTCGTATTGATACATATTTTTCAACATGATTGTATTGGCAATTTCTGAGACGTACTCACAAGGTCCTAAAAGCTAATGCTATACCATTATTAAGCCAATAAAAAAACAACGAATAATAACAATACCTTTCGATCAGCTTCTTTCGGAATATACGTATTGCCATGTCTCGATCCTGCATCCCACGGAAACAAATCAATTTCAAGCTTGCTAATCCACGTACATCCAGCCTGACATACAGACTGTCCCGACAGGCCGGCACACCAATTCGGACTGGGTCCCAACATCGACACTAGCGAAACAAGTGGATGTGTCCTGTTGACTGCCACATATATCGTGCGCGATTCATTCAACGTCTCTTCGCTCCACATGCCTGGAGCAGAAACAAGACTGTGAAGCGGTCCCACACCAACAGCTCCTCCTTGATTGTTGCCTAGGTTGGTATTCGATGCTGCCAGGCCCAACGATTGTTTGATAATCGTCGTGTCACCATAAGTACAAAGTGCTTGAATTCCAGCACTGGCGGGCTCGCCAATTTGATACAACTGGAATGCTGATGAATGACTCGTTCCGATGAAGTTGGTCCAGTGCAACAAGCCCGGATTATGTATGGGCCAGTCTTTGGGATGCGTTTCACGAGTCCACAAGCCTTGGAAAGTGATTTTGTACGTGGCACTGCCACAAGCGCAACAGTCTTTGGGTTGCATGTTGTCCATATGCATCGTTTCGTCATTTGACATCTTCATGACGTTCTTTTGTCGATTGGACTGGAGTGGATCTTGTTGTTGTTGCTGTTGTTTTTGTTGAGCGACCATGTAAGCTGGCAAAACTGGACTAGGTGGGCGAGTAGAACTTGGACAAAGAGTCTTTGACAAACCATCTGGTTAACAAAATGCAATAGAAAAAATGCATTTTATGGGGTGCTGGAACCTTGTCTTATTATAAAGTAGAAGATATTGATTGTGAAAAATTAATTGATCAAAGAGACTGTGGGCTCAAATCCCGGTCGGATGGATGCTAATAATCCTAAAGACTTGAGTAATATTTGTAAAGTTTTAATTTCTAATAATAGTGATATTCATGATTGTTCATCCTCCATGTGGTGCATCCTAGACTAGATGCCAACATATATCTAGACTAATAACAGTAGGGACCGAGTGCACAGTGGTATAACTGAGATTTTACTGGATTCCTGTTCAGTGAATGGGTGCTAACATACACCCAAATTGCTTAAAAGGTAGCACAAAGTAACTATTTACCATATGTAGCCAGTTAGGTTTGTGGATCCGTCAACCGGCGTAAACCTTAAAAAAGATCGTCTTGTTTATTCCTGTGAACACTGGCTTCGTCTTAAGGAAGCTGTTTTCTAGCCAAGAAACTTCATTTATCCCCCCCGGTTTAATTCGCATCCGACAACCTTTTCCTATAGGAATTCGAGAAGTTATTCAAACTTGGAATTAATGGCTGCCAGGAACTCATGTTATGTTATGTCAACAATCCTAAGGACTTGAGCAATAATTATCAAGTATCAATTTTCAATATTAGGGGCATTTCTTGATTCAGTGCACCATCATCCTGCATCCTGAACGCAGACCGAAACATATCAGAGACCAAGTAGACAGTAACAGTGTGAGTAGGTACCCGTTTTCACCAATGAGTACAAGCACACACGCAAAGTACCCGGCTTAAAAAGGTTAACAGCCTTGTCTTTTGAAAAAATAAATACTGTCGAAGAAACGTCAAGGAAACGCCATTCGAGAAAATTGAGAAGTAGAAGTACAAAGCAGGGCGACAGGAGTGAGTGTAAAAGTTAAAAGAAAGTCAACATTTTTGTTTGATCCAATGAGATATCCGTTTCAATTAGATCTTCATGTGTTCTACGTCAACCTTTCTGTTGCCATTATCAATTGTCCATTCCAAAACTGCTCTTACTGATTTTTTTGGGGGTGATAAACGTAGAACTTGACCAAGTAATTTCTTTCGTCTAATCGAAGCTTTCAGCTTTCATTCAATTCTGTCATGTGGGTCATGCTATCACTTTTTTACTGTTGTTTGCCGTAATAGCATCTTCTTATAGATTTTTTTACAGAGGCTAAACTGGTTCATTTATAATCTTCCATAGGTGACGTTTGTGCAATTTAGACAACGTACCTGTCGCATTATAAGTCCGAAGTCGCCGATAGTGCGTCTGTACGGCACTCCGAATGTGCACACATCCCGGATTCGACGTATTTGGAGCTTGCCAAACAATTATCAATTTTGTGATGCGTTGGTTGAACTGTTTTTGCTTCTCCGCTGTCTGGCGATTGCATCCCGGCCGAAGGTTGGCGAATACGACGTTTGTGAACCACGACTGACCCAAGTTGTATCGACTGAGTTTGGCGCTGTTCAATTCGATCCACTGACCTGCATCATTACTCGACTGGAATTAGGGGAAATGGAAAACATCAACAACATCAGCAGTATTGTCACCTGTGATAAATAACCTACGCCCAACCACCAACCAGTTATTGTCGCCGAAAAACTCGCATATCATCAGCATTCACGCGTAGTCAATAGACAACACTTTAGGTAGGCTCCCTTTAAATGTTAATTGCATTCCAAATTAAACCTCTTTAACAAACTCTATTTCTTGCAAAAGATAAGTAATCGGACGCTTAATTTAGTAATTCATTTGGACTGGCATAAATACTTGCATACATAAAAAAGGCTACCCAGTCTTGGGTTTTCTTATCTATTCTAGCAGGATGAGTAGATATTGTACGTAAAACATGGCAAATCCATTTTAGTCGTCTTTCTTTTATTGTATTAAAGATATATGGGCAATTAATATTAAATAAGCTACATACATTTGAAAATGGTTCAAACATTTCACTATATTTTGAGCAATTTCATTTAAGAGAAGGTAAAGAGTGAAACTATGTGAATCTTAAACAACTTTTGGGATGTTAAGGATTCTAAGAATTTGAGTAATACTTATAAAGTTTCAGTTTTTAATAATAGTGATATTCTTGACAGTCACCTCCATATGGCACATCCTGGACTAGGTGCACCTAAGCATCTAGGCCAAGGCAGCAGGAATGTAACTGAGCTTCCTGCTTGGTGAATGTGTAAAAATATACACTCAGGTACTTAAAAGGTACCTTAAGGTATACATATACTATATGCAGCTTTTAAGGTAAAGAAAATAATCTTGGTAAAAACTCAAACGGCATCTTCAATCTTTTTAAACAGTGGCGCTGTCATAAAAGGGATGCTTGGTAAACTGGGAACTATTGAAGCGTTGCCCCTGTTACGGATAGTAAGTGCTAAACTAGAAATTGAGTGAGCTTTGCTAATGGTCGACTTGTTAAAAAAACAAGATAAAGTATTCAAGCAATAAAACTAAATAACAAGTAAATAATAATAATAATAATAATAATAATAATAATAATAATAATAATAATAATAATAATAATAATAATAATAATAATAATAATAGTTATAATAATAATAATAATAATAGTTATAGTAATAATAATAATAAAGATAATAATAATAATAATAGTAATAATAATAATAATAATAATAATAATAATAATAACAATAATAATAATAATAATAATAATAATAATAGTTATAGTAATAATAATAATAAAGATAATAATAGTAATAAGAGTAATAATATTAATAGTAATAATAATAATAATAATAATATTAATATGAACAACCTTCAAAAACATAAAGCAGACGAAATGCGCACTAAGTTCTACATAACTTTAACCTGTCCAAGTTAATCTATAGGGTTGTCCTGTTCAAAGAACTAACCATAGACTGAATAAGGTTTCTACTTTGCTCAACTACAGCCTGCGAAATTGTAATTACTACAGTCCTTGCAATAAAGGTGGCTAAACTACTAAATGGGAAGAGCATGGATTCGAGTCTGGGCATTAGGAGATTTTGTTAAATGCACACTTGGTGAAAACTCTACATCTACATTGAAGCAACAAAACCGAAAAATACAATAAATAATCTCACACACACAAGTCTACTTCACTCACCTCGTTATCGGTGCTGCTCCACAAAATGGCATTTCTATAATCGACTGAAAAATATCGATTGGTCAGTATGACCAAGTATTTGCGTCCAGGCTCGTACCACTGATCAACCATTACTCCATCGGTCAACCGTCGTAGTCTTAACTCGAAGCCATGATCTTCCGAATGCTCGTCTTCATGGGGTGTTGTGCTTATCGAGTAACACTGGGAGGGTAACTTTGCCTGCAAACAAGGCGCTATCACCAGTCCTACAATCCATACCAAATACAGCAACATTGTTTATGTGGTCAAAGTGACGTGTTGTAGCTTTTTTACAAAGGGTTGGAGGTGCGTGGGCGAATGTTCAAGGCCATTTACATGTTCTATCCCTATCACTTGTTTTGCTTTAATTTGATTGGCTAGAAATGGACACAAATCGTGTTGTTTTCCTATATTTTTCTTCTATAAAAATGATTCCTCTTTTCAAAACGAGGCTGGTAAACACTACCCTGTAATGTAATTGATGTTTTTAAAATGGATTGTTTGTTTTTATTGTCCTTACGAATAAGCATAAATTTTATTGCCTACACGAAACATTTTTTAGCTAATGAACATTTTGTGACGTCTGATTCCTGCAGTGACTCAGCTGTTTAAACTACTTTAGCACAAATTTGTAATCTAATTCCCCAAAAAAATTTACAATTGTTCTGTGTATTGTAATTATTTTTTATTGACTTTTTTTGTTTATTTTTAATGGTTGAATGCTTGACAAGAAACTTTTTCCGCAAGTGGATAATTGTGGCCCGTATTAAGTGCTCGAGGTGGGGGATCGAACCCATGTCTACCCAGGTTTGAATCTAGCGCTTTACCAATAGTAATGGTAGCAATAACAATAATAAAGTATATTTATAAAGATGAATGTAGACTGACTTTTCTAAGAAGTATCACTACAGTGGATAACGAAATTGAATTTTGTATTGGTCAACTATAATATTTAAGAATATTTAGCACTTTTTACTTATTTTGGACATATCTAACACTTACTAATAATACCTTAAATAAAACTTTATATATATATAAAGAAAAAGTTACAAACTTTGTAATATCAATAATTCAAGTAACATTCACTTTTATTTATAACTTCTACCAGCCGCTTTAATTCTGAGACTATCAACGTACCAATAAAATCCTTTAAAACTGGATTTTTTATAACATAAATCATATTATCTATAAATAATACGTTATTTTACAACTCTACAACTGAAATAATTTGTTAAAAAATTTTTCTAAATTTCTTAGTAAGTATAAATACATATTGGTAATTTCAGACATTTTAAAAATGTTTATTATTTTGAATGTTTTAAGAGAAACATCTGTCAGCAGTAGACATTTTATCGAAACCGAACGTGGGGCCGTATTTTAGTACCGGTAGTGGAATTCGAACCCATGCCCACTAAGGTCCAAATCGAGCGCTGTACCGCTAGACCACCCCGGTACAACAAATATGTAAACAAGACAAGTATGCAACTTATTTTGCAAAATATTTATAGTCTCTAATAAAATCCACATCATCATGACTCTAAAATGTTAATTCCGAAATTCGTAAAATCAGCACACACATTTTTCAATTTGTTTTCTAAAATTATAAAAAAGCAATAAAATCTTGTTCAAAATCATGATCCAGGATACACTTTAGAATTGGTAGTGTGTTTTTAGTATAACTTACCATTTACTAGGGGTTTTGTTTATTTAAACTGCCAAAGACTTAATGAGCAAAACCCCTACTTTCGTACATTTGATTATTTACAGCCCGGATTTAAACGTTAATAATTTTGTTTTGGGTTTTTTAAAGGCTAGGTTAACAAGTTGTAAAATAACGTATTACTTATAGATAATGTCATGTATATTATAAAAAATCGAGTTTCAAAGGATTTTATTAGTATCTTGATAGTCTCAGAATTAAAACGGCTGGAAGAAGTTATAAATAGAAGTGAATATTACTTGAATTGTTGACATTACAAAGTTTGTAACTTTTTGCTTATATATTAGTGTATTTTGGTAAATAAAATTCTTTTTTTAACTAGTTATGTGTTTGTTTTTGTTTTAATAAACGGAGATATTATAATTTATTGCTAGAACGACTGTTGTTGTATATCATAATTACTATGTTATATTGCGAATAATATTTTATATATTTTTTGATAGAGTTTTATCTAAGGTATTTATTAATAAATGTTAGATATGTCTAAGATAAGTAAAAAGTACTAAATATTCTTAAATATCATAGTTGGTTAATGTAGGAGTCAATTTTGTTACCCACTGTAAGAGAAAAAAAACTTTTGACAGTGGGTGCTTTTTAGTAATCTCTGCGCAATTGAACACTACGGTATTATTATTTGTAGTAGAGTTGACATTCCCATCTTTTAATATTGTAACAACGTCTCTAAAGAAGGGTGTATTCCCACACTTACATTGTCATAACACAGAGCTGCCTGACGCTTTATAATCACTTATTGATTGACACTTAACTTTGTGTGCTTGCTACTTAATCAATAATAGGGAATAGCTACTATCTTTTTTCAATGAGATACATAGCAGTTTGTCAGCAATAGGAATCTCAATTATAAAACTAAGACCGGTTGTAAAAAAAGAAAGGCTTGAAAGACTGCCTGTCTGTTCTGTGTAAAAAAATTAATACTGCTACAAAAATGGCAAGAGAACTCATTAAAATTGGTCAACAAAATAACTGATTTATTTCCACTACTACACGACATCATTGCAATTAGATGAGGAAGTTGTACTTGGTCAAATTGTATGTTTACCGTCCCAAAAAAATACCCAACAAGAAGAGGTTTTTTGAATGAACAATCGAAGATGGTCGAAGGGGAGGTAGCTCACAGAAAACGCGGCAAGACCTAATTGAAATGAAAATGTTACGTAGAATTGAACAAAGATTTTGGCAAAATATTCGAACACATAGAACAAACTTATCCCACATACTTTTTAAAGCGACAGAGTTTGTTGTCATGTTATGTCAATAACATATTATTTATCTATTTATTTATTTATATAAGCTTTAATGCATCAATAGAGGTGCATTCAGCAAATACATACATACAAAATATATAATGAATACCATCAAATTGAACAATAGAATTTAAAAGTTCAAAGTAAACATTTAGACAAATTAATCAATTTATATAATTATCAAATGTCATAAAGTTATCATCATCAATGGATTTGTCTAGCCAAAATTCTTGAATTAATATAAAACACCGAGAGATATACATTTTCGCATTAATTAGTAAACGCAAATCACCAATTTTATCAACAATAGATTTTGCAATCAATTTCGAAATTCTTACGATAGCGCCATCGTTTAGATAGATTGACGAGGTCACCTAATCTTCTACTAGGTAGAACTCATTGAATTAAATGGGTACTTGTAAGTTGCTGACATATCTTTTTAAGCACCCTCGGTAAAATAATTATATATATAAGTTGACTGATATTAATTACAACATAAGCTATAATACATCAATAAAGGCACATTCAGTACATGTATACATACATACATACATATAATTAGCGTCATTAAACAAAACAATGCAAAATAAAAAGTAACAATTTAGACAAATTAATCAATTTACATGGTTATCAAGTGACATAAAGTCATTATCACAATGTTTGTTTAGCCAGGATTCTTAAATTAATCATGATCTCTCAATCATCTCACATGGTTCTAGTTTAGAATTGTACCAATGTAACTACGATACTAGCCAATTATTGTTACTTGAATGCTTAACGCACGCTTACTGTAATCCAACTGTTGTAAAGCATTAATAACTTCTAGATGTAAAAGGCAGAATTGATTTATATTATATACTTTGATAATTCCACCCTTGCTGGTCCCAAGTTTGGTTGAGCACAAAATTAGCAACTGGTCTCTGTAAAAACAACTTCTAAAGAAGTAACATAAGGACACTATATTATTAAAATAGTGCAATTAGATGAAAATAGCGTGATTCTAAAGATGGGGTTTGATGGAATCGGAATAAAATTTCAATCTTCTATATACACGATGTTCAAAGCCAAAAATTTAATGTACATGATACGTGAAACAATCTTGTCATCCCAAGCCTTTCAAAGCAAAATAGTTTTAAAATAATTTAATTTTATGCTACCAGTATAGTAAAATAATGATTAATATTTAAAGACTGTACACATTATACTTTTTTATAATTAGCGTTACCCTTCCTCTACCTAAAACCTCTCATAATACACAGAGTACTAAAATGGGGTCATTTTTGACCCTAATCGTGTTTTGTTTAAAACACATTATCAAGATTCATAAATCGAAGGAAATTGATCAAAGTTATGCTCAGAAATTTTAAAGATTTATTTTTAGATAAAAATTTGGTATATATATATATATATATATATTCAAGGAATAACGAAAATAAATGGAAAATAAAATATTGGCTGCAAATAATCAACCATTACAGTTCACACAAGTTGTTACATTGGGTTTGTATGTTCAGGGCAAATAAATGCAGAGCATAATGAACATTTAGCACTATATTTGGTATCTTTCGATCTTGGGCAGAATGCACAACGATTTCTTTTTCCTCTTCCTGAATTAGCTATTATTGGTAGTTGAGCCTGCTGTGGTAGAGGCCCTATCAAAAACGTCATACGTAGCAAAATAAAACACGTATAGCATTGAAACCCCTTGTCAGTGTTTTGCACATCATTTCAGGAAGAAAATGATAATTTTACATAAATCTAACCTGTAGTATAGGATTATTGCAAAATTTCATAATCTGGGGTCATTTCTGAACCCATTTCAGATCCAGGAAGGTTAAATAATCGAATGATGTATGGGCTACTTAGATTATATTATTTACTACTTACACATATTTAAGTAGCTTGCAAATTAAATTTAAAAATACATACAATTTGTTTAAAATAGTTATCGAATTTTGTATGAAGGGTGATAAGTAATCCGGTGCGTAAGATGACTAAATAAAGGTCGGAAAACGTGCGTCCGCCGGGAGTCGAACCCGGATCGACTGCTTGGAAGGCAGCCATGATAACCGCTACACCACGGACGCTTGGCGCGGTACTAGTAAATTAATCATTCAAATGGTGTTTTTTAACATTGTAATTAGGAGCCCATTAGCAGTGGCTGTTTATAAATTTTTTTAAAGGGCTTTGTTTATTTTATAACAAAAGACAAAAGCATTAATAAAAAATTTATTTGAAAGAGGGTGACGTTTATGTTCATTATTTCTTTTACGTTTAAAATGGTTTTAGATACGTTTTTAAAAAATTGTATTAAATACGAAAGAAAAATTAATTCCATTATTGGATTTTAATTATAATAATATAAATCTGTCAAATATAATTCTCATTATTTATTTCACAAAAAAAAAGAAAATAAATATACAAATATAAACAAAATTGTATGTTTATATAATTTTCAACTATATATTATTGAATAGTAAAGATAATGGCTACTAAAAATAAGTTAAATATGTATAGTAGATAAACAGGCTGCTGTCAAAATCAGTACAGTATAATTCATCCGCTTTTGTGACACAATTTAATGATTTTGGTATAAAATGTTAGTTTTCATAAAACATTTTACTTATACTGCCAAGATAAGTTGCACAACTTAGATAAGCTTCATGTAATTAAATAGTGCTACAAAAGCGAATGAATTATATAGTGCTAATTTGGACTGTAGTCATTATGGTAAATTAGACTATGCTGTTGTTTTAAAGCCAATTGGTATTATCCACTATTCATTTTATTATAAAAAATTCACTTAATATCGATTTAGGCATGTCATCTGCAAACTGCAATCCGCGCATGGGTTACGAATGCACCAAAATCATGTCTTCGCACTATCCCGAACGCCTGGGTCTAGCCATTTGCATTGGGCCGGGTCAAATTTTCAAAATAGCCTGGAAAGCCATTCGCAAATTATTGCCCGAAACAACCACTTCGAAAATTATTCTTGTCAAGGACAAAACCAAAATGCAATCGACGTTTGAGGCCCACTTTGCCCCAGACCTTTGCAAGTGGCTCCTGATCGAAGTGGCATTCAACCGCACCGATCCTTCGTACGTCAGGATGCGACCATTTTGGCTGAGTCCTTCAAACTCCGAAGATGCACACGATCCACGGGGAGTCAACGCGTACACGAAGCACTGGATTGTTCTAAATCATTCGTTCGGTCATATGCCTCATCCGACTATTGTCGATGTTCTGTTAGGTATTTTGAATAGCAGCCAAGTAGGAGCGTCCACGACGGTGAAGAAAGCCGACGAGAAGTTTGAGCTGGTCGTCAATGACGAAGCATTTGACGAGAACGATGTACATAGTTTCAATGATCAACAAGGCGACAATGTCATTGATGATGATCTTGACGACGCGTGCAAAAATTACAACGTAAATCTTTCATCCAAATAATATAGTTAAACAAATACTTAATAATTTTTTGTATATTTAAAAACAGGTTTTGATAAAAGTATTATTATTATTAAGTTTTTAATTATTATTTAAAAATAGTGTTCCACTTCGTTTTACAAAAACTACAATCTGCAAATTGATAGCGTTGTATTGATAAAGTGTGAAACTTGGAGATTTACAACCTATCGTGAGTAATTATCAGTTCAATTGTTGATTAGTCGAACATTAGGTAAATGAAAGAACGTTGATTGGTTGAAGGACTAAGACTTTTAAAAAATCAATAAATGAGTGCAACACAAAATTAAATTAATACATTGATAAAAAATAAAGAAAGAAATCACAAAAATCAATTTAAACCATTGATAAATAGGTTTCCTTTCTCATATCCAATAGGAATATTAGAAATTGTAAACTGTGAGGTGAACATATTTTGTATATATTTTTTATTCAGAAACAACATTTTTGTATGTACCAAAATCATTGTGCAAATATAAACAAATTCAAGAATTTTTAACAAATTGGAAGCTTAAGAATTAATTATATGCTTGTAACTGAATAAAATGCATAAACTAAATTCATCTTACAGTGTACGTTTTCTAATATTCTTATTTGAAATTATTTATTACAAAACTCTTTCGTTTTGAATAGCATGGCAATTATATTTTTAATTTTAAAGATTACAGATTCTCCATATTAAAATGTTGAGTATTCTTTTTGTTTTTAATAGACCCTGTCATGCTTTTACTCGTTTGTCTTAAATCTATGAAATGATGTCCTTTTGTTGTTTCTTTAACCATATTGTTGTTTAAAGAAGTCAAGCTATTAAGCTTGGGACCGGTTACAGTGTAAATTTTCAAATTAATCCTTTGGCAAATTATATATATATATATATATATATATATATATATATATATATGTGTGTGTGTGCCGGTGTAATCTGACGGTATAGCGCATGAGTCGAACATAGGTAGGCTTGGGTTCGATTTCCACTAGCAGCACTAAATGTGGGCCCACGTTCGGCTTTGCTACAATGTCCACTGCTGAAAAATGTTTTTCGTAAAATATTTAAAGTAGTATATATATATATATATATATATATATATATATATATATATAGCCATAACCTATAGTAAAAATATAGAATTAAATGAAATAAAATATAATTACAAAAGAAAGTGAGTGGTGTCAATTCGTCTATGAATTTTATCTAATGGTATTTAGACTTGGAATAAATATTTACATTGAAAAAGATTAACACACATTTTTTTCAATTATTTTTTTTATAATAAGTGTTTACTATTTTCTTGTTCTTTTAAATAAATATAAAAATATTTACTCAATAGTGGACAATGTTTTTTAGAAATTGAAAAGTTATCTAAATTACAGTTACTATTATATTGAATAAATTATAACAATCTGCTGTCAAAATCTTTAATCAAAAATGCATAATCCTTAACTATTAACAATAAATTGTTATTTATAATCCTTTTGTTCTAATGTGCGTGGGACAACAGTATTGTACGTTAACTGTTTGGCTTTAAATATTATGAATATTAAATATTTAATTTTTATTTGGATTTCATTTAACTCCGTCATTGGAATCATACTGCTTTCACTTTTTTGCCGTAGTTTGATGATATGGTGTCTCCTTGTTGTTTTTTTAACAATATTAATTTTATACACAAATCAGGTTACTAGCCTTGGGCTCAAACTCTCTTTCTGTTTCTCAATCAAACGTAGATTAGTGAATACAAATAATTTACCGCTTACTTTTTTATATATTAAAAAAAAATTAATGCTATTACAATAATATCTAAAAATGGTTTAAAATGATAAAATGTAGAAGTACTTAATGTAATTAAGTGATTTTAGAAAATAAACTAATCATTTATAGTACGCTAATTTTGAAAGCTGTTGGTGCACTTACTGATATTTAATAATTGAATAAGATAAATGAAATGATTTATAACATATATGATACTTTGCTTTTTTGTTTGTCATATAAATTGCACCTTATTCTTAAGCCGTAATGTACTATGTGTTTGCTTAATTATTTTAACTACTGATAAAAATAACAATAATTATAGTAATAAAAATAAGAATAAGCTAATTAATAAAAGAAACGATTAAAGTTGGACAAAATAAAGTTAATTGTAGTGTGAATAAATAAAATTTTCTTTAAATGAGATATGCTACTTTTATTGCGAGTAGTATGGTTGATTAAATCTAACAAGTTTGACTAATCAGGGGAAAATAAACGTGGACGAATAGAAGTAATGATTAAAAATGCAATTGGTAAATGATGTGAATGTGACTGATTGATTTAAATGAATTGGTTGGTTTTAATACAGATCGGAGAAAAAGTTGTGATTTGATATGCAAACTGAAATGAGTCTATGCATCAGTTGTGAGAGTTGAAATGTTTGTAGATACGTTAGGTTTTTCTTAAATTTAGAAAAATTTGTTTAATAAAAGTTTTACACTAATAAGTACTACAATAATGTGTACTATTAAAATTTAGACTGTGGTATTAATTACACAACTGCCTAACATCATAACTTAGCACACAGATTAATAATTGTGTAGCACTAGCTAAATAATAATTTTGTTAAGGGATTTGATCTGTATTTTATAGACCAAAAAATTTATTTTACGGTAGGTTTGGGTAGAAATTTCCTTTTATCCTGATATCATTTCTAATGGTTATAAAAGGTCAGTTTTGAATAACCTTGAAATTGTTTATTTTAGGCGTATGACGGAAAAAACCTGCCTCATTATTGTTACTATTGTTAATTTAGTTATTATTGTTATTACTAAAATACTTCAACTATTGTGTTTACTTAACCCACATTAATTGAAGTATTATTGCTTATATTTCTAATCCATTTTCTACTCATTTTATTTAATCAACCCATAAAAACAGTAGACAATATTCCAATTATTTATATATTATATCAACAACACAAAGAAATTGCTGTATAACTATTGCATAAAATTAACGATATACATATTTAACTAAAATCGATAGGGGAACACAATTATAATTATTTTTTGCTATTGACTAACGTTTTATTGTGGTAAAATAAATGCAATTCAGTGTAGTTACTTAGGTTTTTATAGATAATAGTAGACATAGTTTGTATTGCATTTTTATTTTATTTTAACTGACTGCATTTATTATTTATCTACAATTACAATAATTTATATGTTTAAACATAAACTTTGCATTGTCTCAAGCTATCACATTAACAAGAGTGTCAATATTTTGTCCAATTAACTTACCAGTGTAAAAAGACTAAAAACCGTTTTAGAAATGTTTAAAAACATTTTATATAGAAACAGATTTATAAAAGTTAATTCCTTACTTATCCAACTTTTTATAGTTTTAATTAATTAAACATAGCAATTTGTAAGTTATAACACAAAATGCATGATCTCTTCTAAAATGCGTAACAAAATATTTATTATCCGCAATTGTCAAATACCCTAAAGTATTTTGATACAAAAAAAACAGTAATTTTCTGTAAGCTTACATATTTTTTGTATAAATTATTGTTATTATAAATTTGTTTTAATAACTTGTGGTACTAAAAACAATAATAATAATAATAATAATAATAATAATAATAATAATAATAATAATAATGATCTTTAAAAAGTCTACAATAGACAATTAACCAGTTTCAAATTCATATTTAAAAAAATATTTTTATTTTAGGATTTTAAAAATAATTAAAAAAAATTTACTTTTAATAAAACTTGTTTTGTAAAAAAAAGTTTTTTTTAAATTTACTATAATAAAAATAATGACTGCCTGCAATATTCAAACTGAAATTATTTCGCAATGGAAAATTCAAATTGTTTTGATTTTTAAAATAACTAGTAAATTAATTAATAAAAAAATTATTATTTTCAAATGATTATTTTTTTCCAAAAATACGTGCCTTATATAAATAAACAAAGAATTCTGCACCAAACATTTGATTGGTCAAATAAAAGCAATTTAATAATAATTTAATATAAGTAATTTTAAAAATCCTTTGTTTGATAAAAATTTATACAATTGGTACTTGCGGGGTAAAGCGCGCGTCACGCTACACGTCCATTCATCTTTTTCTTTTTCCGTCTTTTTTGAAGATTATTGCAATGTTTTTGCATTGTAATACGTAATTTGTTTTATTATTATAATTGTATATTTATAATTTTTGCTCGTTTTCTATAATTGTTCATTTCCACTATCTACCTGGAATTTGTCTTAATTTCAACATTTTTTCTATGACTAATCCTTACCATCTATTTCATATTTCCCCCCGAACATTCCTGATATCATCAATAAATAGAACCAAGGATCAAAAGAAGCTTTGCTCCTACTTAATTCGTGTATCAACCTGTAAACTGTAATAAAAAATACCTAATTTAATAAATAAGGTCAATGTGGCTAGTTTGAAAATTTTGGAGTAATTTGTTCTATCAATTTACATAGGATAACCTAAATTTTGATCAGTCAATAAAATTAAATTAAGTCAACTTTTATATAAAAAATGGAGTGATGTTTAGTAAATCATAAAAATTCTTAAAATAAACATGTTTGGTGTGTAGAAAACTTTTGTGAATCTTACTAATTATACATAGATGGACTGATTAGATCTACAAGTGAAAAATATGTTAATTTTATTATTACAAAATAAAAAGAAATCAAAGAATAAAATTGAAGGAAGTAACCAAAGAAAATTTTTTAGATGTTTAATATTGGATTTTTTTTAAATGCATAAAATTGTCAAAAAAAATTTAGGATAATTTATGTTCTATTTAATTTTTTATTTTAATTTTTTATTTATGGTTATTGGCTTAGATACTTCAGTAGAAGTAGCTTTCAGCACACAAAAAATATGTACAATACAATTAGCAGTATGTAGCATCAGTCCAAAAATAAATAAATAAATAAGTTTAAATTACATAAGCTAAAATAACTCAAAATCAACCTATATTCAAAAGTAATGTTTAATATGATATGCGTAAAGAGGCATGGTATTATTTAGGGAATACTATGGTTAATAGTGTACAAATATAACAGTATACAAGAAATGCAAATGACTTATGAGTGAGCATGACTAGTAAAATAATACCCTGGATGAAGGTTAATAAATGGTCACAAATTAAAATGGGCAGATTACGAACAACGGTAATTGGTCAGACCAAAGAAAACAAAAAAAACATACTCATGATTTGGATGGCTAATGTAAAGGTCACTTTGAACTTTGTTGGGATTGGATAGTAACCTTGCTAAATACGGCAGACATGAATTTGAATACACATTGGTTCTGCACTTAACGTGTATATATGATCTTCTCGTCATTCCCGATGATTGGAGTTGTTATAGATACGACTGATTAATTGAAAACATTTTTTGAAGTGTCGATGAATTATTTCACAAAAAATGTCATTGTAAGGAGTACCCGATGATCGGCTAATAATGGTAATACATTTTTTTAGCTTTATAAAATCCTTTCTTTTTAATCGCGAAAATATTACAGGGGAGAAATATAATATTATTAAATAAAATAAAGTTTTAGAATATGTATTAATAACATGTTGGTGAACACGAAGGTTTCTTAAACGTCTTATGTAGTAACATAAACCTCGTGTTTTTGTAAACAAATGGTCGATGTAATCAGACCAGGTAAGTTTGTTGTTCAGTACAACACCGAGATATTAAAAACTATCACAAGTATCAATCTCTACATTTTTAATACAAACCTTTGGATAAATTTGAATTAATTCTGTTGAAGGTTTGTGTGAGCTAAAATTAATTACTGTACATTTTGTAAGATTTAATTTTAGACTATGTTTTGTTGACCAATCAACTAATTCACCAATTGACTTCAGGAAATGTACATTATTTTCGGATAAAGAGATGGATACACATAACGCCATGTCATCCGCATATTTGAAAAGTACAGCAGGCTCTTTTGGTTGGAAAACATCCACGTACAATGAAAAAAAAGAGATAAGACTGCACCTTGTGGAACACTTTTGTTATTTTGAATAAAAGTGGCTTTTTTACACCCAATTTGGGTGTATTGTGTTCTGTTTTCAAAATAATTGGATAGCCATTTGATTGTATGATTGGGAGCATTGAGTTTAATAAGACGCTTAAACAGTTTGCTTCTGCATATGCTATCGAATGCGGCCTTATAATCAACAAACAAACAGCTGAAGAAACCTTTTTTGTTATCTAGTGATTTTGCAACGTAGTTAACCAAGCTGGCTACACAATCTAGTGTAAAACTATTTTGTTTGTACGCAAATTGACATGGATTACTATTTGCTTTAAATGTAGCACTTAGTTTATTCAAAATCATTTTTTCAGTCAACTTCAAGAGTACTGATGTGCATGAAATTGGTCAAAAATTTTCTACTTTTTTTAGTTGTTTGTTTTTTGGTACTAGGACAATTTTGGAAGTTTTCCACAATTTTGCTATTCTGCCTTTGCTCATTAAACTGGTTAAAATTTGCATTAATGGAGAGTATAAAGAGGGTGAGCATAGTTTCAGCATTTGCATACTAAGCCCATCTGGACCTGATGACGTTGTGAGTTTGAGAGCTTTTTGTAATCTTTTTCAGATTATATATAGACATAGGAATATCAGGTTCATTATTAATGTTTACGTTGTTCAGCTAAACTAGTTGTACATTATTGTTGTAAACAAAATGTGCATTAAGGGAGTTCACATCAAGTGAGGTAGCTACAGCTTTTTTTTCCAAAAATTCTGTTAATATTGTTCCAAATGTTTTTTGAATTGTTGTAGGGGGAAAAGTAGAAGTTATTGACACATTTTTGAATAAAACTAATCTCATTTCTTATTTCAAGGCTTAATTATTTTACTAAAAAGCGGTCGTTAGCTTTGTTTGCTACCTCCTTTTGCCTGCATAGCCTTTTTAGCTTCCTCGATGTGATGTCGGTGGGTGTTACAAGTATTTTAATTTAGGAACAGAACCTTTCAAAATTTAGCTATAAACAAAGATTTAGATTAATGGCGTTTACCAAAATGTATAAAATTTATCTTGAATGATTGTAGAAAAAAATGGAATTGAAAATGTGTATTCTGTTATTTACGAATTATGCACTCAACTTTCCAAAGTCAAGTCTAGTGTGGATTTTGCTAAATGTTACAATTTTTTGCAAAATAAATTGCTTACATGTGTTATCTACATAGATAATAAGCTAGAAAGTGTCTGGAGTTACAAAAACAAAGTTGTATTAACGAACTCTTAATCAGTAAGAAATTAATCAATTTAAAAAAAAATTGTTGTAATCTTAATTTCAGTAAGATGTTTTAAAGGATTTGAAACATATTTGAAATAATGCTTTAGTATACATTTACAAATTGGTAATGTGGTTTTTTGTATAACTTTCGAGTTGCTATATGTTTGACCTATTTAGACTGCAGAAAGCTTGTTAACTAAAAAATGGACCTATGTACATATAATCCTCAACATCCAGGATTTAAGTGTTATTAATTTTATGTTTGGTTCTTTTTAAAGGCTGGTTAACAAGTTGTAAAATAACGTATTAGTTATAGAGAATATTGTATATGTTATGAAAAATTGAGATGTAAAAGAAATTTATTGGTACCTTGATGAACTGAGATTGGAAATGGCTTGCAAAAGTTATAAAATACAGTGAATGTTTCTTAAGTTGTTTCAGGATTTTCAGGATTTTTCACGAGTTGAGTAGGCCAAAACGCCTTTTAGTACTCGGTTCTCAAATTGTCTCAAATTTTCAGGGGGGGAAATGAAATGGATGGTGAGGTAAAGGGGGATTAGTCACAGAAAAAATATTTGAAATCAAGATAAAATCAAGGTAGATAGTGGAAGTTAACAATTATAGAAAACGAGCAAAAATTATAAATATGCAAAAATAATAATAAAACATGTTACGTATTACAATGTAAAAACACTGCAACAATCTTCAAAAAAGAAGAAATGTGAAAAGGATAAATAACGCTCCAATAGACGTGTAGCATGACGCGCGCCTCACCTCGCGATTCTATTATAAAGTTTGTAATTTTTTCTTTACATATTTATGTATTTAAATTAATAAATTAATTTTTTAACACGTTATGTATTTTTGATTTAAGTTTTAGTAAATGGTGGTATTTTATTGCAAGAATAGTGTTGTATATTGTAATTAGAAATTATTTTGGCGAATAATGTTACTTGATGTGTATTAATAAAGTATTGTTTTAGGTATGTATTAGTAAGAGTAAAATATATCTAAGATAAATGAATAAAGCAGGATGCTACAAAGGATTATTCTGCTTTCATTTTTGCACGTCAATTATCATAAATTGTACATTTTAAAAAGTTTGGAAATGTTCAGTTTAAAGATAATAAGTAAAAACACATTTGCTATTAAAAACAAACCCATATCCATAAACACAAAGTATTTTTATATTACTAAACATACTCCATACGTTTTAATATTTATGTGCTGATAAGTATAGATTATGCATAATTTATTCTAATGACCAATTTTATACATCGTTTTATAATCCAATATAAAATGTTTTGAACGTTATCCATTTATTTTTAATAAAATAATTTGTTTAATTTTGTACTGACTACACACAATAATTTGTAGTTTAAAAGTAAATTATTATATTTATTTATAATAACATCACAAATACAAACTAAGACGCGAGTCACATTACACGTTAAGTAAAACATTTTTTCAAATCTCTTTTTCTTTTAAATATTATTATTTTAGTGCTTTCTTATTGCACCAAAAATGTTTTTATATTTTTATTTTTGGCTTAGTCTTGCTATTTATTAATTTAATCCCTTTATATTATATTTCTATGCTTTTTATTTTGTTTTTAAATTTGATCTTTTTACCCCTTCCAGAAAAATTTGATAAGAACTGAGTACTAAAAGATTTATAGCTTTGTACCATTCTATACAATATTGCGAAACAGCAGACTCATTTTGTGCATAAACGTAGTTTTATTTGTTTTAAAAAGGATTTATGCAGTACTCAAATTTTTCTAATTTAAATTTTAAATTTATTTGCAAAACATTTAACAAAATTAATTTAAACAAAACAATATTTGTTTAGCTTAGAAAAGTATTTAGCGAAAAATTTGATTTATGATAAATTAATTTAATTTTTCAGGTACACTTTTGAATCACTTTTGAATCACTGCGGTACGCTTGCGTGACGTGCTGATCAAAAGTAGCCTTGTTGTTTCGCGCTTGCTTACTGTTCATTACGCGTTAATCGTTTTTAATTGTTGTTTTTGTGTTATTTGTTTTTTTACGGTGATTGTCGCAATTTATATTGCTCAATTACTGCGTTTTTATAACGTTTTTATGCTCGGTGGTTAGCTTGTTTTATACATATATTTTTTTTTGTGTGCTCTTTGTGTCAATTGTGTAGCTTGTGTTGCGCAATTGTTTGAACAAGTGCGATTTTATTTGTAGTCGTGCTTGAAACTTTGTATTTATACTTGATTGTCACATTGCCTGTTTTGCTTTGTGATATTTGTTATATCTAGTTTTCGCTTTAGATTGCATTTCAATGAGTCCCTCCAACTCATCGTTTTGTGGAAGACGTGGATGTAGTAAGTCTGTGAAATCAGGTATGCTCTGTTCTGGTTGCTCTACCTGGTTTCATGAGTTCTGCACCGGTCTTTCGGAAACCCTTTACAATGAGTTGGCGAACAGTGATACTGATTTTTATTGTATCAACTGTCTTTGGGTCAGAGAGACCAAAGTTACTCCCTCGTCTGATCCCAAATTAGATCTCCTCCTCGATCTAGTCAAAGAGCTTAATGTGAAGAATTCTGACCTTAAAAAATCTATGGATTCTCTTCATAACACAAACACTTCAGTTGCCAATGCCTTCACCAAACAGGCAGCCGATTTCAACCAACTCTCGTCCTCCATTAGTAGCCTTTCAACAGCACCTAAAGTGCCTACTCCTTCTCCGGTAACGAACGCCGTCCTCCGACTCTCCCAAGATGAGATCCTATCTGCGGCCAAGCAATTTGCTGCTGACAGAAGAAGGGAAAAATATTTTAGTTAAGGGGATCCCTGAATCAGTTACTAACTACAAAGAAATAGTTACCAAGGTCGTTAATACTTGTACCCCTAGTTGTTCGGACTTCAAAATCTCCCGCATGACTTGCAAACGTCCCCACATCTCCCCTCCCGTCATCATTAGTTTTAGTACTATTGAGGACGTTGCCGAAGTCCTTAGTTCCTGGCCCACTTTACGTAAGAAATTTCCCGGTATTCGTCTACAGATAGATCATCCGCCATCTGATAGGACAAGCAGGGTTCGTCTTCCATCGCGTTTGTCCTGCCCTAAACTCTCGGCCATCCCATTAGTAAAATTAACCCCTCTTCGTACGGACGATTCTTCCGTTACCACAAACAAACAGGATTTTCCACTCCCGCCCCGGAGTCAGGTTCCAGTCTGCTATTGCCTAAGCAGGTCAAGTCCCCTACTACCCCCTCCAAGATAGCCCCTCTACATGTCTTCTACACTAACGCGTTCAGTCTCCTGAACAAGCTACCAGAACTTCGTAATTTAGTCGAAGTCTCTAATCCACATGTCATCGGCATCACGGAAACTTGGCTCTCTGAAGATATTAGTGATAATGAGTTGCTAATCGATGGCTATAATATCATCAGATCTGATCCTCGTAATCATAAATATGGAGGTTGCTTATTCTACATTAAGGATGACTTAAATTTTTCAGTTGTTGACCATTCTAATCGGCCTTATTCAGGATATGATCTCCTCTCAGTTAATATCTTACTCTCCCCAAAATTGCCTGTCCTCTTCTCTATTCTCTACCGTCCTCCCTCTCTCTCCGAAGCCTCCAATCTTACCTTACTCCAAGACCTTCACTCGATGTTATCTACAACTTGCAATCCTTTGATCTTGATGGGAGACTTTAATGCCCCTTCTATTAATTGGAAGGTTCTGACTTACTTCTCATGTCCTTTCGATTATTCTCTCCTTCAATTTAGCATTGAGCATGCTCTTACTCAGCATGTTCGTACTCCTACCAGATACAGGACTGGCTGCTCCCCTTCAGTCCTTGATTTAGTCTTCTCCTCTCCTCCTTCGCTTATTGACTGTACCTCTCTTCGGCCCCCTCTAGGCAAAAGCGATCATGCTCTTCTCTCGTTTGAGGTTCTGCTCCCTTCTTCATGCTCATTCCCTCATCAGCAATCTGTACCTGTCCCTAACTTCCGTAAGGCGGATTTCGTAGGGCTTAGAAATTTCTTTTACAGTTATAATTGGGATTTCTCTCAAACGACAAACATTGATAGGTTATATGAAATCTTCACTAATATTGTAAGACAAGGAGTAAATAGTTTCATCCCGTTCCATAATCCGTCCCGTCCCAAAACAAAAATCCCTCGACACCTTCTTCGTATCCAGAAATCACGTGATTCAGCTTTCCGCAGATGGAAATCCACTGGCATTCCGAGTTTTTACTACAAATACCTCGACCTTCGGAATAAAGTAGTCTCAGGTTTCAGGCGGCTTAAATATTTCAAACTACGCACACTTCTTGAAAATTCCAAGTCTAATAAAAGCCTCCTTTTCAAATATATTAAATTTAAACGTGGGCGAGATCTCTCCTACCCCAGGCTAAAGGACCAAAACGGTTCCTTTCTTTCATCACAGAAAACCTGCGTAAATTTTGGTACATACTTTAAATCTGTCTTCAATACAGATTCTTCTATTGTTCTGGCACCCAAGCCTACTCTCGACTCTGGGTGTCCCACTGTCTCACACTCAATGGTCGCTAACTATCTTAGATCGGTAAAATCTTCCTCTTGCGGAGCTGACGAGCTCTATCCTAGAGTTCTCAAAGAATGTGCATTGGTTCTTGCTCCCCTCCTCGCCTTCATCTTTAATCTCTCTCTACAGCTCGGAATAGTGCCTTCAATTTGGAAGCTTGCCCACATCCGTCCAATTTATAAGACCGGCAGTAGGTTTATCCCCGATAGCTATAGACCCATCAGTATCTTATCAGGCCCCAGCAAAATTCTCGAAAGAATAATCAAATCTCATCTTATTAATTTTATTTTAAACAATAATCTCATAAACTCCGCTCAACACGGATTCATGCCAACGAGATCCTGCCTCTCTAATCTGTTATTGTTTACAAAAAGTGTCACGGGTCTGCTCGAACGCTCCTCTTCCGTCGATGTCATCTACTTCGACTTTTGTAAAGCCTTTGATAAGGTGCCACATTCCGCGTTGTTAACTAAGCTTAAGTCTTTCGGTGTTAGCCCTCCTCTCTTAACGTGGATACAGGACTTCCTGACAAACCGTCAGTTTAGAGTCAAGTTAGGTAATGTATCCTCCCCCCTACCCCTATCTCTTCAGGTGTTCCTCAAGGGTCAGTTCTTGGTCCCTTATTATTTATTATATACATTAATGATCTACCCTCGATTGTTCACTCCAACATCTTGCTTTACGCAGACAATGTGAAAATCTGGGGTACGAACCCGGTTCGTCTACAGGAGGACATTAATAGCATCTTTAATTGGTCCATCGATAATTCCCTTCCTTTGAATATCTCCAAATGCAACCACTTCACTCTTGGCAAACCCTCAGGCAATAGTTTCATAGCTCCTAACTTGCAGCCAATCGCCGCAGTTAATTTAGTAAAGGATTTAGGCGTGACCTTCAGCCCCTCCCTCAACTTTTCAAGTCATCATAACAAGGCTATTCTTAGGTGCTATCAGCTAGCAAAATTTTTCCGGCGTAATCTCGGTACTATCCCAATTAGTTGTACCCGCCTCCTCTTTCAACTCTATATCCGGCCGCATCTTGAATATTACATTCAAGTTACGTCTCCAATCCTAAGAGGGGATATATTGAAACTGGACAAGGTACAAAGGAGCTTCACTAGACAGCCGTGGTCACTCAAATATTCCTCATATTCAAATCGTCTCAAAACTCTCAAACTTTTTCCACTTGAAGATAGGAGACTCCGGAGCGACCTTATTTTAGTCTACAAACTCCTTCACACCCACCACCTTAATCTCTTTACCCTCTCCAACGACTCCCGTCGAGGACATTTGTTCAAGATCTCCAAACCCAGGGTCCACTCTCGTCAGAGCTCTCATCACTTTTCTTACAGGGTTATTTCCGCGTGGAACAGCTTACCTGCCAACATCGTCTCAGCCTCGTCCTTACAGTCCTTCAAATCGGCTTATGATTCGCACTATCTTTATAATTTTATCTAATTATTTGCTTTTATTATTTTTATGTTTTTATATCGTTTGATATTGATATCTGAACCCAGAACCGAGTACTAAAAGGAGTTTTTTCTCCTACTTAACTCGTGTATAAACCTGAAACCTGAAACTTATATGATAAAATTTATTGTGTGGAAAATTCATATTTAAATCCTAAGGTATTTATAACTTACGTATATCATTAATAAAAAACAAAACAAAACTTTAATTTTAAAACATACCACAATAATTAATCGATGTAAAATTGACATTGAGAAAATATTTAATGCTATACAATAAGATAACAAACAAAATCAGATAGTTTAAAATTTAGAACGTTTAAAGGAGTTAGCAACATATTTTTATAATAAAGCATAAAAATCTTGCATAAAAATATATTTTTTTAAATTATTTAGTATCACACTTTTGTTTTTATGTTTGCATTTAATTCCTTGCATTATTATACATTTGCTAAAATTACAAATTTTATATTGCATGTTGCATATGTGTATGTATGTATAGTTATAAATGTTAAGTTAATTACATCATATAATTATATATATATATATATATATATATACTGATTCTTTATATGTTTGTGACTAAAAAGAATATACGAAATGAATTCATCTCACAGTTTACGTCTTCTATTATTTTTGTTTGGAATTTTATATTTGTTTTTAATTTTGTTTCCATTTTATATGTTAACTTTTATTTTTTTAGTTGTTAATATAATTTGTTAATTTTTGTGTGCATTTATTAATTGTATTTTTAGTGATGATATCCTATCAACTATCAACTAATCAATTCCGGATTCGCCTCACCATTCCTTAATGTAGCTCGAAACTCCCTTAGAGGTCATAACTTCAAAATGTCCAAACTAAGAACTTTTTCGAGATTAAGGAACCATCATTTTTTTATAAATAAAATATTTTATAAAATAGCTTGCCGGCCAGAATAGTCTCTGCATCCTCACTTCCAGCTTTCAAAACGGCTTATGACAATCACAAGCTTTCCAAGTTTAACTAACCCGGCTCCTTTCCTTTCACCTAATTTAGTTATTTATTTTATTTTATCTATTTTTATTTATTTTTTAATAACATTAATAAATAAAACCAAAAATCAAAAAAAGTTTTACTCCTACTCAACTGGCGTATCAACCTATAACCTGTAATTTGTACTCAAGTTTAATAAAAAGTCATTATTTACAATACATTATAATAAATAAAACATTAAAAATACATTATTAATATTAATTATAAATTTAAAAATGTGTTTAAAAAATTTTAAAACATTTTTTATAGTAAATATAAAACTGTGTTTAAAATATATAAGTTAGTTTTATCTAATGACCTTAATAAAATTAACCAATGAGCAATCAACTTGGGCAATAAAACGCTTGGGTTGTTGAAATGGTGCTCAGTATAAATATATTGAGGCAAATGGCGGTTAGCTTGTGGTCATTGTTTGCTGCTTTGTTCGTTCAAGTGCGTTTGCAGGTTTATAAAAAATACTTTTTTCCTACAAACAATGACAAGCCGGTAATATATTTATTATATTATATTAAACAAATAAAATCTATTTTTAAATAATGAGTTATCGTTATTAAAAAGGTTAATTTTTCGGAGCCTTTATACACTAAGCTCGTTATCATGATTGTGCTTACATTGCAATGTTTAAAAAAATGTTTTTTCTAGTTTTAATTCACTTTTTTGTATTTAAAATAAATACCACTTATTTAGGATACATGTGACTTATGGAGCATAACTTGGAACGTACTGTTTTTAAAAACATTTTTACCTAATTGTCTCGTTTTTGTTAAAAATAGAAATTTAAACGTAATGTTTTGTTTAAATCTAAGATTTATTTCTGAAATACTTTGTTCGATTTTTGTTTTTGCTCAAATTATATATTTTCGAAGATAAATTAATTTAAAATAAGTTTTAAGACAGTGTTCGTTTCAATGTTGCACTTCCGTATTTATAGATGTTTACAAAAATTTATTTAATTTGGCGTATTTACGTTTATCAGTTGGATCTTAGGGGGTTATTGTATTATGAATTATTTAGTTTCAATTTTTATGTGGATGCAATTCTATTTTTAATTGTTTACTTTTTCAAATTTTTTTCAGCATTGATCGTTTGTTCGCATTACTTGAAAATTGTCCAAATGCATCTCTACGAACTGCTGCTGCTAATCAACTCGGCGAATTGGCTCAAGCTTTACCTTCAAATGTTGATCACATTTTCATGCGGGTACTTACCAGTTTTTTATATGATTGAGATTTAATGTACATGTAAATAACATTTACATTTTAGAACTTAGTTATGTTTTTGTCGTCATTTTTAATGTTATATATATATATATATATATATATAAGTTGCGCAATAATGTTATAAAACGTTTAACATTTTATTAACAAGCATAAATTATGTAAAAGATTAAAAAACATTAAGTTTTTTTACATTTGTTATTAACAAGAATGCTTACAACAGTGATAGAAGTAACTAGGGCATTAAACCCGTAGATATGTGGGTCTAAATTAAAGTGCCAATATCAGTATATACCCTTTATTTTTATGGCGTTTTTGAAAACGCTGTTTATTCTCTACGTGATACATCCTGGACTAGGTGCAACAGACATCTACACTCATAGCAGCAAGGACCGAGTACACATCGGTACAACTGGTCTTCCGCTCTGGCGAATAGGTGCAAGTATACATTTAGGGTACTTAAAAGGTATATTTGGATGTACGTATACCATATGTAACCGTTGGGCTAATGGAGATAACCTTGATAAAAAAAATTGGCAGTGTCATAATTCTTCGCAAACAGTGCCACCGTTACAAGGATATCATCTATCTGTCAATAAACCTTGTTTTTTCCTACGTTTGTTATGCTTATAGAACCATCAAAATCGATTGTTCAATACGTTGTACGAATATAGAAATAAAGAGATAACTACGAATTATATATATATATATATATATATATATATATACCTTTGAAATAACTGTAGTGTTTACATAAATTAGTGAGGTGAAATTCTTTGATGTGTGTGACGATGAGTCATTAAAGGGAGGCTGTCTACGCCTGTGTGGTGTTAGATTAGGTGGCTAATTAGTAGAAACTCCGTTTCTACTATTGATTTGAACAGCCTATCTGTACTACACTTCTAAGATGTATGTGCATGTAGATGAGACCAGTTAGTGGCGCAGTTGGTTCTACGTAACTTTAATTCAGCTAATATACCCAATTAAAAGGTACTGTTTAAGGAATGTAATCAGATTCGTTAAGAGAAAAACCTTAATCACTTTTGCAAACTTGTCAATTTTTTTGTAATCTTTTAGTATTCTATTCTAATGAAGTATTTTAGCTGACTGTAATAATAATAATAATAATAATATCAGTCTATCTCTAAAAACCGGAAGGATATTTACTCTTGGCAACTCAGTAGCGGATTATATTTTGTATGCCGTTTATAATTTTAGGTTCAGGATACCCAAAGTTTGGATATAGAGTGTGTATCTTTATCATTATTACTAGAATTTTTAGGGTTGTTAGCATCTTATATAAGCATATATACGTAACATCATCATCGATTATAACCACCCCACCGGTTATTATCGCCCAGAATAGTCAAAATTACCAAAAGTCCAAAAAAAAATCAACTTTTGCAATGTGCACTTAATGAACGATATTTGAGGTATAATGACTTTAAATGTTAATTACACCTTGAATTAAACCTCGAGTAGTTTCTATTAGCTGCAAACGGTAAGCGAACGAACACCCAATTAAGTAATTTATTAAGAGGAGGAGGCTTATCATAAAAGGACTCACTTCGCGTGCTACAATGTTTGTCCATATTTTCCGTTGGCCTTATATATATGTAACATAAGTATTTTAATCTATAACATATTACTTGTGTAACTAATCTAATTATATATTTTCTTATAGATATTGAATCAGATACTTTGCCAGAAGTAAATTTTAGAAAAAATAGTTTAATTTAATGTATTTTTTATGCAAAATAAAATATATTAATGGCATGAAATAAAAGGTAAATGTTTAATGATCATTTTCTTGCTGTTGATAATTGTTGGAATCTTATCTATATCCCGAAGCATTTAAGTTGAATACTAACTAATTCATATTTAGCATAATTGATTACATGTCGCATGCAGTGTTTCTATTTTGAAAGTGACATTTGTATTTTGTATTGAATTATGCTTAGCTTATTCCTCTATTGCGGCGTCAAAATTGTATTTCTCGTGTGGCGGCTACCGAAGTCATTCGCTCTATTGTGTCAAATTTGCCTACATGGAATCCTTTGGCTAGTGCACCAACTGGCGATTCTACCCAATATCCTTTCAATAGTCGCAAAGGCTTTCTTAGTTTGCACGAGCTTAGACTCGATCGGGTTCTCGCTCGAGGTGCCCGACTGTACAGTATAGACGCTCGTGAATTAGACACGGACAAAAACAAATATTTGGTCAAATCGGAACGACCCAATGCGGAAGTATCAACCGAATCGATGTTATTGGGTAAATTTTGATGATGGTGATACAGTTATTTTGTTATTGTTTCTATATTCCGTACAGCATATTAAATGATTGTTTTGAATAGTTTTTTATTATCGTAACAAATATGGCGGCATTACAATTTGCAAAGATTGGGGAGGCCGTTTGCGTTTTTATAGGTTTTATATAGCATACGTATATATACTTAAAGGTACCTTTTGAGTATCCTGAGTGTATAATTGTATCCGTCTACTGGGGCGAAAGTTTAGTTACAATGCGGTTCGTCTGGTCTTTGATCCATGTTTAGGATGCGCTACATGGAGGTAGATGAAAATAGGATAATTTGCTGGAAATTGAAACTTTATAAACATTGAAATTACGAGGAGTATTAGCGCTCAAAAATTCTCTTGTTATTTATTATTTTATTTTAATTTTTTACATCTTTGATGGGAACATGGCTTTCAACAAGTGGTGGGTCTCAAACCCATATCCATCCAATTTCAATTCTGCTGCTCTACTAAGTAGGAGTTTCAATAATGTCTTGGTTAGTTTGGAGGTGCGTAAATCGTCAACCGCACTGCTTGTTGATCTATGTATTTATTGTTTGGTATTTGTGGGGAGGGTTGGATTATCGAACCTTTGGGCTGTTCAAACCAAAGCCTTGAGGCTATTTTTCTATTCAATTGTTTAAATTTAAAACAAGTTTGGGATTTGATTGATTTTTAGATGAAATTTTTTTATAATGAGTTACGTTTACTTTTGTCTAATACAATCGCATTATTATTACTATTTTAAAATTAATAGACAGTTTTTAGTGTTTCTCAATGAGTTTGAATAATTTTTCAATATACAATGCCTACTAATCTCGCTATAATAGTGACGCATTTTTTGAAATAATTTTTTTTAACATCGGGGAACAATAATATAAAGTAGCTTTAAAAAACAAGCAATCGTGTTACATAAACACGTCTTAATATTTTTATATAACAGATTTTTATTTTAATTTTAAAAACTTAACATAAATAGTTCAAGCAGATTAGTTTATCATTAAGATAAACTTCGAGATATTTAAAAGAAGGTTGTTAGGGTTTATGCAACTGATATTAATTGAATAGAAAAGTCTATTTTGCAAGATGTTTAGAAGGATTTATGGAAACATAATTTACTATTTTGTATTTAAATAATTTAAATGAAGGCCGTAGTAATGACTGTTACAATTAATTGAACTTGAGAGAGGATAAATGAAGATTCTTGGTTAGAAGACCATTTCTTTGCGATGACAACAGTGTTCACAGGAATTGACGAGGCGATTTTCTTTGGGATTGACGCCAGTTGACATATCCACATGTTTAACCGTCTACATATGGTAAATGGATACATTAAGATACCTTTTAGGCATCTTTGGTGTATGGTAGCACTTATTCACTTAGCGGAAATCCAGTGAAAGCCCAGTTATACTGCTTTGCATTTAGTCCCTGCTATTATTAATCTAGATACCTGTCAGTACCTAGTCCTGGACTTACCACGTGAACGAGTAACAGTCAGGAATATCACCATTGGAATTCGAAACTTTATAAGCTTTACTCATATCCTTAAGATCATTAACATCCCATAACGTGACCGCCTTTTCCTTATTTCTATGTTCATAGAACATATTAAATAATCGCTTTACATTTATTGTAAAAAATTAGACATTATACTTGAATTAGCGAATTGAGTAAGTACGAGTGATTATACAAAGTGATGATGAGAATGTTTACATGTTTATTGAAATATGGCATGAAATCATATTCCACTTTTTCATAGTATCACGGACAAAGTAAAACGTGCGACTTGTAATCCAAAACAATGCCGCTTTCACTGTTTTAAAAATTACAATGTTGTACATTTTTAAGTGTGCATATACATACTGCAAGTTTAATCCGATTCGTCTGATGTAAACTAAATGAAATAGAATGTATTTTTTATTTGAACTTTTATCAATGCAAATAATCGGTATCTTATGTAATGAAGCGTACTTTATTAAAAATTATAATCCAAAACTAATAAATACAGCATGTAAGTAAGTAACTAAATCGAAACCTAATTCCGATTTTTATTTTTGCCTTTAAAATAATTCATTTTGTAGTGATAAAATATATAAAGATTTTTACATTACATAGAAACTTATTTTCTCCAAATTTTTACTTTTAAATTTTGCTATCTTGAAAAATACCGATACCCAAACTTTAATTATTAAATGTACAAAATTTTTATTTTTTTACATTTTTAATTCATTCATAAAATTAATTAATTTTAAAAAATACTATTTAATTACAACTTTTTCTTAACAAAATTCTATATTTTTTTCAATGTAAGGTTTTAGATGAAAACAAATAATTTTACACCATACATTTAGTTGGTCAATAATCATTCCATTTTAAAAGTAATTTTGTACAAATAATTTTGAGATAAACCTTTGTCTAAAAGAACTATACAAAATCGTTAAGTTTTCAAACATAAGGTTAATTTCTTACATTGCTTGATATTTCTATTTACCAAATAATAATATTTTGGTATTTTAACCTTGAACCTCGTTTTTTAAATACTTATTGTAACCATTTTGGATACTAATTAATCAGGGTATTGATATAATCCTTTGTAATACGATTGTATATAATAAAATTAATTTTTTTCATTAGCGACATGTTATTATCCAAGCGGTTAACCTCGCGTTTGAGAACACTGAAAAAATTTTCAATAACATTCAATTCTATACTGTAGGGAGGCAATTGAACAAAGGTCAGCTTTTTACCTGTTATGCCTTTTGCAGTCTAAATGCACAAATAATATAGTAAATTAAAATTTATACTAAAAAAACACATTACCTCTTCGGATCTATGAACTGGCGCGTTATCCTGGATAATTGTTAAGTGCCCTGAGGCATTTTGTCTCAATTCGTTATTAAAAATTTATTTCAAACTTTTAATAAATTATCTGCTATTAAAGTTATTGCCCGTACGAATCCATTTTGGTGTTTGATTATACTTCCAAGCAAAATATCCTTTAATATAGGATGGGTGTGTAACTTTATGAGCAATGCAGATATTGTCAACGGGAAAATTTTCACCATAAATCACCCTTGAATTGTCAGTCCTTAGTTCTTAAGTGAGTGCACACTCGTCTGTGAAATACAATAATCTCCAAAAACACAATGGTCTATTTTCGTACTTCTTTACAAACTCTACTCGTATCGGTTTATGTTCACAACGAAGAGGCTCTTTAATAGCTTTTTTAGCAACAATTTTTTTTCATTATATTACAAGTGAATAAGAAAAAATTCTAAATATTGTTTGTTTAATTGTTTAATATTAAAAGTTCGATGTCTTTTTAATCGATTAGTGATAAAATAATCATATTTGCTTGTTGAATGTTTCCTTCTACCATTGTGTGATATGGGAGTTAATTTATTGTTTGAAATTTTGTACTCACTAGATAAGCTTATTCCAAATGCTTTAGTAATTGCACTTAGCCTTAAATCATTTTAATATATAATGTTGACTCTTTTGTATTGATCGGCAATTCAAAAAACTTTGACCTTTGCTAGGATTAACGGAAACTGAGCAATAGTAGGGTTTGATAAATAAAAATATCAAGCAATGTAAGAAATTAACCTTATGTTTGAAAACTTAACGATTTTGTATAGTTCTTTTAACAAAGGTTTATCTCAAAATTATTTGTACAAAATTACTTTTAAAATGGAATGATTATTGACCAACTAAATGTATGGTGTAAAATTATTTGTTTTCATCTAAAACCTTACATTGAAAAAAACATAGAATTTTGTTAAGAAAAAGTTGTAATTAAATAGTATTTTTTAAAATTAATTAATTTTATGAATGAATTAAAAATGTAAAAAAATAAAAATTTTGTACATTTAATAACTAAAGTTTGGGTATCGGTATTTTTCAAGATAGCAAAATTTAAAAGTAAAAATTTGGAGAAAATAAGTTTCTATGTAATGTAAAAATCTTTATATATTTTATTACTACAAAATGAATTATTTTAAAGGCAAAAATAAAAATCGGAATTAGTTATCGCACCATAGCCGGTCCCAAATCCGGTGTTTAAATGAGGACTTTTTTACAGTAACTTTGGCAACCTAAATCGTTTGAAAAATCTGTATTACTAGGAAATTAATGGGAGGACGCCATTTCTGCAATTATTGGTTGATAAACAATTGCTGAACTCCAAAGACATGCTGAAATGAAATGCGATAGGGAGCTCAATCGTTGATATGCAAGACTTTCGATGTTAGAAACTTCGTTTTCAATTTATATATACATACATGTATATATATATATATATATACAAAACCCTTTTGCTTTAAAAATAAGCATGGGATAATAAGACAACAGTTACAGCAAAAACAACAACAACAAGGTTTCCTTGCCATTGAACATTCTGTAAATCGAAGATTGAGCTTTCTTTCGGCTTTCACTCAACTCTGTCATTTGTGTAACTCTGTCATCCAGATACGCACGATCACTTTTTTGCCGTTGTTTGTCGGAATGGCGTCCTTTTGTATTGTTTCCGTAGCAGGTTGCTAACCTTGCTCTCAAACTCTCTTCCTTTATCCAGGCTTGAGACTGGCTAGATTGAATTATTTCTGGTCCAAACTAGGCGGAGTTATATATATATATATAATATCATTCATTCAATTTGTTGTTGGCATCTTTATTTCTATATTTGCAAGGCATATTAAACGATCGGTTCCGGTAGCTTGATAATTTTAACAAACGTGGATAAATAATGAAGGTTTATTTTAACTGATAGAAGGTATTTTTGTGATTTCGCTACTATTCACGATTATTGATGAGACCGCCTAATTTCTTGTTAGGGTTATTGCCTTTAGTCCAAGGGCTACTATGGTATACACATGACTTAAAATACCTTTTAAGTACTTTGCACACCCATCAAAACGGAATCTCAGTTATACACTTGCACTCGTTTCCATGCTGGGTTAGTCTAGGGGCCATATGTTAGGATAATCGGGAATATTGCCATAATTGGAAATTGAGACTTTATAAGCATCACTCAAATAGTCAGGATTGCTACCGCACACACACACATATATATATATATATATATATATATATATATATATATATATATATATATATATGCAATTTTGACCAGTTGACTTGCGAAAATGGAAACACTGATACTTTGTAGCATCTAGCTCTATTTACTTATCTTAGACATATTTAACTCTTACTAATGCATACCTAATATAATACTTTATCAATACACATCAAGTAACATTATTAGCAAAAATACTTTCTAATTATAATATGCAACGACATCTATTCTTGCAATAAAGCATAATACCACCATTTACTAAAACTTAAATCAAAAACATATAACTCGTTAAAAAAAATGTTGTTAACTAAAATACATGCTATTTTACGTATTTTCAAGATTTGCTAAAATTTGACCTCATTTAATTTCATTGACTGATCAAAATTTAGGTTATCTTATGTAAATTGATAGAATAAACCCGATAAGATTACCCCAAAATTAGGTATTTTTCATTTTACCAATTTTTATAAAACAGGATTTTTAAAATTATTTATACTAAATTATTATTAAATTGTTTTTATTTGATCAATCAAATGTTTGGTGCAAAATTCTTTGTTTGTGAGGCACGCATTTTTAGAAAAAATAATATTTATTTTCAAAGAAATAATTTTAAAATAATCATTTTTTAATTAATTAATTAAATAAATATATTAAATATTAAATTCATTTAGATTTTCCACTGCGAAATAATTTCAGTTTGAATATTGCAGATAGTTATTATTTTCATTATAGTAAATTTAAAAAAAAGGATTTTGCAAAACAAGTTTTATAAAGTGTAAATTTTTTTATTATTTATAAAATGCTAAATAATGTATTCTAAAAAACATAAATTTTTTAAAATGTGAATTCCTAACTGGTTAATTGCCTATTGTATAACTTCTGACGGTCATTTCTAATCTCAGTCCATCAGGGTACCAATATAATCCTTTGAAACTCGATTTTTCATAACATAAACAATATTCTTTATAAGTAATACGTCATTTTACAACTTGTTAACCTACTCTTTAAAAAAAACCAAACATGAAATTAATAACACTTGTATCAGGGATGTTGAGGATCAAATGTACGAAGGTCCGTTTTATGTTTAACTAGGTTTTTGCAATCTAATATTTTTTAGAATTTTCTCTATTTACTTCCTTCAATTTTATTATTCAATTTCTTTTTCATTTTGTATTAACAAAATTAACATACTTTTCGTTTGTAGATCCAATCAGTATATTTACATATAATTAGGAAGATTTTTTACTTCAAAAATTTTCTACACACTAAACACGATTATTTTACGAATTTTCGAGATTTACTAAACGTCACCCCGTTTTTAAATACAAAATTTGATCTAACTTAACTTCATTGGCTGATCAAAATTTATCGTAATCTAATGTAATTTCATTTTCACTTTGATTGGTGACCTGATCACTTCATTATTTTCCATCTTTACACGGCATATAAAACGATCGACTTCGATGGCTTCATAAGAATAACGAAGCTTTTTGACTGGTAGACGGCATCCTTGTGATGTCGCCATTGTTCGCAAAGATTGACGAGGCTGCCTGAATTTTTGTCAAGGTTATCTCCTATAACAAAGAGCAACACAGTATACATATACCCACCCACCGAAGCGATAGCCCCATTATACCGCTGTGCATTTGGTTCCTACTGTTATTAGTCTAGATGCCTAGAGGCACCTAATCCAGGATACACCAAGTGGAGGACGACCAGTCAAGATTATCACCATCATTGGAAATTGGGACTTTATAAGTATTACTCAAATCTTCAGGATCACTAGCATCCTGGCCGATTCATCCTTTTTAAATAAATATTTTAAAGTATATATAAAGGAACTATTAAGTACCTTACATTATTTTTTAGTTCTCAATATTTATTTTTACGAAAAAACAATCGGACATAGCAAATTAATTTAGATTTGATACTTTTATAAATGTTTGCAGTAATTTTTGAAATGGCTGTATATATATATATTGTCGCATGTGCATTTCAGTACAACGTGAAGAATTGAACGATCGTTTGGGTTTAGATAATAAATGTATTTTGACAAAAGTTTTGGATTCACATTCGGACGTTTCAATGAACAAGTGGATAAAATCGGAAGATTTGATCGATCATTCTCATTTGACAGCCAATGCGAATATTGATCAAATGGACGTTGAAGTAGGGTTTTGTTTTTTGGTCTGTGTGGTTCCTCTTTTTTATTGCTTTGAATTGACAATGACAACGCAGCAGTCGGGGGCTTAGCTCACTGGCGAATCGGCTGTTCGGTGGTTTGAGTCGCTATTTTTGGGAAAAAGGAATATTTCCGTCTAAACGGGGATCGGTTGGAAAGATGTTTCTAGTGAAGCGATACTATTATAAATATTTATTTGCTGTTTTTTAAAGACAAGGTTGTTGTTTTGGAACGGTGAACTGGAAGTGGTCTAGTGGTACAGTGCTCGGTTTCGTTAAAATGTCCACTACTGAAAGATGTTTCTTGTAAAACATTTAAAAAGTACATTTACAATTCGCATAGGCTGCAATGTATTATTTTAATATATTTTTGAGATAATTACTGTAAATGTAGGTAAGTACGATAATTTTGTGATTCTTATGTAACATTACGCTCTATAGAGGATGAGGTGGCAATAATAATGACGTTGTCAATACTTGAAGACACATATTCTGGTTGGTGATATGGTCATTATATTTCCGTAATTGTACGGCATATTAAACGGTCAACTCCGATGGTTGGATAAGCGTTGGCAAACGCGGGAGAACTACGAAGATTTTTGGTTAATAGACGGCATCCTTTGACAAAGATTTATGAGGCCGCTTAATTTTCTGCCATGGTTATTTCCTAGAGACCAATGGCTACATATTTTGTTTTTACTACTTGAAATGTTTTATGAGAAACATCTTTCGGCAGTGGACATGTTAGCGAAGACGAACTTGGGCCTGCATATGGTGCCGGTGGTTGGAATCGAATCCATACATATACCTGAAGATATCTATTAAGTGTCCTGGGTGTATGCTTACATTCGACTGCAAAAACGGAAGCTCAGTTATATCATTGTGGACTCAATGCTTGCTGTATTAGTTTAGATGCCTAGGGTGGAGGAGGAACAGAAATATCTCCATTATTGAAAATTAATACTTGATAAGCATTACTCATATTAATTAGGATTATACAGTCTATACAGTTAGTTTTACGCAACTCGAGCATCAAGACCTAGATAACCCCGATTGAGAGATATATTTGAGATTATAATCGAGGATAAACATTCTCCGCCGGTTATTATCACCCAGGGTAGTCCAAATTACCAAAAGTCTGCACAATATCAACTTTGACAACGTGCACTTAATGGACGATACTTGATTTATGCTGACTTTAAATGTTAATTACATCCTCAAATGAAACCCCTTCGATTATTTTTATTAGCTGCAAACGGCAAGTAATTCATTTGGACGGGTGGGAGGCTTAGCATAAATAGAAAGACTGAGTTCGCACACTACAATTAGTCGTGTTTGAGAAAGTGGAGAAAGAAGATGCATTGTTTGAAATCTATACCTATGTTGCCTATTTGCTATAATTTTTATATTTGTGTAGGTTTGCGTTCGTTCTGCTTATGACGAATCTACCATGCATGCCAACGATAAAAAAAGGTGAGGCAGATATGTACTAATAATAATCCAAACAGAACTGAAACAGTTGCATTTTTTAAATATATTGCTATAATGATGATTTTACTCGTATTTTGATTATCAATTAGTTGACATTTTGAATAGTTTTTTATATTAACAATATATTTATTGATATAATTATAATTGTGTTTTATTTATTATCTACTGTTGTATGTAGTTTCATTGAAATTTTTATGAATTATATAGTTGCTAGATATATCTTAGTTTAATAACTACTACTTTCTTAGCTCGAGGGGTACGCATGATTTACATTTACCTTATCAATACTCTGTGCGTATACTTGTACCCATTCGCCAAAATGAAAGCTCAGCTATGTGGTAGTTTACTCAATCCCCAGGTTCTTCGGTGCACTTAGTCCAGATTGTTCCACGTGGAGCAATAGTCAGAGATATCACCATCATTGAAAGTTGAGGCTTTAAGAGCGTTTCCCTATATTAGTTATAGTAAAAGTAACCTCGTTGCCACTATTTTTTAACTATCTTATAGTAAGAGTGATGTTATTATTATTATTATTATTTTGATATTGTTACAGACTGCTATTACTACAATGATTAAACTACCAATGAAGTGGCCACGGTGGTTTAAGCGCTAGATTTGTAGCTTGGTGAGTATGACTTTGCTGGGTTTCCACTACAGTGGGTGGCTGCAAGCATACACTCAGGGTACTTAAAAGGTATCTGAGAGAAATGACACTGACAAAAATCAGGTGGCCTCAACAGTGGCGCCGTCACAAGGATGCTGTTTATCAGTGAAGAAAGTTTGTCATTTTTTTGCGTTTGTTATGCTTACCAAGCCATCGAAGTCGATCGTTTAATATGCCGTATAAATGTGGAAAATAATAAACAGGTGACCACATTACCAACCAAAATAAAATGAAATAGAAAAAATAGTTCTAACTGTGTTTGTTTTCCACCAGACCATTTGCTCCTCAACTCGACGTGGAATCGCGTTCTAAATTGTGCCGTCTAGACGAAGAATCGCAAGCAGTTGAAACCACCGACGAATCGCTTTCTGTCCAATGGCCGCTTGACAAATTTTGCACTTTGCTGTTGGGCGATTTGTGGGCCTATCGGTGGGAAACGCGTCATGGAGCTGCTTCGGCGTTGCGTGAATTGCTGTCCGATCCGAGACACACGCGGGTGGCTGGCATGACGAGAGTTGGCAGTGGTCAAACTGAGGCACAGGCAAGTCGTTTGGTTTATTAACGCGTCATACGCATTATTATTCAAGCCATTTACATTCTCGTCAAAGGGGATACAAATGATCTTGAAGATTTGAGTGCATCCTTGACTAGGTGCCAACAGGCATCTACACTAATAACAGCAGGGACCTAGTGGACAGCGGTATAACTGGGTTCTGCTTCGGTGGATGGGTTCAATCATACATCTAGGGAACTTAAAAGATATCTTAAGGTATACGTGTACCATATGTAGCCGTTAGGCTAAAGGAGATAACCCTGAAAAAATCAAGCGATTCTCGTCAATTTTTGCCAACAGTGGCGCAATCATAGAGATGCCGCCTACCAGCCAAGAAACTTTGTTATTCTTCTACGTTTGTTATGTTTATCAAGGCATCGAAATTGATTGTTTTAATATGCTGTACAAATATAGAAATAATGAAGATGTGAATATGTTACCAGACAAATCTAGGTTTTTTGAATAACGAATCATTCATTTATTTGATTGGTGACATATTCATTTCTTCAATATCTCTATATTTGTACAGCATATTAAACGATCGACTTTAATGGCTTAATAAGCGTAACAAACGTAGAAGAATAACAAAATATTTTGGTTGATAAACTACATCTTTGTGATGGCGCCACTGTTTGCAAAGATTGATGAGGTCGACTGATTTTTGTCATGGCTATCTTCCTTAGCCTGATAACTACATATGGTGTAAATATTCATTAAGATATCTGGGTGTATGTTTGTACCCACCCGCTAAAGCGGAAGCACAGTTATACCGCTGTGCACCTGGTATCTGCTGTTAATGTATGTGCTTGAGTCCATCTAGTCTAAGATGCGCCACATGAAGCTGATAGTCAGGGATATCACAATTATTGGAAATTGAAAGTTTAAATGCATCAATTAAATTCTCAGGATTATTAACATCTGTTTTTAATAACACCCATCAAAAGGCTACCTTACCATTGTACCATAATTCACTTTTGCTGTAGTAATTAAGTTAAAATTATTAACAGGTGTACTGTCACTCTAGAGTGGCTTTTTGAACAAGAAGAAATGTACATTTGATGATGCAAAATTTAAATTTTAGTCACTCGATGATCACAAACGCTATTTGGAAGATATCGTCGTTCGCGTGTTGTGTACGCTAGCCTTGGATCAACTATCGGATTTTATTTCGGACGAGGTACGTCAGGTTTTGTGTTAAAATCACCTTTCTCTTAGTACAACGTCAACATACTCATTTTTCATCATTTTGGTTTGTGATGCGGTCACCTCTTCATTATTTTCCATATTTATACGGCATAGCAAACGATCGACTTTGATGGCTTGATAAGTGTAACAATCGTAGAAGAATAACGAAGTTTCTTGGTTGGTAGATGGCATCCTTGTGACGTTGCCACTGTTCGCAAAGATTGACTAGATTTCCTGATTTTTTTTTCAGGGTTATCTCCCTTAACCCAAGGGCTACATATGGTATGCATATACATTAAGATACCTTTTAAGTACCCTGGATGTATGCTTGCACCTACCCGCGGTAGTGGAAGTCCAGTTATACTACTGTGCACTCAGTCCCCTGTGTTATTAGTCTAGATGTCTAGAGGCACCTAGTCCAGGATGCACCACGTGGAGGACACAGTCAGGTATATCACCATTATTGGAAATTGAAACTTTATAAGCATTACTCAAATCCTCAGGGTTATTAGTATCCCAGGTTACATATAGTTTAGGTATATACTTTGAGACACCTTTTAAGTATCGTAAATATATGCTGCATTTATACGCAATCATCTGCTGTGTTAGTCTAGATGCTTGGGAGAACCTAGTCTATACAATGGCAGTCAAGATAGTTTAATGGCTAATATCCCTGTGTGATTTCTACACACACACATGATGATGATTATATTGTCTACTTGTTAATTATATTTGGTGTTTGGAATTGAGATTTCAAATCATCAGAATCATTAGCATCCCTACGCCACACTTGAAAATAGTTAGATTAGGAATACTAGACTTTAGCAGCATTTGACATCACCAAGTACCTTTTCCGTCAAGCAATAAAAGTCAAGCCGATATTAATTTATATTTTTTGTCTAGGTAATTGCTCCGGTTCGTGAATCGGCTGCCCAATTGTTGGGCGTCCTCAGTCTTCATTTGACCCAAGACCAACTAGTGATGGTAGCCAAACACTTGGTCTATCTCGTATCGCTAGCCAACGGCGATTACGTGGAGGGCGATGTCCTGAAGAACGGATGGATGATTGCTCACGGTGGACTGTTGGGAATCAAATATCTGATTGCGTCACGAAAGGTTGGTTTGGGTTTTGTCTATTTTTGGTGGTTGAAGCGTATGATTTATTTATTCATTGTAATGGGTGATGCAATAACCTTTTTATTATTATTAGGCTTATCAAGCCATCAAAGTGAATACTGAGGTGACTACATCATCAATTAAATGAATGATGCATATCATATTGAACAATTATCTTTAATGGTTTCATAAGCGTGTAGGATGGTAAAGTTTCTTGGCTATTAGATGGCACTCTTGTGACGCTACTGTTGCTTTTCGCAGGACTTTTGGCATTGTCTTTAACCTAGTTATTCCGCTGTGCAATCGGTCTTCAATCCATGTTTGTCTGACTTCAGGATGCATTACATGGAAGCAAAAGGAAGCAAGATTAGCACTATCATTAAAAAGTAAGACTTTAAGCATTACTCGATATTATTAATATTTCCTTTTATGAGGTGGGACAAAGAGTAATATTTATTTTATACGTTTTCGTATTTCACACATCCGTAGTGGGTAACGTAATAACCTTCTCGTTATTTATGAATTTGTACAGCATATTAAACGATCGATTTCGTAGTAGAATAACAAAATTTCTTGGCTAGTAGACGGCATCTTTGTAATAGCGCCACTATTCGCAAAGGTTGACTAGACCGCCTGATATTTTCTCAGAGTTACTTCCCTCAGCCCAACGGTTACATATTGCATACGTATACCTTAAGATACCTTTTAGGTGCCCTGGATATATGCATACATCCATCTGCCAAGGGAAAATCCCCGGTGTACCGTTGTGCACCTGGTCCCTGCTCTGTTGGTAGCTAATCACTGTTTGTCTGACTTCAGGATGCACAACATTGAGGCAAGCGGAAACAGGATTATCATTATCATTAAAAATGAAGACTTTATAAGCAATACTCATATCCTAGGTATTGTTGATATTCAACTTTATGTAATGCTTTCATCGGTTTAAATAAAAATCACCTAAAGACTATTTTATTAACCCTTTTTTTACCTATCCAGGACATGCGATCGATCTTGTTACCCTACGTGTCGCCCTGCCTCATTTCGCGCTTGCTCGACGTCAATCCGTCGGAATCGCGTCCTCCGAACTACTCGTCTAAGTCGGTTGTAGACGAGGACATGCGGGCTGCTGCCGCATCAGCTCTGCTTCCCGTTGTCGACTCGGCCTGGCTCGATTCGATTGGCGACGCGTTTGTCGATCGCGTTTGGCTGCTGTTGGGTCTTACGACTTCCGACATATCTTCATCGCTCAATCCACTACTCAATCTTATTGGCGAATTGACCAAAGTGCAATGTGGAATGAAGGCAACAGGCGACAGGTAGGTGGGGTGACATGTAATTTTCGAGTTCACTGGGAGTTATTTACAAAGAAACGATTTAAAGAAAATTTAGACGAATTTGTTAAATTTGTACGATGATGCCGTCGTTTTGTATATTGGTTAAGGAGAATAATGGAAGGAGAGATTGCTTTTTGCCAAGTATAGTCTCAAATGATCTGTTATATTGTCTTCTCTTGCTTTACATATGTATGGTAGAATGTTTAACAGATTGACATAATAACAACATTAATTCCAAGTTCTGATAGCATCTCGAATTCATATACGAAGAGTCTGTTGGATGCGAGTTGTGCTTGAGACGGGGCAAATGAAGTTTTTTGGCTAGTAGGCTTCTTTTTTGTGACGACACCGGTGTTCACAAGAATTGACGAGGCAATCTTCGGGGCTGACACCAGTTGACAGACCCACAAGCTTAACCGGCTACATTTTGTAAATAGATGCCTTGAGATACTCTTTAGAGCATTTTGGGTGTGTGCCAGCACCCATTCACTGAGCAGGAGTCTAATGAAAGTCCAGGATGCACCACGTAGAGGAGGCACAGGCAGAAATATCACCATTATTGAAAATTGAAACTTTACAAGTATTATTCAAATTCTGAGCACCATTAGCATCCATAAGATTAACTTCACTTAAACACAGTTGTTTCACTGAAAGCTACGCAATATAGTACATGCATCAGTATTCATCTAAGATCGAGTTTAGCGCTGTATTACTAGACAACGTCGGTATTTTTATTACTTTTTTAAATATTTTTACTGTTGTAGTTATTGTTATTAGCATTATTAATATTATTATTATTATTGATATTAGTGTTATTATTATTGTGCTGGAGAGGTCTAGCGGTACCTGAGTGGGCATAGATTAGATGTCCACCACCGACCCATCAAATGCGGGACCACGTTCGGCGTTACCGAAAATGTCCACTACTGAAAGATGTTTTTTTGTAAAAATATGTATATGTATATATAAATCACAAATATTAATATTATTACGTTTGACAGGAAAATTGCAGCGCTTAAATTGAACGATCGCTTTGGTTTACTTATCAAACTGCTGTATCACGTGTCATCAAATATTAGACAAAGTGCCTTGGATACATTGCAATGCATTATAGATTCGTGTGACTTGCAAGTGAGTGTTAAACACCAGCGGCGAAATGGAAATCGTTTTTTGTTAAATTTGGAACAAGTAGTGGGACTCATGTGCGTTTCAATAAGAGGTGTTGAGATTAGGATTGATATTTGAATTATTCTCTGAATTTTTGATGATTAATAGTGAACATGTGTGTTTATGTGTATATTTACTCAGACATTAAAGCTCAATTCAGTTATAATAATCATTATCACATAAATTGTTTGTTTAGTCATGGTTAGAATGAAATAATTTTTCACTTATCAATTATTGATTTGCAAACAGAAATGGTAGTGATGTTATAATAGCATTAACCAAACGCTAGTGCTGTTATATAAAGTATTACAAATAGATAATGAAAATACGAGGTAAACTAAATTTATTCATTGTGGTTGATAACATAGTCATTGGTTCCTTATTTCTATATTTGTACGGCACATTAAAACGATTGATTTAGACGGCTTGATAAGCATAGCAAATGTGGAAGAATAATAAATTTTCTTGGTTGATAGACGGCATTTTTGTGACGGTCATGCTGTTCGCAAAGATTGACGAGGCCGTTTGGTTTTTTTATCAGGGTTATCTCTTTTAGCTCAAGGGCTACCCAGTGTATACTTGCATCCACCTGCCGCATACATTTAGTGCCTGCTGTTATTAGTCTATATGCCTGTGGACACCACTTGGAGTATGAACAGTGAAGAACATCACCATAAATGGGAATTGAGATTTTATAAGCATTACTCAACTCTTCAGGATTATTAGGATCTTATATGAACTAAATGTAAAGTAAATTAATATTTGTGATAAACTATATAATCAATAGATTAAAACCAATGTTGACTAGTTAAAGCAGTCTTATATTTATGCGAACGATACCAAAACTACATCCTTCGTCCGTGAATGGTGTTCCGGATTGTCGAATCACTTTGCTAAATATATACTTGTGTTGCCAATTGACATTTAAATGAAGTAAAAAAAGCACGTACAAAAAAAAAACGGTTTCTTTTATCACGTGTTCCAACTTCAATGTGTCTCTGGTAAGGTGTCAAAGCTTTACGTAATAATTATAATATTGATTTTTTTATCGGACAGAACGACGCATTGACAATCAACATACTGCACACCGTACTGGATCATTTGTATCAACGACTTCTACTCGAATCCAATGCAAATATACGTGCCTGTCTTGGCAAAGTAAGTGTTGCCTACAGCAATTTGCACATTTCTGATATACAGGCCCTAGTTAATCATTCATTTTGATTGGTGTGACGTGGTCAAATCTTCATTATTTTCCATATTTATACGCCAAACGTAGAAGAATAATGAACTTTCATGTAATATTTGACTTGACGTTACGTCGCCACTGTTTGCAAAAATTGATGAGGCTGTGTGATTTTTTCTTAGGGTCATCTCCCTGGTGTTATTAATCTTGATCTTTGTTGGCACCTACAACCATTACAACAAATAACGCAAAAAATTTATAAAGTTATTAATTTAAATTAATTTGTTATTTCCAATTGTTTTTTTTTGTAAAAATAAATATATAGAACTTAAAATAATGTAACGTACCTAATAGTTGCTTTATTCCTATTTAAAAATATTGAGTCAGTATAAAAAGCTACATCTATTAAAATGGAATTACTAAATGCAATTTTGGTTTTTTTTATAACCAATAATAAATTATTAATTTATATGCTTAAATCATTAATTAAAAATACATTTTAATACTTTAAGTTCATATTTCTACAACAAGAAATTTAACGTTGTTACCTTATAAAAATTTAAATAAAAAAATTAATTTATGTTAAAAAAATAATTATTTAATTATTTTTTAATAATAATTTTAGAAATATTTTTGTTATTTTAAAATGCTTCCATAGAGATATATTTTTTCTAAGTCCAAAAGCGCTTTTACCTTGTAACCAGGTTTCGAAATGTTGCTTTGGTTTTTACTTAAAAATATTGATTTGTTAATAAATTTAGGTTAAAAATTAATATTTGCATAAAAATTTTAATTAAAAATGCAGTATATCTTGTTAAAACGATTTAAAAATTACATTAATGTTTTCAATAATATTTTCTTAAAAATATTAAAAACTTATTTTTTGTTTATTAAAGAAAATAATATTAAAGAAAAATAATAAGATACACTAGTGTTTTAAATTATAAAACATAATTAATACAAATTTAGTTGTTTGCTAGCTAGGAGGTAAAATATAATATGTTTAAACTTTTTAATCACAGAAAGTTTAATTGATTTTTTATTACAAAAAGAAAGCACCAGAAGTATATGTTATAATAGCAAAATAAAATTATTCAATATTAATTAATTTTAATTGTAGACGATAAAACACTGATTCAAAAGGATTAATATATTGCAAATTAAAATACGTTATTGTGTTTAAAATATTTGGTGCGAATTTGAAATTTTACGTTTAAAAAATATTCAGGCGATAGAGGTTATATATTGGTTTTATAAAAAGTATTAAGTAACTATTATTTAGAAAATTATATTAATCAATTTGAGCAGTGGTATTTTTATAGTAAAATATAACGATATTTTTAAGCTAAAATGTATTTTACTTATGCCACGGTCATAATTGTTTATAAAAACAATAATCTGTGTTATCATGCTAATGATCCTGAGGATTTGAGTAATGCTTATAAAGTCTCAATTTCCAATGATGGTGATATTCCTAACTGTTAGTCCTCCACGTGGTGCATCCTGGACTAGGTGCCCCTAGGCATCTAGACTAATAACAGCAGGGTCCGAGTGCACAGCGGTATAACTGGGCTTCCGCTACGGCGGGTGGGTGCGAACATACACCCAGGATACTAAAAGGTATCTAAATGTATACGTATACCATATGTAGCCCTTGGGCTAAGGGAGATAACCCTGATAAAAAATCAGGCAGCCTCGTCAATCTTTGCGAACAGTGGCGACGTCACAAGGATGCCGTCTACCAGCCAAGAAACTTTGTTATTCTTCACGCTTGTCAAGCCATCGAAATCGATCGTTCTACATGTCATATAAATATGGGAAATAATGAAGAGGTGACTACGTCACCAACCAAAATGAATGATATGAATCTGTGTTATAATTTTAAAAAGTTAATTTTAATTGTATCTAAATTAATTTTATTTAAATGAAAATTTTAATTTAAACATAGTATGGGCACAAATAAAAATAATTACATTTTTGAAAATCGCTATTTGATAGTTCTAATATTAATGATATTTATTTTGTTTTTTTGTATAATAAAATTTAACATATATTAGCATATTTAAAATTTAGATTACATAAAACTATATCAACATTTTAACCAAGAGCATACCAAAATACCCAAGTCAAGTAGTTATCAACACAAGCCATTTATTATTTAATATTTTGTAGTAAAACAATTTAGTAACTCTAAGATACGATTTGCATTTTTTAAATATTTGACGTTGTATTAAGTTAATATTTTATCTGTAAAATATACGTGTTTTAATTATTTTATATTTAAAGTGACGGGTTTTGGTACATTACGTGATATCTGGAGATGTTTCAATCAAATAATCACTTTTTTGCGGTATTTGTTATGATGGTTGTAATCCAGGATGCACCACATGGAAGAGGAACAGTCAAGAATATCACTATTATTGAAAATTGATAATTTATAAGAATTATTCATGGATGGATGCAAGCATCCATTAAGGATATTTAAAAGGTCTCTTAAGGTGTATCAATATCATATATAGTCCTTGACTTTAAAGAGATAACCCTGACAGTCTTTGCAAACAGTGGCGCCATAACAAGGATGCCGTCTACTAGCCTAGAAACTTGGTTTGTTGTTCTGCGTTTGTCACGTCTATCAAGTTATCGGCTTCGATCGTTTAATATGCCTTATAAACATGGGAAATAATGATGAGGTAATCACATCACCAACCAAAATAAAAAAATGTGATATATTTTGTCTTACTCAATTCCAACCATATTAAAAAAGTAACACCATTCTCTCTTCATTCGTTTTTCATCATTGCACAGCTTTTGCTACTACTCGTCCAACGCACCCAGCTGGATTTGCTCGTTCAGGCCAGCGTTGGACGCTTGGATGTTTGGCTATGTCAGGCCATGCAGCCAACCGGCGCTTCGTTTCCCCATTCCATGACTTCGGCAATGCAGTTTGCCAATGGACATGTTATCGACGCTGTTCCACTTCCATGTAATGATCGAGTATGTTTGCATTTGTTTATTTATTTATTTGTACAAACGATTATTATATAGAGGCACCAGCTTGTAGTGAAATAGGATGCCAATAATCCTGAGGATTGGAGTAATGCGTGTAAAGTAATAATGGCGGGCCCTCGAACGGCTGCGCTACATTTTCAAAAACATCGGAAAATGACAAAACATATGCACAATTATATTTTACATTGATTAGCAGTACTTCTTTTTTTCTTTCTTTAAAACATTTAAAATACACATGTTTTTTCTATTAAATTATAACGATTATGATTACTTCTCAAAGAATTCGTTTTAATAGAACATTTTTATTTCAACAAAAAGTGCTTATATCGGATATACAATTAACTATTCCTATATGTTACAAACAATCAAATATTAAAACAAAGAAAAGAAAATGTCATCACTCTGGCTATCAGCAAGCTTTGAAAAACATTCCTATAAAGAAAATGACGTTGCCGTTAGTTCTATCGATGAATGTACGGTCATTATTGGACAAAATGGATCACTTAAAACTGCTTTTAAACGAGAGGTTACACCAAAACAGTAGCTTCTTGCTTATTCAAGAATCGTGGCTTAACAAATACATTGATAACAACTTAATATCAATCGATGGATTTGCAACACATCGCCTCGATAGAAGCAGCGGAGTTAAAACACGTGGTGGTGGTTTGGTCACTTACATAAGGAAAGAATTTTGCTCTAATTCCAGTATATCATTTAAATTTTCACAATTTGGCATTGAAAGTTTGGGTGTAAACTGTAAGTGCCCATTTTTATCTCATTATAAAAGTATTGATGTTATTAATACGTATATCCCACCATCAGCAAGTCGCTCCGAGTGTGAAATTTTTTTCAAAATATTCTTAATTACTTAATAACTGTTTGTGACAATAATTTGATTTTACTTGCCGGTGATTTCAACAACACTAATACAGATAATTTTTTGTCTATGGGTTTAACCAACATAGTGAACTTCAATACTAGAGGTAACTCTAGGTTAGATTGCGTTTTTACTAATGCTCCCCAATTCTACAAAGCCAAATCACTTGCTCCATTGGCTTCGTCAGACCATTCAATTATTCGAGCACTTCCTACAATTTATTCTAGGAAGAATTATACGCAATTCACTAAACCCATATCAAAATCATATATGTTCGCTCGAGACCTATCACAACAAAATATAAAGGAGCTAAAGGTATCTCTTGAGCAACACCGTATTACTACAAACAGTCATAATGACTTGAACATCGCCACAAACAGTTTTGTTACACTGGTTAAGAATCATTTTGAAAAGTTCTGTCCAAAAATTAAAATACTTGTAACACCCACCGACATAACATCGAGGAAGCTAAAAAGGCTACGCAGGCAAAAGGAGGTAGCATACAAAGCTAACGACCGCCCCTTAGTAAAACATTTAAGCCTTAAAATAAAAAACGAGATTAGTTTCATTCAAAAATGTATCAATAACTTCTACTTTTCTCCCAACAACAACTCGAAAAATATTTGGAACAATATTAACAAAATTTTTGGAAAAACAAAAGCTGTTACTACCTCACTTGATGTGAACTCCCTTAATGAACATTTTGTTCACAGCAATGATGAAAAATTAGTTCAGCTAAACAATATAAACATCAATAACGGACCTGATGTTGCAATATCTACACATGAGCTTAAAAAGATTATAAAAAGCTCTAACTCCACAACGTCATCAGGTCCAGACGGGTTTAGTATGCAAATGCTAAAACTATGCTCGTCCTCAATATACTCTCTACTGATACAAATTTTAACCAGTTCAATGAACGAAGGTAGAATAGCAGAATCGTGGAGAACTTCCAAAATTGTGCCAGTTCCAAAAAACAAACAATTAAAAAAAGTAGAAGATTTTCGACCAATTTCATGCACGTCAGTACTCTTGAAGTTGACTGAAAAATTGATTTTGAATGAACTAAGTGACACATTCAAAGCAAGTAGTGATCCATGTCAATTTGCATACAAGCAAAATAGTTCTACACTAGATTGTGTAGCCAGCCTGGTTAACTACGTTGCAAAATCACTCGATAACAAAAAAGGCTTCGTCAGCTGTTTGTTTGTTGATTATAAAGCCGCATTCGATAGCATATGCAGAAGCAAACTGCTTAAGCGTCTTATTGAACTCAACGCTCCTAATCACACAATCAAATGGCTTTCCAATTATTTTGAAAACAGAACACAATACACCCAAATCGGGTGTAAAAAATCTACTTTAATTCAAAATAATAAAGGTGTTCCACAAGGTGCGGTCTTATCTCCTTTTCTTTTTTCATCATACGTGGATGTTCTTCGACCAAAAGAGCCTGCTGTACTTTTCAAATATGCGGATGACATGGCGTTATGTGAATCCATCTCTTCAACCGAAGATAATATACATTTCCTGGAGTCAATTGATGAATTAGTTGATTGGTCAACAAAACATAGTCTAAAATTAAATCCTACAAAGTGCAAAGTAATTAATTTTAGCTCATACAAACCTTCATCTCAATTGACTCAACTTTATCCAAAGGTTTGTATTAAAAACGTGGAAATTGACACTTGTGATAGTTTTCAATATCTCGGTGTTTTACTAAATAGCAAACTTACCTGGTCTGATCACATTGACCATTTGTTTACAAAAACTCGAGGTTTATGTTACTACATAAGACGTTTAAGGAACCTGCGTGTTCGCCAACATGTTATTAATACGTATTTTAAAGTTACATTTTATCCAATAATATTATATTGCTCCCCCGTAATATTTCCGGGACTAAAAAGAAAGGATTTTATGAAGTTAAAAAAATGTATTACCATAATAAGCCAATCATCAGGTACTCCTTACAATGACATTCTTTATGAAATAATTCATCGACACTTCAAGGAATGTTTTCAATTAATCAGTCGTATTTCCAACAACTCCAATCATCCACTTTATCGTGATTTCAGCAAATCATTTGCATCGGGAATGACGAGAAGATCACATATACACGTTAAGTGCAGAACCAATGTGTACTTAAATTCATGTCTGCCATATTTAGCAAGGTTACTATCCAATCCCAACAAAGTTCAAAGTGACCTTTACATTAGCCTATCCAAATCATGAGTGTTTTTTTTCGTTTTCTTTGGTCTGACCAATTACCGTTGTTTGTAATCTGCCCATTTTAATTTGTGACCATTTATTAACCTTCATCCAGGGCATTACTTTATTAGCCATGCTCACTCATGAGTCATGAATCATTCGCATTTTATATATACTGACATATTTGCACATAGTGTCCCTAAATAATACCATGCCTCTTTACGCATATCATATTGAACATGACTTTTGAATATACTTTGATTTTGAATTTTTTTCTTTTTCTAGCCTATGTAATTTAACCTTACTTTACTTTTTTTTTTGACTGATGTTATACACTGCTAATTGTATTGTATTTTTATAATTGTACATATTTTTGTGTGTGCTGAAAGCTACTTCTACTGAAGTATCCAAGCCAATATCCATAAATAAAATAAATAAATAAATTTCTAATGATTGTGATATTCCTCAACGTTCCTCCTCTATGCGGTGTATCGTGGACTAGCGGCCTATAGGCATTTGAACAAGTCGGTATTTAGAGAAGCCAAACGAAGGCCCGCATTTAGAGCCCGTGGTGGGTCTGGAATCTATACGCAGTCTTTTTTTCTAGTGACTCAGGCCAAAAGTCCTTTGTGTAACGTATTTTTTTAATAATAGGCTGATGAAGAAATAACTTTATCACTAAGCTCAGATGATAGGCTGATGAAATTCAGACTTTTATATGAAGTAATCAATTTGAAGTTGCACTATTTTTTGGTGACATCTCTAAAGGTTTTCCAACATGGCGATTTTCCTTTTCCTCAATTTGGTAATATTCAATTCATAGTCTTATTTTGCGCATATTTTCATATGAATGTAATAAGACATTGTATTTTATTCATTTAAATAAAAACAGAATTATAATATTGGAAATGACGGTAGTACGCTCGAATCGTCGGTGAATGCGCTGGATGTCAGTCCCAATCAATCGTACTGCATTGGAGGATTTCAGTGTTTGACTACAAGTCGGACTGAAATGGAGCCGTTTGTGTTGGAAAGCCGCCTGATGGCCGTTCGGTAAGTGTGCCATGAACGGCCTTTATTTGAGCAGGACATTCCAATTGGAGATATCTTGGCTGACTGAGTAACAAAGTTTATTGATTAACAGATGACATCTTCATCAGTTCCAAGTTCGTGTAGCATCACGAATTCCAATACAGAGATGCTGTGGGATGCGAATTGAACTTGGGGGTGATAAATGTTGTTTCTTGGCTAGAAGACTGCTTCCTTGAGACGATGCCTATGTTCGCAGGAATTGAAGAAGCGATATACTTGGGGGTAGTTGGGGTTTGACACCGGTTGACGGATTCACAAGCCTAACTGGCTACATATGGATACCTTGATATAAATTTTAAGCATTTTAGGTGTATGCTAGCACCCATGCACTGAGAGGGAGTTCAGTGAAAGCCCAATTATACCGCTGTGCAGTGGGTCCTTGCTGTTATTAGCCCATATGCCTATAGACACCTAGTTCAGGATGCATCACGCAGAGGAGGAACAGTCACCATTTTCAGGATTATTGCCATCCCATTATGATTATAAATTGTTAATGTTTAACAATGTAACAAAAGTTATCTATAAATGTATGTTTGGCGTGCTTTTACTAACTTTATCCATCGATCGTATTCTATCCCATCACCAAACCCCCATTGCAGTATTTTGGGTAATTTGTGTGCCCGTTTGTGCCAATATCCGCACCTCATTCCGTCGCACCTGCTTCCTCTTTCCCATGGCACAGCCACATCGGCCATAAGTGTGTTGACCTACTTTTTGCACAACTTGTTATGCCAACTCCACTTGGTCGATCGTTTGGCTATGCAGCGCTTTGTGTCCAGTCTTGTTCTTTCTGTATGGGCCCTGTGCCCTTCAACCGACTGCGGCGCGACCTGGACCGATTTAGTGGCTTCGTCGGCGTCGAATTCGGGCGAATTGACCCAACTGGTTGGCGAATTGCGCGCCAAGTTAGAGTCGTGTTTGACCGAAGTGATTTATTACGAAGAAATTTTGGGTATGGCTTTTGAGTGGTTGTTACAATGATATTTGAAAATTTTTTAATGTGGACATTTTACCCAAATATGTGCCGGTGGTGGGGATCGAACCCATATTCATTTAGGTTCGAGTCGAGCGCAGTACCGCTAGACCATCCCGGTACTTGTTTCTAGTGATAGAAATGTAGGAGAATAACAAAGTGTTCTTGGCTGGTAGACGGTATCTTTGTGACGGTAGCCTGGTTTTTTGTTAGGGTTATCATCCTTAGTCTAATAGCTACATGCGGTATACATATACCTCAAGAAAAATATACAAACCTTGAATTTTGGCAACAGATTGTATTTATGTTTAGTGCCAGAAATACGCAGGCTTGCGAAACTTTGATTTTTAACCCAAGTGGATTTACAAAAGCTTGTTCAATTTGAGCAAAACTGTTTACGATATATATGGTTTCAATCTCTATATTCTGCTGAACGCAACAGCTTAATAATTAATGAAACATTTCGACCATTTTCAAATAGCGGTACAGCGCTCAACATGAACCTGGGTGGGCATGGGTTCGAATCGCACCACCGGCACTAAATACAGGCCCACGTTCGGCTTAGCTAAAATGTCCACTACTGAAAGATTTTCCTCATAAAGAATTCAAAGTTTCTTCTGTTGAATGCAACCGTTTAATAACTAATACAATATTACAAACAATTCCAGATATGTGTAGCACACTTAACATTTATTGGCCCCATGTATCTATAATACAATAAGAGAAAGACGATTGAAATAGATGGGTTATACTTTACGAAGGTTGTTTACTCATTCAGTCAGAAAGCTATGGAAGCCCCCAACTAAAGAAAAGGAGGCCGGGTAGCCCTCTATCCAAATGAATTACTTAACTGGGCGTCCGATTGCTTACCATTTGCAGTTAATAGCGACCATTGAATGGGTTTAATTTGGCGATGTAAATAACATTTAAAGTCAACATACCACTCAAGTGTTGTTCATTATATGAACGTTGTAAAAGTTGATGTTTTGAAGGTTTCTTGGTAATTTGGACTACACTGGGCGATAATAGCAGGTGAGGGATTTTTATCCTTCATGATAATTATGAGGGATTTTTAAAATTTGTTTTTTAATTTGTAGTTTTCGATGATGATACTACAATTGATTCCGGGTTAATACTAAGGTACATTACAGTCTTTCGATTGTATAGTGAGATAGGTGTAAGTAGTTGTCTGTAACCTTCAATCAAGGTCATGTGGTTTCGGCATTACTTAAGAATCCCGTAGTAGTCAATAAAGTCGGTTTTGTATAGATATTCTAGTCTAGAGCAAATCGGAATATCATGAATACACGGCAGTGTATGTGGAATCTGGCATTCAGCTAAGTGTCACCTTGTTTCTTCAGCATTATTTTTTACAAGTTGGTAATCCTGCGTCCAAACCTTCTTTTCTCAGCCGGCTGCGGTGGATACCACAGTGCAAACATTGCACGCGTAAAAGCGTTGCACTAGGACTGAGCAAGTAAATGACCTGAAATTGTAGTCATATAGATTTCACACGTGATGCAAAGAATTTTTGTGTTTAGGAGGAACTTGCAGTTTAGTTTGTGTTTTATTTTTTCAGGAAGATATTTCTGGCGGTTTATTCTAGTTCAGAATACAATATTTACAGGCTTTTGGTAATGATTGTTTTTCTATTTCGTTTTTGCTCAGCTCCATTCAAAGTGATGCAGGAAGATTGCCGAGAATTGATCAGGCTTATTCGTGTTTCTCCATTGGCATCTCAAGTGACAATTCCAAATACGTACGTTTGAAATTGATAAAAATATTTTACATAATATATTAGCATTAAGGACTCGAATGCCGGTAATTGAATTCAACTTTCCATCCCGATTATGCAAGTGTTATTTACGTAAATACTTTTTGTATAGGTACAGAAAGCTTTCATGGTTAGAAAACTGCTTTGTTGCGACGACACCAGTGTTCACAAGAATTGGCAAGTCGATCTTTTTTGGGGGTTGACACCGGTTCACAGATCTATAGGTCTAATCGGTTACATATGGTACCTTGATATACCTTTTTAACATCTTGGGTGTATACCAGCACAAATTCACTGAACGGGGGGGGGTCTAGTGAAAGCCCAGTTATACTGCTGTGCACTTGGTCCTTGCTGTTATTAGCCTAGATGCTTGTGAGCAACTAGTCCAGGAAGTATCATGTAAAGGAGGAACAATTGGGAATATTATCATCATTGAAGTTTGAGAAGTTATAAGCATTAATCAAATCCTCAGATACACTAGTAAGGTTTTTGCAGTTTAAATAGGTCAAACATATAGTAATTTATAAGTTATAGTAAAAACACTTTACCCTTTTGTAAATGTACATCTGAGTATTATTTGAAACATGTTTTGAATCCTTTGAGACACCTTGCTAAAATTATGACTACAATAATTTTAAAGAAAAATTCATGAATTTCTTACTGTTTAAGATTTCGTTAGTACGGATCTATTTTTGTAACTACAGAATCTTTTTAGCACGTTGTCTATGTAAATAACACACGTAAGCAATTTATTTGCAAAAATTTATGACCTTTTTCAAAATCTATACTACACTTGGCTTTGAAATGTTGAATCCAAAATCTGTAAATAACAGCACATATATTTTCAATTTCATCTTTTACTAAAATCACACAAGATAAATTTCATACTTTTTGGCACACTCCATTAATCTGAATCGTTGTGTATGCTAGATAGAACATGAATTATTGCAGAATTTCTAAAAAATAAGCAATTTCGAAAGCATTTTTTGAAAATCCAATGTTAAAAATTTTCTAAATTTTCTTTGTTTACTTCCTTCAATTTTATTATTCAATTTCTTTTTAATTTTGTAATAACAAAATTAACATACTTTTCGTTGGTATATCCATTCAGTGTATTTATGTATAATTGGTGAGATGTTTTATTCAAAAAAAAAAATGTCTACGCACTAAACACGGCTATTTTACGTATTTTCAAGATTTGCTAAAATTTGACCTCATTTAATTTCATTGACTGATCAAAATTTAGGTTATCCTATGTAAATTGATAGAATAAACCAGACAAAATTACCCCAACATTTTCAATCTAGCCACATTGACCTTATTAAATTAGGTATTTTTTGTTATACCAATTTTTATAAAGCAAAGGATTTTAAAAATTATTTATACTAAATTATTATTTGACCTATCAAATGTTTGGTGCAAAATTCTTTGTTTGTGAGGCACCCATTTTGAGAAAAATAATTTTTTAAAGGAATTTTTAATTGGTTAATTTCCTATCGTAACGACTGAGTTTGCTCAATACCAATTTCCGTCCAAATTATGTTTACCATCCGGTCTTCTTTTTTATTCAATAGATAGGTATATTCAGTTATTCATTTATACGGCATATAGACGATCGATTTCGATGACTGGATAAGCCTAATAAACACAGAAGAATAAGAAAGTTTATTTGCTGGTAGACGGCATCCTTGTGACGTCGCCATTGTTTACAAAAATTGGTGAGGCTTGGCACCAGATGATGCATTTGTGTTACGAATCCGTAGGTTGTTAATGACCTTCAGGATTTGAGCAACGCTTATAAAGTCTCAATTTCCTATGATGGTGATATCCCTGACTGTTCGTCTTCCACGTGGTGCATCTTGGACTAGGTACCCATAGGCAGCTAGACTAATAATAGCAGGATCCGAGTGTACTGCTGTTATAACTGGGCTTTCACTAGATTCCCGATCAGTGAATGGGTGCTAGCATACACCGAAGATGCTTTAAGGATATCTCAAGGTAACTATTTACAATATATAACCGATTAGGCTTGTGGATCCGTGAACCGGCGTCAACTCTACATTAAATCGCAACGTCAATTCCTATAAATACTGGCGTAGTCACAAGAAAGTGGTCTTTTAGCAATGATAGTTCACTTATTCCTTCAAGTTCAGTTCGTATCCGACAACCTTTTCGTATGGGAATTCGAAAAGCTACTGAAATTTGGAATTAATGAAAAGGTGACTCTGCCACCAACCTATGTTATGTTACAAATCCACCTGTATTGTGTATTTAGTGCCGCTGTCCTTACCATTGCCCAATGCCAATCACTGTTGCAAGCAGTCTTGTCGAAGATTGGTACCAATTCGGTGGACGCCGCCGATAAATTGCTGGCAAATCAAGCAGATCAAACGCGGTTAGCCGTCGAGCATTGCCTCAGGCTGCAGTTGCATTTGGGAAGTCGGTATGTTTAGTGCCAAATTGATTTTGTTGTTGTTTGGTTTCATTGTGGCGCTCGAGTGGAACGTGAGTGGGCATGGGTTTCATACCGGCACGAAATGCATGCCTTGTTCGGATTTGCTGAAAGATGTTTCCCCTAAAACATTTAAAGTGGTTAAAATAAATGTTACTCTTAAGTAGGAGTTGCATCAAAACTATTTATACGAGTAATTGTTATTACTAGTATACAGCGGTATTGTTTCATCTGTGCGGACGTGGGAATTATTTTTGTTTCAAGGCTTAATGATAAATTATTAATATTATTATTGGCTTATTGACGTACATATTGCTATTTGCTCTGTTAGATGCAATGGATAGCAAGCACAAACGTTTTCAAAGGTAATGTTACTGTCCACCTTTAATGAGAATGTCTATTAGAGTAATCGAATATGACCTCAGGGTTTGTCTTCTACACATTCAGTTAAGTGATTCTATGAGGCCAGGATTAATAAAACTCAATTCGATTGTCGTTATACCTTATTTTCCGCAGTCATTATCCTAATAATAATAATTATTATCATTACAAAACTTATTTGGTTTAAAATAAGCATGAAATAACAAGATAATAGTTACACCAAAAACAACAAAGTCCCATAATTTGTATTCCATGTGTTGCCAACATCTTTGTTTGATTTGCCATGAAATATTTCCGAATGGTTCTTGGTCGAGTTTTTGTGGTCTATCTCAACCTTTCTTTTACTAACATCAAATGTCCATTCCAAAACCGTTCTTGCTGGTCTTTCGGACGGTTATTTTATTTTAGTTTAATCAAAAATTGAGCTTCCTATTGACTTTCACTCAATCATGTCATCACTTGTTTACCGGAATGGCGCCCTCTTGTTTGTTTCTGCAGCAATGTAGTTTGTTTTATAGAAGTCAGGTTGCCAACCTTGCGCTTAAACCATCCTCCTTCTTTATCCAGACTTGGGACTGATTTGATTGGCTCAGTTTGCTCTATCCCTAATTGAACATATTTTTTGATACTCCACTTTCAATTACGTCCAGTGTCGAAGTGGGTCTCGTCGCCGTATTCGCCAATCTTAACTGGTTCCTTCCCGGTCGCCTTACCCTCCTCATTCGTCCCCTCATGGATGTCATCCGTTGTGTCAAGCCTGTTGTTCGATCATCGTCGCGAACAACACCAACAACAACTGCCGACGATCACTTATTGGACATGATGGACGACTGTTTGCCCGTCGGTCATTCATTCGAACTTCAGTGTCTGGCCTGCGTTTGTTTGGGCCGTCTGCTTTGGTTGGAATGGCAATCGCAACAATCGTTCGATCAGTCGGCCAACATTGTTGTTAACAAATCGAAGGCGGCCGTCAAAGTCGTACAGAATTTGGTCAATTCGCTCGTCGATTTGGCCGGACTTGGTGAGGCCGGTTTTGTCTTTACTGCTTTGCTGCTTCTCGAAAAAGTGTTTAATGATTCAATTTATTCATTGTGATGGTGATGTGATCGCCTTTTCATCATTCTTTATATTTATGTGGTATATTAAATGATTGAATCCTAGTAGCGTGACGTAGGACACGAACGGCGTTTTTTGGCTTGTGACGGCCGCAAGTGTTAATTATCAGCAATATATGTATTTTTCAGCAAAACCACGTTGTCAATTTTCTGTTCTTAATCATCCCCTTTATTAACTGATCTTGAAAATTTGAGTAATGCTTATGAAGTCTCAATTCATCATAGTGGTAATATTCCTGACTGTTTGTCTTCCACGTGGGTCATCTTGATTTAGGTGCCTACAGGCATCCAGATTAACAACAGCATGGACCGACTGCACAGCGGTATAACTGGGTTTCCGATTCGACCGGTTGGTACAATCATACACCCATAAGTATTTAAAGTATATGTATGTATACCATGTGTAGCCGTTGGGCTAAAGGAGATAATTTTTACATAGTATCAGGCAACCTTGTCAATTTTTGTGAATAGTGGCGCCGTCACAAAGATATCCTCTACCAACCAAGTAACTTCATATTCTCCATTTGTGCTTATTAAGATATCGAAATCGATCATTTTAATATGCCGTACCTGGCTATGTCACTAACCCCAATGAATGAAAAATATTTTCTAATTTTACTTTGGACCACCTGTGGTGGATCTGAAAAGTAGTAGTACAGGGCTCGACTTGTACCTGGGTGGGTGTGGGTTTGAATCCCACCACCGGGTCACTAAATATGGGCTTATGTTTGGCTTCGCTAAAATGTCCACTGCTGAAAGATGCACGTTTTCCGTGTAAAACATTCAAAGTAGTGAAAATAAATAAAATATGTAACTTAGGGTACAGAGTATTGTATCTTTTCATCGAGGTCAAAACCTTTTGTGTGTTTTAAGTGAGCATCGATTTGATCCTTACCACCGGTACTAAACACGGACTGACGTGTAGCTTTACTAAAACGTCCTCTTGCTAAAAGTAGTAATAATTTAAAAAAGTGCTTCCTTTGTGTCCGTAGATCATCAAACGTCTACGGCCGATGCGTGTTCTGCCGTCCAGCCGCTCAATTCTTCGTCAGATTTCCAACGCGGACTGGCGGCTACTTCCATCGTATTTGGCGACGATGCTGACGACGATGTAGGCAGTGGCGTCAATGGAATTACGATGGTCAAGTCGAAAAAGGGCAATGCAGATTCGTTGGTCTGTTTGTGTTTATTGAAGATGTGTTTTCGTTTATTCATTGTAATTGGTAACAAAGTCACATCTTTGTTATTTCTATATTTTACGGTTTATTAAATGATCGACTTCGATGGTTCGATAAGCGTAATAAATGTAGAAGAATAACGTTGTTTTTTGGCTAATTGACGGTACCCATGTTCCTAAAAAGTAATGAGGTTGTCAAGGTTATCTCCCTTAGCCCAAGGGCTGCATACGGTATATATACATATACCTTAAGATGCCTTTTAAGTACCCTGGATGTATGCTTGCACTCACTTGCCAAAGCGGAAGCCCATTTATACTACTGTGCACTCGATCTCGACTGTTATTAGTCTATGGCTGTGTATATCTAGTCCAGAATGCATCACAGTTAGCAATATCACTATTATTGGAATTCGTGACTACAAGTATTACCCAAATCTCCAAGATAATTAGCATTTCAGTAATGATGACAATGGTCTGATTAGTTTGAGGTACCAGTGAGGTGCTATTACATTAGCCGTCCATAGACATTCTCTGTTTAGGGAATCAAAAGGTGAAGTGTAGACTATGTACATATGGCACTACAACTTTACTCAAGTGTTCGGAATGCATCAGAGCATGTGAATTTGGTTTACGCTTTCAATATCAGGTCCAAGTTTAGTTGTTGTCTTTCCTCTGTCCTGGCCGATTTGTTTAACTACAACTAAAGTGGCAATTGTAGCAGTTGTACTAGTTTATGAAGAGAGCCTTGTATGCATTCTACTTAACGAGGCCGTTTGATTATTGTTAAAGTAGCCTTCTTAATTAAACGCTACTTAAACACTTGGGCTTTGATCTATTTTAGTTTGAGTCTAGGGTGCATCACATAGAGAATATTGTCACTTTTATCGTTATCTACTACTATTATACTTGAGATTATTAGCATTTCTGGAAATGATCTTATCCTAAAATGAAAACTATGTATTCGTGTCTATCCAAGTTACATATTTTAAATATTTATTAGTATTCAGTTGTTACTGCGTGAATATGACGCAGAGCATTACGACTTTCTATTTCCCATCACTATTCAGCGTTCGATATTTAATTTTGTCCATCTATATTCTTTATTTGGCCACAGATACCACCTACGCCTGATCTCGAATCCGCTATTACGAATCGGTCGCAATTACAATACCGCGGATCCCACTTGGCTATTGGATGTTTGTGTCAAACATTCGTCAAGAACTTTCAAGCACGTCTACCCCAGTCGAACGCGCTCGATGCCATTGTTTACGGACTGCCATCGTTGTGGCATCTTGTCTGGATTCAGTCTGTGACGATTGTGACCAGTCAATTGGACTGCAATTCCCCGGCATTGCTCAAACAAATGGCACACGGTAGGTAGGAACAGACACGAGTTGAATATATGAACAGGGACATATACGAAATGAGTATAAAACCTTTTTGATTCTCGAATCTGTTATTCTCTTCATTATTTCTCATATTTGTATTATATATTAAAACGATCGATTTCAATGGCTTGATAAGTATAACAAAAGTAGAAGAATAGGGAAGTTTCTTGACTGGTAGATGGCATCTTGGTGATGGCGCCATTGTTCGTAATGATTGACGAGACCACTTAATTTTAAGTGAAGCTTATCTCCCTTAGTCCAAGGGCTACATATGGTATGCTTATATCTTAAGATATAGTTCAAGTAGTTTGGATGTATGCTTGCAACCGTCCGTTAAGGTGGAAAATCCGTTATACATCTGTGTTAGTCTAGGACGCGTCACACTATATATTTTCATCATAGGGAATTGAATTTTTATATAATTGCTTAATTCCTCAGGTTTAGTAACATTCTAATAAACGACACACACATATATATATATATATATATATATAATTGATTGCAAATATTCCCCATTCAAGACGTACTCACCAAGTCATGTCACCGTCTGTCTCCCGAACACATTCACCAACTCGTTTGCGGTTTATCGACTCTACGTTGCTGTCTGCCCAGCCTCATGCCGCACTTGGACCAATCGGTCCAAACACGTTCCATATCTTCCGAAGCCATTCTTCACTTGGCCTGCATTGCAGCCCTTGTGCCACATCGACCAGTCCGGTTGGCTGCTTCGCGTCTCATTGCCCAATTGGCTTTTATGACACCCGTGCCTACATTTAATTTGCTCATTGCGCTGTGGTTTCGCATCGACTATCCCAATCTCGTTCCGGTCAATACGATCGATGTGAACGTGTTGGGTGCGGTGTTGGAGTCGTTGATATGTGAGTTGAGATAAAACGACGTTTAGTGACTAAAGATTTTTTGTCACAATTATTTCTCTTAGCTTTATATTATTTATTTATTGTGATTTATTTATTTGAAACGGTCGATTTCGATGGCTTGATAAGTGTAACAAACGTCGAAGAATAAAGAAGTTTCTCGGCTGGTAGACGGCATCTTTGTGAGGGCACCACTGTCCGCAAAGACTGGTGAGGCAGGCTGATTTTTGTCAGGATTATCGCCTGTTGGGCTCAACGGTCCTGGGTGTATGCTTGCACCTACTCGCCACAGCAGAAACCCACTCGGTCCTTACTGTTATTAATCTAGTTCAGGATGCACCACGTGGAGGAGGAGCAGTCAGCAATAGCCATTTAGACTCACTGGGCTTTTACTGGTCTCCCGCTTATTAAATGGGTACTACCATTCATCCTAGATGCTTAAAAGGTATGTCAAGGTATACGTTTACCATATGTATCCGGTTAAACTTGTGTATTTGTCAATCGGCGTCAATCTCGAAGAAGATCGTTTTGCCAATTCCTGTGAACACTGGCGTTGTCGTAAAGAAGCGGTTTTCTAGCCAATAAACTTTATTTATCACCCCACCCCCCATATTCAATTCGCATCCTTCCATTTTTTTGTATAGGAACACGGGATACTATGCAAACTTAGAATGAATGATGAGATGACTCTGCCACCAACTTATGTCATGTTTATTGTCACTATTCAAGATCAAATAGCAATGGTCACCAACTAATTCTATCTATTCCCACCATTATGTGTTGTGTGTCTTTCAGTAATTATCGAAAGTCTAATCCAACATCAACCCGACCAATTTGATTGTTCAATGTGGATCAATCAGCCGCACATTTTTGACGATCCCTTGGCTGCCAGTTACACGTCGGCCGATGCGAACAAATTTGTCGTCCATTTGAAGTCGACCGTTGATGCCAGTGGCAAGTTGGAACGCGCATTGACGTTCCACCTGACCCAATTCATTCCCTACACGGTGCTGCTGATGCCTGCCGTATTGCGATTATTGTCCAACGCTAATGTAGAGATTCGCAGCTTGGCTGGCAAGTTATTTACGCACTTGCTCGATCTGATGCCCTTCGAGGTACGGTGGGTGGGGGGATTTGTGGCATTGTGCTATTTTTTATCCATGGATTACATGAATTAGGGATGGCTTACACAGCGATTTGACTGGGCTTTTGTTTTGGCAGATGGGTGCAAGCATACATCCGTAGATGATGAAATAGAGCAGAGGCTGAGTGCATGTCGCAAATCTATTTTAGTTGCCAGATAAAACAGTTCGTTCGATAGTCTTGACAAATATGCTGGCGATCCATTGTGAAATGCCCAATGAAAATTGGACCAATAGAAATGTTGCATACAACATCCAATTAAATTCTTATGAAACATTGACTAATCAATTGTATTGACTGTTATATATAGGGCGATATCTACTCATTGTGAATGCATTCCGTTACAACGACAGAGTCACCTCTTCATTAGTTCCTAGTTTCCATAGCATCCCGAAGAAGTTGTCGGATGAGAATTGAACTTAGGGGGATTAGTGAATTTTCTTGGATAGAAGACCACATCTCTGCGACAGCATCAGTGTTTACAGGAATTAAGTAGGCAATTTTCTTCCGGTGGAATTGGAGGTTAATAGATCTACAGCCCTAACCGGCTATATATGGTAAATGGATACATTGAGATAACTTTTAGGCATTTTGGGTGTATGCTAGCAACCATTCATTGGACTGGAATCCAGTGAAAACTCAGTTATACCGCTGTGCACTCGGTTCTTGCTATTATTCATCTAGATGCATATAGGCACCTAGTCGTGAATGCACCACATGAAGGGTGAATAGTCAGGAATATCACCATTATTGGAACTCGAAACTTCAAAAGTTTTACTCAAATCCTCAAAATCACTAGCATCCTATTTCGTTACAATGGGTCAACTACTCTTAGTATTGTCATGCCATTCCATGGTGCACAAAAAGTAGCGCTTTAGATGTGGATATCGTAGATGCTGTCAGCTGAAAATTATTTAATAGCTGCTTGCACTACAAAAACGCTTATTGATCCCATTTTTATAATATTCGTATTCGGTAATTGGCTCTCCCCCTCCCAATCCAGTCGTCGCTCGAGGATCCTGTCAACATGAAGGCCGAATTTAAAGAGGCGCGCACCAAACAACGCGAATTTATAGACAATCTACTGCATCCAAATCACATTCACAAATACGATTTGCCAATCAAGATTCGAACAGATTTGCGGTCATATCAACAGGTAGGAGGGGGTAATATATATATTTGGAATATTAATTATTACTTTAATATGGTTTTCCATTAAAAGAACATAATTGGAAAACGTTTGAAATAAATGATGCGTATTAACATAACATAACATTGGTTGGTATTATCCCACTGACTTTTGTTGTTGTTGTTTTTCTGAAAACAACAGCAGTTATTTTATTGTTACCTAGTTGACGAAGCACACTATTGATTGCAACATTTATTTTGCTATTTAACTTGGTATTGTTAGACACGGGTGCCTTCAGTGCATGTGTGTGTGTGGGTGTTGATCTCAGTGTGATTGTGTTGTACAATTTTAAAATAATTTTGACTACTTCATTATTGTTTCAAGCAGGTTTGATAAATATGAGATTGAATATTGTTTGGCATTTGTGTTTAAGGCGCAACGAATGCCCTCATGTTTATATTATGGAATACTGGTGATTTGATATTCTAGATGTATTGATTTTGATTTATATGTGTTGATTTTTGTGAACGTTGTTATTGTCAAAAAGATGCCTTTTATTAACCAAAAATGTTCATTATTCTCTTACATTTGTTATGTATATAAGGTATGTTTTTTGGTGACATAGTCACCTCTTCATTATTTCTATATTTGTACGGCATATTAAACGACCGATTTCGTTGGTTTGATGAACGTAACAAACCTGGAAGAATAACGAAGTTTTTTGGTGCTGTCACTATTTGCAAGGATTGACGACGCCGCCTAATTTTTTGTGAGGGTTATCTCTTATGGCCCAAGTGCTACATGATATACATATGCGTTTTAATTACCCTGGGTATATGTTTGCATCCACCCGCCGTAGCGGAAGCCCAGTTATACTGCTGTGCTCTCTGTCCCTGCTGTTATTAGTCTAAATGCCTATGGGCACCTAGTCCAGGATGCACCACATGGAGGATTAACAGTCATTAATATCATCAACATTGGAAATTGAGACTTTATAAGCATTACACAAATCCTCAGGATTATTAGCATCTCATTGGATTGACTGTGACCTTATAGAACCCAACATTCTCGTTACACTTACAATTGACATTTTTTAAGAAGAGTTACATTTGTTCAAGCCTAAACAAAAACATTATTCAAATTGCAGTTGCCATTAAATTCCCATTGTATGGGATTATAACGATCCTGTAGATTTGAGTAATGCTCATGGAACTTCTACTTTATATAATACCATATGTATCTGTTGGGCCGTTGAGGGAGATAACCCTAATAAAAAATCAGGTTAATGAACTTTGTTATTTTTTACGCTTGTTTGCTAATCAAACCATCAAAGTTGATCGTTTGCTATACCGTACAAATATAGAAATCATGAAGAGATGACTATATCACCAACTACAATGAATGAATGAATTGTATGCACATACACATTTCTTTTTTCCTGCAGGATGGCGTCAATTGGCTGTCATTTCTCTACCGTTACGGTCTAAATGGCATTCTGTGCGACGATTTGGGATTGGGCAAAACGCTGCAAACCATCTGCATCCTAGCTGGCACTTGTTTTGAATGGAAACAGACCCATCGTCGGTTGGACGAAGCATCGGCCATTTCCCTCGTCATTTGTCCGTCAACGCTGTGCAATCATTGGTTGTACGAAGTGCAAACATTTGCTCACGCCGAAGACTTGAACCCGATGGTGTATTTCGGCAATTTAACTGCCCGGCAAAAGTAAGTGTAGCTGCGGCTGGTACTATGAGTTTCGCTTTTGGATTGACGGCTGGTTTGATTGATTTTTTGAAGGAAAGGAACCAGCCGGGTGGTCTAGCGGCACGGTGTTCGGACTCGAACCCACGTTTGGCTTTGCTTAAATATCTACACTACTGAAAGATAATGTTTCCTGTGTAAAACATTTCAAGTAGTAAACATGTAACGAATGTTAATTGAAAATAAGATTGATTTAATTCATTGAAACAAGTGTTTGTTGACAATAAGGATGACAAATAATGTGATGATGAATATTGGAAATTGTGGCTGGTCGGCGAAGATTATGTATAAAAGAAATGGCTTACCAACGTTACCAGTAGAACAGTACTGTTTTGAAGTTGCGTACTTTACCACCAGACTAATTGAATACAAAATTGCTCTTAGGGTGTTGAGAAAATGGAAGAAATCGAGAGAGGGATAACTAGTAATTGCTGATTTTCTTTTAGTTATTATTATTATTATTAGTTTATAAATACATTGGGCATTATTGGATACAGAAAAATTTATTAAACGATTAACGTAAGTTTATTTCGAAACCCTTTCGCACTAAAGAGCATGGAACAACGCAAGATTGCTCCATATAATTGTACATTACATTTATGGCTTTTAAAATTGTGCATATTGAAGATGGAAATTGTATTCCAATTTTATCAAATACTGTTATTATAATCATGCTTCTTTCACTACTTTACCGTCGTTGAAATGAGATGGTGTCCTTTTGTTGTTTCTTTAATACCACCGTAGATAGCTCTTAGTCTGGGTTGAGAAAAGAGGACAGTTTGAACGCACGATTAGTAACCTGGTTTCTGTAAAAAGATATTACTAAAACAACAACAAGTGAAAGGGTATACAGTTATTCAATAATAATGATAATAATAATAATACTGGTTGCAAGCAGACAAGCTTTGTAAACTTTTTTTGAATATTTTTTTAAGGGAATACAAGCATGCTTTACAGATATATATATATATATATATATTTATATGTGTGTGTTAATTTCAGTCTCCAGTCACAAATATCCAATTACAACTTAATTATCACTTCGTATGATTTGGTCAGAAACGATATTGCATTTTTCGAGTAAGTTGAGCCATTTTGTGACATTCGTTTTTATTTGATTCACAGTTCAACAACAAAAGTTGGTGGTAGAGTAACAAGCAGGAATATCATCATTATTTTAAATTAAGACTATAACAATTACTCAAATCCTCAGGATCACTAGCATCCCTTTTTTATAAAAAAAAGATTAGTTAGTTAATTAGGATTAATAAAGATTTAAGTTACTCTACACTATTTACTTTGTTAAAAACGGTAATTACTATCAAAACAAAACGTTTGAAATTTATTGACAGGTGCCTCTTCATATATTGTATTATAATAATGATTGCTATTATTATAATTATTGTTGTTATTACTATGCACTTTGTCATCTTGCATTCATTTGACAATCCAATAGAAGTTCAACAATTAAACGTATTTTTATTGAGACAAAGAATTTAGGCTTAGGCGTTTGTGCATAGTGCTGAATTGATACCTTTTTCACTATATCTGTTAGAGTTAAGTAATTTAACACTAAGTTATTATTATTATTACTTGAATGCGTTACGAGAAACGCATCTTTCAGTAGTGGACATTTTAACCAAGCCAAGTGGGGCCCACAATTAGTGCCGAACGGTGGGACTCAAAACTAAGCTCACCCAAGTTCGAGTCCACTAAGCCACCTCGGTATAATAATCAAATTGATTCACTTTGGTTGGTGACGTGATCACCTCTTCATTATGTTTTATATTTGTACGGCATATTAAACGATCGACTTCGATGGCTTGATAAGCGTAACAAACGAAGACGAATAGCGGAGTTTTTCGCTGGTAGACGGAATTCTTGTGACGTCGCCACTGTTCGAAAAGATTAACGAGGCCGCCTGAATTTTTGTCTGGGTTATCTCCTTTAGCCGAACGGCTACATATGGTATACGTATATCTTAAGATACCGTTGAAGTATCCTGAGTGTATGTTCTTACCCATCCGCTGTAACGGAGCCTATTTATACCACTGCACTTGAACTCTGCTGTTATTAAACTAGATGCCTAGGGGCACCTAGTCCAGGATGAACCAAACGGAGGAGGAACAGTCATGAATATCACCATCATTGGACTTTATAAGCATTACGCAAATCCTCAAGTTTATTTACATCCCAAGAGCATAGATTAAAAAGTTTATTGATTTTCCAAAGTATAAAGGTTGTGTTGTTTCGTGCTGCAGAATCTAATAGTTGAACCACATATAACCAATGTTTATCTTAATAATTGATAAAATCAATTGTGTATTTTTTGTTTGTTCACATGTGAGATTGTATTTGCATATAATAATAATAATAATAATAATAATACAAATGAAGGAAATCATTTACAAACGTAGAAATAAACAAGAGCTAGCAGCGTCACCAGTTTATTTCAATTTCAATGAGACCTACTCAAATTTCCCGCATTATTATGTGAAGTTCTTTTCAGTAAACTGTTTATTTGTGTTTTATTTTGTTTTCAATAATCAATTAATAATATTTTTTTTTGAAAAAAAAACTTTTCAACTAGTTTTTCCTATCCACATTGAAATTGTCCAGTTGAAACTGGTATTAGCGGTAGGTCTAGGCAGGATGCGATGGGGGGGGAGGTTAACCCATTGTGAGATTAGTTTTACCTTTTTATCACGTTTTTAAAATAAATTATTGTTTCTTATTCTCTTCCACGTGGCACATCCTGAAGTAGGTGCACATAAGGACCTAAACTAACGTTGCAGAGACCGAGTGCACAGCTGTACAACGAAACTTCCGTTTTGATTGTGAATTCAAGCGCACACAGGCTATTTACAAGGTATTTTATAGTATACGTATACAAAATGTAGCTGTTGTACTACTATCAATATTTGCAAACAGTAGCACCGTTACAGCAGTACCGTTTATCATCCAAGTAACTTCGTTATTCTCTTACGTTATACTTATAGAGCTATCAAAGTTGATTGTTCAATATAGCATACAACTATAGATATAATACAGAGGTGACTGTCATCGTCTTGCCGTGGTGATCTAGCGCTCGACTCTAACTTGACTAGGCATGGGTTCACTAAAATGTTTACTTACTTAAAAATGTATCTTGTGAAGCATTTACACAATAATAATAAAAAATTACAAATGTGAATAATTTGATACAACCAGATTTTTAAATATGACTTGTTTCACCATTTTAGGTCCATTTACTGGAATTATGTCATTTTGGACGAGGGTCACGTGATAAAAAACAGTAAATCAAAGGTATGTTCGGCAACAAAGTGCAACCTTGATGCAACACGTTTATCGATTGTGTCAATTTAAAATGGATGACGTAAATTGATTGGGTTGTTGGCACGGTTATCGTGTCATTGCTTTCGTATTGGTTTTATGTGTGTGCCGGGCGAAATAGTCATTCATTCGTTCATTTATTTTGGTTGTTGATGTGGTCAATTCTTCATTATTTTCCATATTTATACGTCATACGGCAAACGATCGATTTCAATGGCTTGATAAGCGTGGAAGTATAACGAAGTTTCTTGACTGGTAGACGACATCTTTGAGAAGATTGGCCAGTCCGTCTGATTTTTTGTCAGGGTTATATTCATTAGTCCCTTGATGTATGCTTGCACCCACCCACCAAAGCGAGAATCCAGTTGTATCGCTGTGCACTCGATCCCTGCTGTTATTGGTCTATATATGTGTCTATGTGTGTCTAGTCCAAGATGCACCACGAAGAGGAGGAGCAGTCAGGAATATCACAATCGTTGGAAATTGAGACTTTATAAGCACGTTTGACTTCTCTAAAACGTCTACTGTTGAAATATGTTTCTCGTAAAACGTTCAAAGTAGTAAAAAATGCTTCGCTCAAATCATCGGGATTATTAGTATTTCAATTAATAAGAACTCTACTTCTAAACTGATAGAGTGTGATTTTGATGCGTTGTATATTGCTTCCTGTTTAGTCTTTCATTATGATTGGCTACGTAGTCCCCTCTTCATTATTTCTATATTTATACGCCAATGGCTACATAAGAATGCTAAATGTAGACGATCCTTGGCTAATATCCTGTATCTCTGTTCGTAAAGAATGACGAGGCCGTTCAACTACGTTATACAGTGTGCGTGTACTATAGGATACGTTTTAAGCTCAGGTGTACCTAATTCAGGCTGCTCCGCGTGGAGGAGGATCAGTTAAGAATATCACCATCATTGGTAACCAACCATGCAACTAGTTACATCAATGAAGTGTTGTTTTTGTAATCACCGTATTCAAGCCACGTCGACCATTTGTATTTGACAGATAACCCGCGCCATCAAGCAACTAAACGCTCGTCACCGACTTATCCTGTCGGGAACGCCCATTCAAAATCACGTGTGCGAATTGTGGTCTCTTTTCGACTTTCTTATGCCGGACTTTTTAGGCAACGAATCGGAATTTTGTCGACAGTTTGCCCGACCCGTCGCTGTTAGTCGGGATCCTAAAGCGTCCAAGTCGAGTCAGAAAGCGGGTACGTTGGGTTGGGGTTCGGATGGATATATATATATATATCAACAATTCCTTAAACAAATAATTTTCTTGTTTTTCAATTTTTTAAATGTCAATTTTCTTGTTCTTGACACAGATTATAATTTTATAATGATATTCTTATAAAATATTTTACTTATACTATTAAGATAATTATTTTATTTATTTATGGTTATTGGCTTAGGTACTTCAGTAGAAGTAGCTTTCAGCACACAAAAAATATGTACAATTATAAAAATACAATACAATTAGCAATATGTAACATCAGTCCAAAAAATAAATAAGTAAAGTAAGATTAAATTACATAGGCTAAAAAAACCAACTTAGATGTGCTTCATATAATTAAATAGTATCACAAAAGCAAATGAATTATACTGCATTGATTTTGACAGCAACTTGTTTATCTACTATATATATACATACACACTCTAAGCAGTTAATCCAAATCGATCTAGTTTTCAATAAAATTTGTTTTTAAAATAAATTATTGTATATTTTTAAAATAACAAAAATATGCATTTTATTTATAATAGTAAACAATAAAAAATACATTTTCAAATAAAATAAATGCCTACATAAATTCATACAAGTTTACATTATATTTTTAAATAGTTGATAATTATTCTATTTTAACAATAATTTAGTATTTTTAAAAGAAATGTTTTTCCAAAAAAATTGATGTTATTAATCCAGATACCTGTGGACATCTAGTTGAGGATGCACCAACTACAGATCTATACAACCTTTAAAGAAAATAGGAATAGTGTTAGATGTTAATAACTGTACGTTATTTTAAGTGATTTTTTAGGAGTTCAGTAAATGTTTCTATGGTCGTATAGTGATGCTAATGATCCTGAGGATTTGAGTAATGCTTATAAAGTTTCAATTTTCAATCTGGTTCATTCTGAACTTGATGTTTATAGGCATCTAGACTAATAACAGCAGGATCCGAGTGCACAGCGGGTGGGTGCGAGCATACACTCAGGATACTTCAACGGTAACTTAAGGTATACGTAAACCATATGTAGCCGTTGGGCTAAGGGAGACAACCGTGACAATAAGTCAGTTGGTCTCGTCAATATTTGCGAACAGTGGCGACCTCACAAAGGTACCATCTACCAGCCAAGAAACTTCTTTATTCTTCTACGTTAATCTACATTTATTAAGCCATCGATCGTTTGCCGTATGCCGTATAAATATTGGAAATAATGAAGAAATGACCACGTCACTAACCAAAATGAATGAAACATGATTACTAATTTTATAGCATGTTAGTTGCTTGAATTGAAAGCACAAAGATTTTAAAATATATATTTTTATGAATATTGTTTCTTTTATTTTAAAAAGAGAAGTTTTGACTATTTAAAGATTAGTCAAATTTTCTGATTATAAAAATTGTCGACTACAGGATTATTTATTGTATTGTGTTGTATCGTTGAAAATGAATTAATCGTTTTATTGATTATGAACATTCTGACAAAATGTAGAAAACTCCTTTTATTCACTACAGACATTTACATAATTGTATTGACCTACTAAGATATTTGATACTATTCAGCACTAGATAGTAATTATTTTTAGTAAGCACAAAAATGATAAATAATGGTCAAATTCTTGTTATTATTTATTGTGGTGGGTGCCATGGTAATTCTTAATTATTTCTATATTCGTACGACATTAAACGATTGATTTCGATTGCTTGATTAGCGTAACAAACGTAGAAGTGTAAAGTAATGCTTGTGAAGTTTCTATTTTCAATGATGGTGATATTCCTGACTGTTCCTCCTCCGTGTGGTTCGTTCTGAACCAGATGGTTATAGCCATCTAGACTAATAAAGCACCGATCGAGTGCACTTTGGTGAAATGACCAAAAACAGACGACCTTGTCAGTAGGGTCGTCGCAAGGATGTTGTCTATTAGTCAGAAAACTTTGTTATTGTCGTGCGTTGGATTTTATCGTTTGCAATTGTGTACAGATATAGGAATAATGAAGAGATGTGACTTTGTCGCCAATCAAAATGTATAACTGTTTAAGCATCGCCAAACATTATTGAAATTGTGACAAAATAATACATATGTCGAATAATCAATCACATTCCATGCAAAATGACGTTAATAAATCCCACTGTATTCGTACATTTCAGGAAAAATGGCTCTGGAACGTCTGCATCGACTCGTTTTGCCGTTTATGTTGCGTCGACTGAAGGAGGACGTCATGGTCGATTTGCCTCCCAAGATTATTCAAGACTTTGTTTGCGAGATGACACCATTGCAGGTGAGTTTGAGTGACCAAATTTCAATTTCAACAAGGTGGTTTGACTACTGTATTGTACAGGTTTGTCAGTAATATTGTTCTATCATAAGCGCTTGATTTATTGGTGCTTGGGGAGTTTTAATTTCATGTGGTCTCTTCTAAATTCAGCTTAATACAAATTAAAGACCACTGTCTTTGGCTGGGCTAACATATTAACAGAATACTTAAAAGGTATTTTTATACTATACGTAATTATTGGGCAAAGGATATAATCCTGATTTAAAAAAATCAATATTTGCATTATTATAAAAATGTCAAGAAGCATCATTGCTGTTTTACGTACGAACGTTTTTGCGCGTTTAAAAAAGCAGAAGGCATTTGGTCGAGTTATTTTTTGAACAGGGAAATAATAAGCAAGTTACCATTGATTGATTCTGAGGATTTGAATAATGCCTATAATATATAAAATCTTAATTTCCAATGATAGTAATGAACTGTTTCTCATCCATATGTTGCATCCTGGACTAGGTGCATCTAGTTAGTTAGACTAACGCATGGGAACCGAGTGCACAGTGGTATAACTGGCATTCCACTTCGGTAGGTTGATTGATTTTTATGAGCACTGTTCCATGTTCATTTAAGATTATTTGTTTCTTTTCTTCAACAATAATTTCCTGATTTTTGCTAATAAAGGTTTTCTGCTTCGATCCATTTTATTTGGGCTCATTATCATCAATAATAATAATAATAATGTTCCACTGATTAACTCATAGCAGTCTAGGAGTTTGATGATTGGTTAAAACAAATTACTAAAATTATTGACCAATAAAAATAAAGGCGTTTGACGATTGGTTATAATCAACAACCAATGATATTAATCTATACTATCGTTATCAGATTTTCTATTAGATGTTCTTTCCATGTGTCGATTTAGCGCAAGATATACGACTCGTTCAACATGTCCGAAGAAGGTCAATCAGCTATTCGACTGGCCCGTTCAGTTCACAATTCGAATATGGCCAAACCCGTTGGACGCGGATTTCAGGCACTACGTTACTTCCAGGCAGTCTGCAATCATCCCTGTTTGGTTGTCAAACCGAATCATGCCAATTTAAAGTCAATTTTGAACGAGTTCCAGCTCGATTCTGTTGGTAAATTGAGTGGAATTCAGTTTAGTGGCAAATTGCTGGCTTTGAGGTTAGTTTCTTATCTTAAAGATGTATCAATTGTATGCCAAAAGTTTTAATAAAGTAAATAGCAACTATGATTTGTTTGGGTTTATTGGTTGATAAACATTTTTGCAGGAGATTAAACTATCACTGATACTTTCGATGTCAGTAGTACCAGATTGTCTCTCTTATCCTCCTCAAATATAATGTTTATCTTCATTTCTAGCCGACTGTTGACTGATTGCGGCTTTGGAACTCCTACGTCGATGGGTGGTGGAGGTGTCGTTGGTGCATCTGTCCAATCGACAACGTCGCTGTTCGGTTTTGATTCGCAGCTCGACGATCGATTGCTCAGTCAGCACAGAGCGCTAATTTTTTTCCAAACTAAAGAAATGTTGCAGCTTACCGAAGACATGCTCAGGTTAGTTTGTATTGTGTGTGTGTGTGTGTGTAGGTTGTAACTGGTAGTGGCTTATCGGTAAGAGCTCCGGGTTAAAAGTGGGGTGGGGGTGATTTGGTTAACAGTATTCATTATAGTTTGTGATAAATCATCATCATCATCATTGGGTATAAACACCCCCCACCGGTTATTATCACCCAGGGTAATCCAAAAAAAACCAAAGCGTCTGTAAAAACGTCAACTTTTGTAGTGTGTACTTAAAGAACGACACTTGAGGTGTGCTGACATTAAATGTTAATTACATCCCGAGTTAAACCCCTCCAATGATCTCTGTTGGCTGCATAGGGTAAACAAACGGACGCCCATTTAAATAATTCATTTGGACGAGGGGTCTTAGCATAAATAAAAGGACTGAGTTCGCATGCTACAATGTCTGTCTAAATTTTCCGTTGACCGCCTGGCCTTCTTTTCCATCCGGGTAATGAACGGGCTTCCTTAACTATTCTGGCTGGATGAGTGGGCAATCTACGTAAAACATAGCTAATCCATTTTAGTCATCTTTCTTTTATTATGCTAGAGATACATGACCAATAAATGTTAAGAGACTTATAAATATCTGGGAATGGTCGAAATATTTTACTAGTTATTAAACGAGTGCGTTCAATAAAGGTCAACGAACGAAACCATATAGATCTAAAACAGCTTTGCTAGGATTTGCCTATTAAAACCAAAATGTCCGCTTAACGTTGGCTTATGGAACGTGCGCTCATTGTCGACACTGGCTGCGCAAGATTGTGTTGCTGCTGAGTCTAACTGTCATAATGTTAATATTCTATGTGTTCAAGTTCGTGATAAAGTTAACTCTTCATTAGTTCCTATATTTGTACGGCATATGAAACGATCGATTTTGATGATTTGATGACCGTAACAAATGTAGAATAATAACGAAGTTTCTTGGTTGGCTGATGGCATCTTTGTAACGCCGCCACTTTTTAGTACCTTAAGTGTATGTTTGCACCCACCCGCCAATACGGAAGCCCAGTTATACCGTTGTGCACTCGGTCCCTGCTGCTGAATATCGCTATCATTAGAAGTTGAAACTTTATAAGCATTGCTGAACTCCTCAGAATCATTAGCATCCCTTGTTTAAGATAGGCGATGTTAGAAGGTTTTGTTTTAGGAGCCGGTGATTTCATTGTCTGTAAGTGTGTTGGCTTGCAATATCATTTATTTGATTCCCTCTTCCAACCAATCAGCTGTTTATTTTCAATCGATTGGCTTATTTTGTTTCATTTTTATCAGAGATAACTTTCCGTGGATTACTTCGATGCGATTGGATGGCTCGGTACCGGTAAACGAAAGACATAACCGCGTTTTACTGTAATTATTATTTTACTTCATTGTTTATATATGCGTATTTGATAACAAATGATGATAAATAGATAAATGTATCAATGCAAGTAAAAGATGGAGTCTTATGACACACTGTTGACCATAACATTTGATTTGAGTAATGTCATCTCTATATGGTTTATCCTGGACTAGGTGCCCAGTGACATCTAGACTAATAACAGCAGAGACCGAATGCATAGCGGTATAACTGGGTTACGCTTCGGTGTGTGGATGCAAGCATACGCTGAAGGTACTTTATATATATATATATATATATATATATATATATATATATATATATATATATATATATATATATATAAAGTATATGATATATGCATATCATATATAGCCCTTGTGCTAAGGAAAATAATCTTGACAACAAATCAGGCGGCATCGTCAATCTTTATCAATCAGGAAACTTTGATTATTTTTCTATACGTTTGTTGTACTTGTCAACGAAATGAGAACGAAACAGTTGCGAGTTACGTACTTTTTTATTGGATATAGCATGATATTGACTGGACACAATTAATAGTTTGACAAGGTGAAATGTGAATGATTTTGGCGATTTGATGTTGATATTCCTGACTGTTCCTTCTCTACATGCTGCATCCTGGACTAGATGCCAATAGGCATTTAGACTATTAACAGCATAGATTAAATGCACAAGGATACTTCCAAGGTACTTAAAAGGCATTTTAATGTATACATATACCCTATGTAACCCTTGGACTAATGGAGATAACCCTATCAAAAAAGTTGAGACGGCCTTGTTAATCTTTGCGAACAGGATACCGTCTACTAGCCAAGAAACTTCGTTTTCTACGTTTGTTACGCTTATCGAACTATTGAACTCGATCGCTTTGTATGTCGTATAACTAATCAAATGGTTAGGTATAAATAGGAAATCGTTGTCATCACATCTGGAATATGCCAATGTTTTCAAAACGCACAATCATTTGCCAACATTTGGTGACATGCTGACTTTACATATTAGAGTTACATCAACAAACCAACAACAGAAGCTAGTGGCAAAGTCGCCATATCTTCATTAATTCCAAGTTTGCATAGCATTTCGAATAATCCTCTTTCATTGTTCACGGTTTTCGGAGGTGTGTAGGGATATGCCAGTTCATTGATTTACCCATTGTTTCTAAGACTTACATCAAATGACGATATAAATTGTCTGTCTAATTTGAAACTTTCTCGTAGGTTCAATCGCGATCCGTCTATCGACCTGATGCTGTTGACTACGGCAGTTGGAGGTTTGGGACTCAATTTGACCGGAGCCGATACGGTCATTTTTGTCGAACACGATTGGAATCCCAGTCGAGACTTGCAGGTGAGATTTGATTTTTCGGTGGATTTTATTACAAGAGTGACCATTTGAAGACGTCAATTTTGTACAGGGTAGAATCTTGTTTTCGTCATTCTGGGAACGTAATTTTTGCCAATATGTAAGATACTTGTCTGACACTGTCTGAATTTAAAATAACCTTGGTTAAAAGGTGGGGAATAAGTAATTAAAAATGATTGGTTAGCTACGAGTTAATGGGCCCGCATTTAGTGGGTCGGTGGTGGGATTCGAACACATGCCTATCTAGATTCATGTCGAGCGTGCTGTACCATTGACTACAAGAAAGACGGCTGGTATTCTACGGCTCATCCTGTAGAAACCTCGATTTATGAAAATGGATAAAATGAACTATTTAGATTTTAGCTTTTTCTTGTCGTATCCACTTAGTTAAGCATTATGTAGCGGTATAATTATCGATTTTTCCTTTAAATAAACAAACCTCACGTTTTGTAATTTGCGAGTTACTCATTTAAATATTCTACTTTTTATAATTTGTATTTTAACGTGATTGGATAAACGACGCTGTTGTCTTAGTTTGTGTGCTTTCTGTTATTACAATCTATGTGGGGAAATAACTAAGGTGTGAGTATCATTAATTAACTTACTTGACCTCCGGTAGAGACTCGCCATTGCACCTCGGCGCGTAGAAACCTGCGATGATTCCTAATAGGGCTTACTCGGATGTGTAGTTGTTGCCAGTGGGGAGGTCTATGATCATCTCCTTTTTTGTGCCGGAGTGGTCTAGCTGTACAGCGCTCGATTTGGATCTGGATAGGCATAAGTTGGCGTTTGGCTTCGCTGATATATCCCGTAAAACATTCAAAGTAGTATAAATAAAAATTAATTAATCAAGTAACGAGTATTGGATTCGATCGCCATACAACGTCCTTGTGTACTGATTATTGCAGGCTATGGATCGCGCCCATCGTATAGGACAGCGTCGCACTGTCAACGTCTATCGTCTCATCACCGAAGACAGCATTGAAGAACAAATTTTGAATTTGCAATCATTCAAATTGCATTTAGCACAGACAATTGTATCAGACGACAACCGCCAATTGGCTCAAATGGACACTGGCCATCTGTTTGACCGTCTGGTCACGTCGAGTAATAAGGTAGTCGCAACAGATGGAGAATCGGCATCGGTGGAAGACGACGATCTAGAATTGGGATACGAATTGGAATACAATTTGGAACATTTTGTGTCGCGATTGAAGACTTGATGAGTGGACGATTATATAAGATTGTGTATATTATGTTTTTTTTGTGTGGTGAAAATATATAGATTTAGTTGTTTGTGTTTTTCGTTCTTTTGTTTCGATAATGCCATATATTGATAAGAGGTGGAAGTAGATAGGCTGAAATTTACTAAATGCACAGATTGAAGTTTAATGCTTGTATTTTATACTACTGATAATATATATATATATAAGTAGTTTGACATTTGACTAATAAATAATTGTAATTTGCACAAATATATGCAATCACACTTACACAAATTAATACATAAAGTACATACTAGTTTTAATGACTGATAAACGCTTTTGTTGTTATTTGATCCATACTGCTATGTAATATTTATCATAAAACACAACCAAGCAAAAATTAAAAGAAAGTGAATGAATAAATAATACAGCGCAACTTACAGACTATAGTTCCTATCTTATAAAGAGTCAATTTTTCTCTGCTTGTATTTGTATTGAACTAATTTGGAGCATTTTGGCTATTAAATAGTTTTAGGTTGGTTTTTTGCTGCTGCATACCTTCATTTATCCAGGCTTCAAACTGGCTAGATCGGTTCATTTCTGATCTACTCTAGGTGGATTCTTGAAACTACTTATTTAGTGAGTCAATGTATTGGCATTAATAAGTAACTTACTGCGGCATTAATTTGTTTGTGATCATTATAACAACGTTTTCTGGACTTGTCAATTTGGGTGAGTTTAAAAGGTACTGAGTGCACAGCGGTATAAATTAGTGGATGGATAAAAGCATGGACCCGGGGTACTTAAAAGGTATCTTAAGGTATATATATACCATATGTAACCTTTGGACTAAGGGAGATAACTCTGAGAAATCTTACCAAATAGGATACCGTCTAGCCAACAAACTTCATCATTCTTCCACGTTTGTTACTCTTACCAAGTAAGCATTCAGCGAAGCCAAACGAAGGTTTGCACTAAAACTTTTGCCCACCCAGTTCTAAGTCCACCAACTCTGTCTGGTGATCAGTAATTTAAACTCTACCTGGAAATCAAAAGTTAACCAATCTAGCCAGTCTAACACATGGATAAAGATGGAGGGTATGAACGAAAGGTTAGCAGCCTGGGACCTGTAAAAAATCCATAATGCGACAGAAACAATAAAAGAACGCTATTTGGGAAAACAGCGACAAAGAAGTAACAATTAGACGAAGAAAATTACTTGGTCAAATTTTACGTTTACCAGCTAGAACGGATTTCGAATGAACAATTGAGTGTATCGATTTAATCTATCTACTGTTGTGTACATTATCACATGAGAGAAGCCTATAAGTACTTTGTTATTACAATAACAAATGTGCTTAAAATAATTAAGTTCACTGGTGATTAGACCAAAAAACGAAATTAGAGAAATCAATAAATTTGTAAATGTAATTGTATTGGTAAATTTATCTCCTAAAATTAGTACAATTTTGTCAATATTTAAAATATTTTTAATACTTAATTTGGCTTGTCAGAGTTAGTTGGGGCAGAAATAACACTAGAAGCTTCACTTATAATTCTGCTTCCAATAAGAATATCTTTAAGGTATTATAGTTTGACCTATACTCATGGCTTGTCACAGTTACTCGGAACGAGGCGTTAAAAAGCTGATTAATTAAAATTATTCAGTAGGGCAAACATAATACTAAATAGCTTAGTACAGTGCTCGGTTCGAACCTACGAGGGTATGAGTTCAATTCCCACCACCGGGACCATATCCACTGCTGAAAGATCTGTTTCCCGTTCAACATTTAAAGCAGTTAAATAAAAAATATGCGGATGCGGTATGATAATTGTTAATGGGTAATGCTTAGTTATTTCCTCACATATATTACAATAACAGAAAATAAATAAATTAAAACCAGGGTCATTTAGTCAGTCACTATTAATTCAACAACTAATTAAATACACTAACGTGTGAATACAAATCTCAAAAATGGGATGCTCTTTTATTAAAATCGATAACTATAGAAGTTCAGAATGAATATTTGTTAAAATGCTCCTAATATATTTCAATTTTTCGGACTTACTACACCAGTCTATCACACTAAATGTAACGTAGTGGACAACCTTAAATTAGTGCAAAATTTGTATTAAACACACAGTAAACATGTTGGACTTAGAAAAAAATCAATAAGCTGGATAAAACTCTAGGTCAAATTATTAGTGTATAGGTCAAAGATTTGAACTTGTCATGTGAAATGAATTGTCCGTTTACTGTTGACCTAGAAATAATCCACATTGTATGAAAATGGAATGTGTATAAAGTTATCTTGTTTATTGCTTATCTAACCAGTGGTGATGTAACAGAGTGCAAATGTGTTCATATATTTCATATTACTTAGCTTGATTGGAGGCAAGGGGTAATTGTTACTCTGTCCAAGAAAAACGTTTAAATTATTAGGCGGAATAACTTTAGTGTCCGTTTGCGGAAAAAGGAACCAATGATCGTAAGTTGGGTATAGGAAAGTTTTCAAATGCGTGACCAAATATGCATAATTTACTCACACGATGACGCAATACAAATCGTACAGTACCAGCAAAATATTGATTTTTCCACCTTATACACATTTTCAAAGTCAAACAATCTCCTTTTGACAGAATAATGAATCACACCTACTCACGAAGGTTGATCAATAGGATTTTTTAAATTGTTTTATCATCTACCTGTTTAAGTGATATGGTAGACAAGTATTTTTGAAAGCATCAAGCAAATTTTTTCAAAAGCATTGCATTCAACTTTTTGTAACATTAAATTTAAAAACAGCTTTTAATAATGTTTTGCAGGTAATTTTTGTGCAAAATTTAACGTTAAAATATGCGAAAATTATGCATTCGTTAAATCAATGTTCATGTTGTGTTGGAACAAAAAGAGATCACAAGGGACGTCAAGGATGAATTTTGTCACCGTTTGTTGTTTCTGCTGCTAAGTGACATAGTTGATGGATAAATTGGTATCAAGTATAATAATGGTAACTATGGTTACCATATCTACTAAGCGAGACACCAGAAAAAACGCAAAATATGATAACACGTCTCTATAATTTAAGTTTTTGAGTTGAATTACATATTAACCGTCAAAAACGTGTAGAGCAAAAAAATGTGTAAAATTAGTAAACAAGATTATTTACTATTTTACTACTTTAAATGTTTCACAAGAAACATCTTTCATCAGTAGATATTTTAGTAAAGCCGAACGTGGGCCCGTATTTAGTACCGGTGGCGGGATTCGAATTCATGTCTATTCAGGTCCAAGTCGAGCGCTGTACCGCTAGACCACCCTGGCATTAAATTAATAAATTAATCAATATTTTTACATATCTAGTTATTTCATCCGCCTGAAGATAAAAATTAGATTGTATGCATCAATTATCGTTCGGAAAACTTCATATGGAAGTAAAACGTGGAAGCATAAGAAATTGTAGAATAGAGTAGATGTCATTGTCAATGACTTGAGAATATTTCGAAAATTATTTGATTCGACGAAGATTGGTTAAATTCTACGTTTACTGTCGGAGAGGAAAAAGCCAGCAAGAACGGTTTTGGGATGGACAATTGATGATGACCAAAGAAGGGTTGTGGTAGACAAAACAAACAAAATTTTTGGTAAAATATTCGAACATATACAACCATTTTGTTTCCCCATTGTTTCTTTTGAATTATGGGAGTTCGTTGGTTTTTTTGCTGCTATCTTGTTACCCCATGCTTATTTTTAAAGCAACAGGATTTGAAATAATAATAAAAGTATTATCATTATTATTAAGCAATTGAAAAGATTTATCCATTAACACAATTAAGAATGATATGTACTACAAAAGATCTTCCTTTGCCCAACATTAAAACAACCAAAACAATGGTCTCTATATTCCAATGTATCAATCAGTTCACTTTCAGTTGCCGTAACAAATAGATTGGTCGAACAACTCGTCGTTTAGCTGATCGGGTCAAAGAACACATTTCTAATTGGATTGATAAAAAATCCAACTCAAGCATACTTTTGCACATTTCGTCCATATTACGTCATTTAGTACAAACAAAGCGCTGAGTTAATTTTCATGATAACTGGTATAATGGCTGCTCAGGCCTTCAATATGTTAAAAACATTTGAATCTGTTTATATACACTGATATTCACTTGGTATACACTTAAACAATCTGTAACTTTATAAAATTTAGTTTGAATTTAGCTTGTGTTGTGTATGTGCATATCTATATAATTATTAATGTTATAATCAAAACAAAAACGAAGTTGGTAAACTGGAAAAAGAAAAAATATTGAAAATAATTAATCGAAACGCATGTTACAGTTGATCTAACAAAGACTTTGATAAAAAGTACAATCTTGTTGCCCCCTCCACATAATCTTCAAATCGATAGGGTTTTGTCGCTGTCATAATCTGACCAAACAACACATTTTTAAATTTAATCAATTAGGTACCGCATCATATTGACTTGTCTCAAGGTGACCACAACTAATCGAATTCCAAGTTTATTGTCCTAGCTAAAACACCACCTATTTTGTGTCCACAATGAATTAGTCTGGGTCATTTTATGTGTCTGCACATTGAAAACTACTCAATTGTCTGTTTGCAAATTGACTAAATCACATCACGACCATTTAAACATAATTATATTTTTAAATTGTTTGCACATTATTGAATATCAAGTTGGCTACACTTTACTTCATCTTCTGGTAAATGAGTAAATGTAGACAACCCTAACGCCAATTGGAACAGTCTATAATGAAATGTTAATGATCCTTGGGAATACTTCAGAAGTCTTAATTTCCAATAATCATATTCCTGATCGGGTATCTACAAGTGGCACTACTTAGACTGGGTTCACCTAAGTACCCAGACCAACACAACAGGGACTGAGTGTAGCCACTGGGCTAAGAGAGATAACCCTGACACAAAATTAGGCAGTCTCGTCAATCTTTACAATTACAAGGATGTCGTCTACCAACCCAAAAATCTTAGTTGCCTTCCTACGTTTGTCGTAAATATAGACCTGTACAACCATCCATTTTGATGGAATTCTGTTAAATTTAGTAAACAACTGCTTTGCCGCGTCATTATTCCTCTTTTACACTAGAATAGAGCTGGAGACAAAGCGGTGGCGGGGGAATAATGAAAAAATAAGTGCATTACTAACCAACAGTTTTGTATGTACCGAAGCGGAAAACATGAATGTCATAAGCGATGCTGAAGATTTGAGTAATGCTTATAAAGTCTTAATTTCCAATGATGGTGATATAATTAACTGTTTCTCCTCCACGGGTACATCCTAGAATAGGTGCCTATAGGCATATGCTAATAATAGCCGCGACCGAATGCACAGTGGGTAAGTGCACGCATACATTCAGGATACTTAACAGGTATCTTAAAGGGTAAATGTTAGACGTCATATAATTTTTAATTGGTCGTAAAAATGCTGTCTACTAAGAAACTTCGTTATTATTCTGTTTGTTACGCTTATCAAGCCATCGAAATCAGTCGTTTGCCATGTACAAATATAGAAATAATAAAGAGGGCATTAGGCGTTACCAACCCCAATGAATGAGTCATGAGGCGCACAACCAACTATTTATATTGGTCTAGTCATTCACTGTGTCCACTTGCTCAACACATCTTTTTTGTCAACAATTCAATGTACTTTCAAAAAGAAATTATATAAATACAATGAGCTGTCATTATCATTATTATGAATCATAACGATTGGTTAAAACAGCCAATTGATTATTTTGTACTTTTACTTTGTATTGTTTTTTTAAGACACTAATATATATATATATATATATATTGATTTTGTGATTGTAATTATAAAACAGAAATTGGCATTTGAAAGTTTGTCTTTCAAATATCAGTTAGTGTTCTGGATTATTTAAAAATCATACCAAATGTAGAATGTATGAATTGTAATTGTTATTTATTTTTGATTGAAAGCGAATGAATTTTATCCTTGTTTTGTCTAATGCGATTGATTTGTCAAGGTCAGTATGCAGTGGATGATCGTTGTCCTCCATTATGCTTTTGATTACTGTTTCTTTGGGATTTGAGTAAGGCTTATAAAGTCAAAAATCTCAATGGTTGTGATACATCCTGGAATAGATGATTATAGGCATCTAGACTAACAACAGCGGAAACCGAGAGCAGTGACATAATTGGGCCTTCACTGGGCCCCAGCTTATTAAATGGGTGTTAGCATAGATCCAAAATGTGTAAAAAGTATCTCAATGTATCCATTTACCATATGTAGTTAGTTAGGCTTGTTGATTCCTGAACTTACATCAACCCCCACTTCCCCCAAAAAGATCGCCCCGCCAATTCCTGTGAACACTGACGTCGTCGCAAGGTAGCGGTTTTCTAGCCAAGAAACTTCATTTATCCCCCCTTTCAAGTTCATTTAGCATCTGACAACTTCTTCGTATAGAAATTCGGGATGCAAGAGGTGGCTCTACCATTAACGTTGTTGTTGTTGACAGTTCTTACAATGTCCCTGTGAGTTTGTTAATATTTCGAGGTATATAATGCCTACTGACTCATCGTATTGTAACTTTAACTCGATGAAATACAGACCGGAAGAGAAGGTGATCCGAAACTCACAAACAGTATCTTGCCTTTGACTTTATCTCAGGAAGCAATCGCTAGGACGCTGCACTACACACCTTCAAAAATGGTAAACAATAAAAGGAAATTATTAGAGGTAAAAAGGTGTCTCTTCCTGTTTATTACTACTTTATTCTTTTATTTGGTTGTTACTGCTTGAACGTTTCACGGGAAACAAGGACTCGTAGTAGTATTTGAAAAGGGATTCGAATCATACCCACCCACTCTTAAGTCTAGCACTCCGCTAACTCTGCCACCCCAGAAATAATAATCAGTCACCAATACAACTATGTACCGTGGTAGTCCAGTAATACAATGCTCGACATGGGTTCGATCCTCACCACCGGCACCAAATGTGAGCCCATATTCGGCTTTAAAATAATAATTATTATTATTGCAACTGTACAATTTAAAAATAATAATCAATGCAACTGTTGTACAACTTCAAAAGGTCAAACTGCCCACTTCGCCCGTAAGCATATGCACGTCTAACAAGCTGTTGAGCTGTTTTGCCTTGGTTCGAATGTTAGTCAAACTGCAGTCGAAAGCCTCGTGGTCGGCAATGTCCATCGTCAGCTGATGCAAGGAGCCACCATGGCGAACAAGTCGAATTCCTGCCGAATGCGTCAGCAAATGGTGCAAATCTGTAGCGGTCTTCAAAATGTTCGAACTGCGCTTGCAATGGTCCGACTTCAACGAACTGAAACAAAACGAATGACAGTCTTCAATTTGGACGGCCTAGTTTATGACAATACAGGTGCAAGTGGATTCAATCGCACAATTTTTTACAATATTTTTAAGTACGTTCAGTAGTGAACATTAGTGCAAAGCTGAACATGGACCGGAATCAGTGAACTGGTAGTAGGAATCGAATCCATGCCCGCCCAGATTCGAATCAAGAGCTGTACTGTTAGAATACCCTGCATACTATGTTTTGATTGATAAAAAATACTTTTTCAAGATCATCATAATCATCGAGCAAAAACACCCTCTACTGGTTATTATTACCCAGGATGGTCCAAATTACAAAAATACCAACGTTCCCAACGAATTTGTTTAGCTGCTTCTGCGTTTGGAAAGCATGCCAATCCACTATAGAGACGAAAAACCATCAATCCAAACACAAACATTGGTTCGCACAGTGTTTCCGTACGCAGCTAAAACGTGGACACTTACGAGGTCAGAGATCAAGAAGCTTGACAAATCTAAAGCAAGATGTCTCAGATACATTTGGTACAACACCCAAATTCCATAATCGGAATTGAGGCATTGGATGAAAATGATCAGTAACTGCCAAATTCGAAATGACCTTCGATTTCAAGAACTTCCTTCATTAGCATCGCGAAAACGAAGATTGCGCTGGTTTGGACACGTTCTTTGTAGAAATCTTGATACAATCTCACGTATCGTAACACTGGCTTGTCCAAATGCCGATTGGAAGAAAAGGAAAGGATATCAAAAACGCACTTGGATGGATGCTGTTCGGGACGATCTTCACAAAATCTTGGCCGAAACTTTATCTTGGAAACAATGGCTAAATCGGTTGGACTGACATATCTCTACACGCTTCCGAAAATCGTAAACAATGGAAAAGGATTGTTCGGGATGCTATGCGAATTTGGAATTAATGAAAATGTGGCTTTGCCGCTGGCGTTGTTGTATCTAAAGGAATGCATATTACACATGTATCCTTGGGCTAAAGGAAATAACCCCCTTAAGAGAATCGAGTAACCTCGTCAGTCTTCGTCACAAAGATGCCATCTACCAACCAAGCACAGTAGTATAACTAGGATTCGCTTTGGCGGGTAGATAAGAGCATACAGCTAAGGTACTTAAAATGTATTTTAATGTATACATATACCATATTTAATCGGGTTAAGAGAAATAATCCTGAAAAAAAGCGGGTGGCTTCGTCAATCTTTGCAAACAGTGTCAGCAAAAAAATTTCGTTACTATTTTACGTTTATTACACTTACCAAGCTATTGAACTCCATCTTTTATTTAATATGCTGTACAAATATAAAAATATTAAAGAGGGGATTATGTGACCAACCAAATGAATATGAAATTATTATTAGTACTGACTATTATTATAATTACATAATAGCTGTTGGACTTGCAATGCTTTTCTACCAGATTATTATCATTTTTACTGCTTTAAATATTTAACGGAAATCGCATCTTTCACCTGTGAACATTATAGGTAAGCCGAACACAGGCACGCATTCAGTGTCAATGGTAGAGATCGAGCCTATGTCCACCCAGGTTTGAGTCGAGCACGGGACCGCCAGACTACGCCGACATATGTAACAAAACTGCCTAATCTAGCACTTAGTCCCGAACTTACCCAAACTGTGTAATCTCCATTGCCATGCCATAATAGCATCCCAATTCGGAACCGAGTTTTGCTCCGTGACCTACACCCACCCGCCAACTGTCCGACATATCGTCACAATTCGAAGCATTTCTTGTCGTCAAATTGCACAGTTCCTTCGAATAGGCCTCGTTGTAAATCGACTGTTCGTTGCCAAATGCCACCACGTCGAGAAAATTGTCTTCCAAATTGTCATCCAACTCCTAACAAATTGAAAGTCGACAAAACACCAGTTTTGATCAAAAGTTACGCTTTGTAACTCTACTTGATTGTCTTGTTAGAGTAATGTCTTATAGTTGTCTAAATGAACATTGCAGATATCTTGGAATATTATCTGGCGCGATCACATGAGACTTAATACATGATAATTAGATTAAGAAAATTAGTTGACCAAATTCCATCCAGAGATGCCTATGATCTTGAAAATTTGAGTAATTCTCGTAGTCTCAAATAGCAATCATAGATATTCCTGACTTTTCCTTCTCCACGTGGCGTATTCTGGACTAAGTGTCCACAAGCATCTAGACTAATAACAGCAAGGACAGAGTGCATAGTTGTATAACTGGTAACTCACTGGACTCCCGTTTAATGAATGGGTGCTAGCATACACCCAAGATGCCTGAGAGATATCCATTTACCTTAAGTAGCCAGTCGGGCTTGTCATTCCGTAAACCGGCGTCAAGCCCCAACTTTCCCAAAGAAGCGGTCTTCTTGCCGAGAAACTTAGTTTATCCGCCCAAGTTCAACACGCATCCGACAGCCTCTTTGTATAGGTATTCAGAATGCTATGCGAACTAGGGACTAATGGCAAGGTAGTTTTGCCACCAAATTTTGTTGTTTTCTAATCTATTATAGTTATCTATGAGGCAATTATTCAAAGTCAATTGGTATCAAATTTTGTCTTCATTTATTTATGATAAGTGCACATGAATGTAATGTTTATAACACTATTGGAGGTGTTCGTTTTTCGGACGATAACGTAGTCACCTCTTTATTATTTGCTATATTTATATGGCATATAAAACGATCGACTTCGACGGCTTGATAAGCGCAACACAGGTAAAAAAATGATAAAGTTTCTTGGCTTATAAACGGCACCCTTGTGATGACACCAATATTTGCAAAGATTGACGAAACCACCCGATTTCTTGTTAGAGTTATCTGCCGAATGTCTACATATGGTATATGTATATCTAAACATATCTGTTACCTACCCTAGCTGTATACTCGTACCCACCCGCCAAAGCAGGTGGTCTTTACTATGTTAGTCTGGGATGCGCCACGTGCAGGTAACAGTCAGGAATATTAATATAATTGGAAAATGAGACTTGATAAGCATTACTCAAACCCTCAAAATAATTAGTATCCCAACAGCTTTGTGTCTATGGGGTTGTCGGAGTGTAGACATTAATGTGCCCATTCGTCAACTAGACTGAATGAAGCTATCAAAATGTAATTTGGACAAAAAATCAGACAATTTTGGGAAAATCGTTACCATTATTTGAAAGATTGATGGGAATACGAAAACATGCATAAAAAACAGTGCAAGTGATATTCAAAATATTCTTCGTTCACGTTGCCACAACCAATCGAAATAAGGAAATACTGATAATCCTGAGAATTTGAGTAATGTTTATAAAGTTATAATTTCCGATGATGCTGACATTCCTGATTTCCTCATTATGGACTAAGTGCCCATTGCCATCTAGACTAATAAGAGCAGAGACCGAATGTGCAGTAGAATTTTTGGGCTTCTGCTTTAACAGGTGACCGGAAAAATACATCTGGAGTAGTTAAAAGGTATCTTACATACGTATACGATATCTAGTTGGAATAAGGGTGATAAACCTGACAAAAACTAGATGGTTTCGTCAATCTTTGCGAACAGTGGCGACATCACGAGGATGCCGTCTACCAGCCAAGAAACTCCGTTATTCTTCCACGTCTGTTATGAAGGGATGCATAATCCATAAATATAGAAAATAATAGAGGTGACCACGTCACCAATCAAAATGAAATGGATTGAAATCGATCGTTTCTTAAGTAAAACATTTTAAATAGATGGAATAGTCCCAACCTATTACATTTAGAGAGTCAACCACTGCGTGCTGTTCCAATACTGACCAAGATTAAACAGTAGTAACGTTTTTGCCCATCAGATCCATTTCCCCTAAAATGACTCATGCTCAGTAAATGATTGCTAGCATACGCCCAAGCTACCTAAAATTAACTGAATGTATCCATTTACCAAATTGAGTTAGTTAGGCTTGTGGATCCGTCAACCGATATTAACCCTCCAAAGAAGATAGCCTCGTCAATTCCTGTCAACACTGGTGTCATCGTAAACAAGCCCTCTCCCAACCAATAATCTTTATTTAACACTTCCCAAGTTCAATTCGCATCCGTATAACAATTCGGGATGTTATACGAACTTGGAACCAATGAAGAGGTGGATCTGCCAACTTTTGATTTAATTTTCATTACTTAATAAATTTGTTCAATATTCAAAGTTTTTTTTGTATACAAAAATGATATAATTGTTTGCAATGCTTTAAGAATATGGAAATGATAAAAAGAGGCAATTATGTCAGTAATTTATTTATTAACTTAGCCTCTAACGCAGATGTATCTTCATCAAACAAAAAATCGTCTATACCTCTATTAACGAAAGGCGAATAACTTGAGCTATCAGTTTGCTAAATCTGCTCTTAACACAAATGCAACAAAATTATTGAAACACACACAAAGTAAACCCAACCCAGTATAAAAATGACATCACTTGTTAAACAAGCTTACAAATAATAACAATAAAATACACACTTTTTCCAGCAAACATCACCAAACTGCCACAGCGCAACAAAACTTGTGAACAAAAAAGTCAATTCAATAAGAACTACATGTTTATTTCGATACCAAAATAAAATAAATAGAATTCAATAATAATAATAATAATAATAATAATGAGTCGATAAAAAGTAGAAGCTAAAAATGATTGATATAAAACTACAAATAAAATTTTGGACATCCAAAAAATTGTAGATTCTATTGGTATTGGATAAAGATGTAAAAGAACAATAAAAACTAGTCCGTGGATAAAATAAACGTCAACTTCATACACACATACACACACATATACAAAATGTCATACATCTAGCCTTGTTGACGAGCATTCTTAGCAACAAACTCTATGAGAGCGTCTGTTGACAGTGATTTTGGACGTTCTATTGGCAATCCGAGGGCACGATCCCAGATGAGTGATGCCAAAACGCCTTGAGCACGAGAAACACCGAAAAGAACGGTGTAATATTGCATTTCGGTCATGCCATAATACTAAAAAGGTGGGGGTAAAATGAGTTAACAATGTAATAATAGACATCAGCAGGGAGATGCTAATGATCATGAGAATTTGAGTAATGCTTATAAAGACTCAATTTCCAATGATGGTAATATTTCTGACTGTTCCTCCTCCATGTAGTGGACCATGGACTAGGTGCCTTTATGCATCTAGACTGATAACAGTAGTGGTATAACTGGGCTCAACTACGGCGGATGGGTGCAAGCAAACACTCGGTTTACTTAAAAGGTATCTTAAGATAATGTATACCATATATAGCGCTTGGGCTACTGGAGATAACCCTGACCAAAATAAGGCGGTCTCGTCAGTCTTTGCAAAAATTGACGCCGTCACAAGGATACCGTCTATCAGCCAAAAAACTTCCGTATTTCTTTACATTTGTTATGATGATCAAGTCATCGAAATCAAACATTTAATATACCGTAAGAATGTAGAACTAATGAAGAGGTGACTGTCACTAACCACAATGTAAAAAGCAATACAGAAGTAATCAAAGAGCCTGGATACGTAAATTACTTAACATTGAGAAGCACATCATTTAATACGATCATCGCATCAAGAGCTTGTAAAGTTATGATAACTGTTTTTTTTTGGTTAATCTTCAGACTATACTCACCGAAAACATTTCCAAGGAAATCCAATGCATGGTGCAGATCTCAGTTAGAAGTATAGTATCATCAGCGTATTCTAAGTCGATGTAACAACTTACACACCTTCCATTTGTCCGGAAATCTTGGCAAACATAACATCGATTGCATAGTTGAACAAAAGTAATCATTATTATAAACTCTCAAGTTGTAATAATAGTAATATTCTTAGCTATCATCTCCACGATCCTCATCAAAGCATTTAGACCAACACAGTAGGGATCGACTGCATAGTGGCATAACTGGACTTCCGCCTTGGTGAATGAGTGCAAGCATACACCCAGAATAGTTCAGAGATATCCTAAGTTATACGTATACTATTTATGGCTGTCGGGTTATGGGAGATAACCGTGACAAAAATAAGGTGGGCTTATAAATCTTTGCAAACAGTAGTACTGTCAAAAAGATAACGTCTATCAGTCAACAAACTGAGTTATTCTTCCACATTTGTTACGCTTAAGTCATATGACGTTAGTTTCTTTTGTTTTGACTAATATATAAATAATGAAGGGCAAACTACATCCAAAGCACGATAAAAGAAATGAATGAATGGATCGTCTTGAAGAGTACAGAGCTCGAACAATTCCATTTCCTTATTAATATGGCTTAAAGCTAAAAATTGGGATAATGTGACTGTTGTTATATAACACATCACTGCTACGTCATTTGATATGACATTTAACTACACTTAATAGTAATAATAATAAGGGCGTAACAAATCAAACCGTAAACAATCAGACAAATTGAGGATTCCAACCTGCAGCAATACGCCACTATGGGCATCGACATTAGGCCAGGGATTGGCAACTTTTCCCAAACCCTCGAGAATAGGCGGCACAACATCGAGCAATTGTTTGGCAATTTTGACCAGAGGATAATCGGGAAAGTTGCGTTGACAAAACTCTTGAAAGCATGTAAAACGAGGGTCAGTTTTGCGAAGTACGGCATGACCATATCCGGGCACAACCTACAACACAAAGCGTTATAAAGGGTGACAAAAACAACAAAGCAACCAAAACATTAAATCGATGGTTTTCAGGAACAAGTCCGGCTGAGTTGAATGAGCGTAATACCCAATAACCACTCATTAGCTTCATATTTATAATTTGTGCTAATGATTCTAGGAATTTGAGTAATGCTCACAAACTGTCAATTTTCAATGATGGTGATATTCCTGACTGTTCCTCCATCACATGATGCATCATTGACTAGGTGCCTATGCCATCTAGACTAATAACACCAGGAGCCAAATTCAGAGGTGTCACTGGGTTCCGGCTTTAGCGGGTAGGTGAAAGCATACATTCAAAATACTTAAAAGTTATCTTAAGGAATATGTATACAATATGCAGCAGTTCGGATAAGGGAGATAATCCTGACATAAAATCAGGCGGCTTCATCAATCTTTACAAACATTGGGACTGTCACAAGGATATCGTCTATTAGCCAAGAAACGTTATTGTTCTGTTTGTTACGCTTATAAAGCCATCAAAATCGATCGTTTAATATAGAAATAGTGAAGAATTCATTAAGTCACCAATAAAATGAATGAAATAAATAGTTAAAACTATGAGTAAGTAACTGGCAAAAACCACCATTTGAACGTGAAATTTCTAAAACCGAACGAATTAGTCAAAATTATTTCAAAAATGCGACAAAACAAACACAACTAGATCAAATCAGAACTTTTTTATTGCACATAAGGTATATTGAGATCCTTGTCCCAAAAAATATTACAATTTAAAATTTATCTTACTCTAAACAATATGTTTAATAAAATAAAATAATAAATAGAACATGCTTTCTGTACAATTAATTCCAAATTAGCATTTAAGAAAAAAACACAATACTTACTAGACCACTGTTGAGCGTTTTCAAGACATAATCCTTGACTTGTTGATCGGTCGGTTCTTTTCCCACAACTTCTTGCATTTTCATTAACCACACAAGCGATTCTTGATTAGCCAGTCCATGCAAAGGTCCAGCAAGACCGCACATTGATGCTGCAAAACTTAGATAGGGATCGGAAAGAGCACTGCCAACCAAATGACATGCATGAGCACTGACATTACCACCCTGTATATATATATATATATAATTCCTTTAACAGTATCTCAATTTGGTATCTTCCCTGGATTGGAGTTTAGTAAAAACAACCGCATATCGCTCAAAGAATCGAATTTAATCTTACTTAGTTTACATTTTTAAGGACTATAAATCAAATCTAAACAAGTAACCAGGATATAAACTACAAAATGTATAATCATTTGATTCATAAGTGACATTCAAATTCAAATACAAAGCTTACCTCATGATCACAATGCAAAGTCAAATATAAACGCATCATTTCGGTAAAAGCCGGATCTTCGTAACCTAACATGCGGCAAAAGTTGTGAGACCAGTCAGTATTCGAATCAATAGCGGAAACTGAAGTGCCGTCGCGGTACAAATTGCGATAAATCATCGCTGCGACAGTAGGTAATTTGGCCAACAAATCCATAGAATCTTCATATGTATACTATGCAGACAATATATATATATATACGCAATCAAAATGATAAGTTATCTCAGTATGTGATACTAAAACAAACCCTAAAAGCATATAGCACCGATACCAGACCACACTCTCAAAACAATAAAATGAAACTTTGGAAAAAGTCATATAGCTGCGGCTGCGTTTGAAAAGCTTGTAAATACACTTTGAAGACGAAAAACACAAATTTAAGACTTGTCTTTAATGGTTAATGCAGTAAAAACTTGGACTCTTACTAGTTTAAAGATCCTGGAATAGATCGGCATATTAAACGATCAATTTCAACATAATCGAACTTACAAAATCAAAAATGAATTCTAAAAACCTAGATTCAAAGTTTAAAATTTTCTTCATTTCTCCATTGCTTAGTCACTCAAAAATGTTACCATTTCAAAATTTATTCACCCACCTACATCAAATGCTTTCCCAGCATTTAACATAGCATAACCAATTTATTGCACGCTTTCGAAAATCAATAGAATAGAAATAATTCGAGATACTATACACAGCGGTATAATTTGGATTCTGAGTTATTGGATGGGTGCAAACAACCAACCAATCAACTAAGCAAAATAATTGAGATAACTTTGCCACTAATTAGTTGTTTGTATTTGGAGCAAGTGACTATCCAAACTCAAACGTCAAATGTTTATAAAACGTATATCTAATTACTATTTAAACAAATATATATATATAAAGCGTTGCTTGAAGTTATTCACCTCCCAATATTGAGATTTTTTAATCCCTTTTGCATGTGCTTGAACAAACTTCGACTCTGAATTCAGTGCAGCGCATGCGGCTACAAACTGACTCATTGGATGTAGAGTAGATGGGAAATTATTGATCATATTTGCCACATGAGATGGAAGGGCTGCACGATTGACAAATTCTTTGGAAATTTCATCTACTTGTTCCTTGGTAGGTACTTTACCCGTCAACAAAAGAAAAAATACAGCTTCTGGTAAAGGTTCCGTACAACCTGGTGCTTTAGGAAGTTGTTTTTGACAATCGGGTATTGTAAGGCCTCGAAAACGAATACCTTCATGAGCATCCAAAACTGAAGTTTCAGTAACCAAACCTTTAATGCCACGCATTCCACTATATGCCTTTTAAAATATAAAACAAAAAAATTACCATGTCAACAGTAACATCTCCAATCTTTGTTGAACCATGTTGTTTGCGAAAACTTGCAACTTTAGCTTGCTCCTTCGGTATCATATCAGCCAATATATCCTTAAGACTCTAAATTTAATCAATAAAATATATTCAAAAATTCGTACAGAAAAAGCAGCTGTTGTAGACGAAAAGAATTTAACTCCATGTTTAGCAATTGGAAAACCTGAAATAAAAGATCGAGTGAGGGCCGTAGTCAACATTTTAACACAACAGTAATAGGACCGAAATGGTATTCGCTATCACTGGGTTAAATAAACAACTGTTAGTATAAATTATAATTTTATATTTTTTTATAATTAATATAACTAATAATTATTTTATTTTATTTATTATTTTTATACACTAAAACCATGTTTATATTAAAAATTAATTTTTTAATAATAATAAATGACAAAATGTAATTAATTATTAAAATAAAAAATATTTTTGTTGTAAATATTTGCTAGTGTATTTTTATTTTGTTAATTATTTTAAAAAACATTGATATTTTAAATTCTAATAAAAATAATAATTTATTTAAATGTTTTAGTTAGTATTGTGCAATGAATAACATTGACGTATTTTTTAAACTATTTTTAATTTAATTTGTCGTAAGCATATTTTTGGATATGGTATTAATAATTATTTATTGATGGATAAACAATTTTTTTTATGAAGATTGCTTTACTTGTAAATGTCTAATCAGATATTTAAGATAAGTGCAATTGGATTGCATGATTACAATACAGAAAAATATTTTAACTAGTTAACAGGTTAAGTTAAATTGTGTTATTAACAGATGAAAGTATTATTTCAAGTTTTAAATAAAAATATTAAACAATAAACATGTTTTTATATTAATGGTACGGTTATCTCATTCATTAACATATTATTTTTATACTTATAGATTATTTCAGATATATATTGATTTCGGTTTTTTTAATAATTGCCAATATTTGATTTAAAAATTTTTCTAATATTTTCAATTGAATATTATTTCTGGACTCATGTTTTTTGTAAACATACCTATATATGCTATTGTTCTCATTTTGAGTAGTTTGGTATGTGGTCTTATTTTTTGGAGATTTTATAATAAGAATTTGAAACAAAGTGAGTGATTTGATAAACGTTTGTAATTATTATTTTAATATATTAGTTTAAATAAGAATACATAAACAGAATAAGTTTTGATGTATTTGTTAGTGTGTTAGTATATTGGCAAACATTAAAAATACTTTCATAATGAACATTAAATAACAAAAGTTGGTGCATTGCGAAACGCATTATGACAGTTGTAGGGTTTGAACTTATTTTATAGTAAATTTTCTTTTATAAAAAACATTTTCAATTTTCAAGTTAATTCTGTATTTTAATAGTAGTTGCAGGTTGGTACACGAGTTGAGTAGAATTTACTTTTGGTCCTTGGTTCAGGAATATCGGATATGCGGTTGCTTTCATAAGTTAGAATGAATATCATAGAATATTTATTCTATTTAAATTTTCAATTTTTTGGTAGCATTTGTGAATTAATGAAATATTTTAATTGATATAACTAGATAATTTAGAGTGTAACATACTTGATGTGGTCGTCTAGTGGTACAGCGCTCGACTTGGACCTGGGTGGGCATGGGCTCAAATTCCACATCTGGCACTAAATGCTGGTTCATGTTCAGCTTTGTTGAAATGTCCACTGCTGAAATGTGTTTTCCGTAAAACATTTAAAATAGTAAAAATAAATAATCAAAGTTTTTAAATGAGAAAAATGGTTATTGTTTCCCGCAAAAGTCATTATAATTGTTCTAAATAAACAGACACTATAATTATGGTTACGTACTTTTTTGGCGTCATTGAAATCTGAAGATTTGATTTGTAGCGTTATTATAACTCCTTGTTATGATGTAACAATTAATCAAAGGACATTTAATTTCAAATTTTCTTTTCATACACACTTATTGGAAAATTATGCAGGCAAATAATATTTTGAAAATTAGTTGTTATAATGATCTAATGGTTATAGTTTGAAACACTTAAGAACTGGACTAGGAACGATCATTGTGATACAATCTTAGAGCAATAGTTAATTTTTTAAAGGAAGATCATTAAAAAGAACTTGAAGTTAAACTGCTTATATTGTAATGAAAAAAATTTGATTGTTTTTTAAGGTGGTACTTCTAAACGAAGAAGACCTGCTCCTGTTGCTGCTGGTGTCCGACGCAATAATTTTGCTGGACGTCGTTCGGCAGCACGAATGCGCCATGATTCCGAGTCAGACGACGATCACAGTTCGAACGTTGATCAAACATCGAATCAGGATGATGATTTGAATACTACATCAAAAATGGATATGTTTCAGAAAAAAGTCGGAACGAAGAAAGCTGCCAAGTTAGCCGAAAAAGAAAGGCGCAAAGAGGAACGCGAAGCCGAAGAACGATATCGTGAACATAATCGCAAATTGGAAGATAAAGAAATTGAAAAGCGTAAAAAGGCCGAAGAGGCAGAAGCCAAGGCAGCTTCGGAAAAAGTAAGCGCACTTTTTTGTCTATTAGGTATGTTATATTGATAAAGTATTCGTGTAAAATGACAAGGTTGCAAGTACCATGAGGAAATTGCGCTAGTAGGTGGATTCATATATACACTTACATTAGTATGGACCACAAACCTTGTGTTTTGACTACTTGACCACCTTAACAATGTTGTTATATTTCAATTATTTAGGCGGCTGCCGAATCCAAGCGTCGCGAAGAAGAAGAAGCTCGGGAACGGGCTGAGTATGAGCTACTCAAACAGCAATTTACCATTGAAGGTGAAGGGATGGAAGAGCCCGAATTGGATTTGAAGGCAGAAACCCAAATTAACGCCAACCTTATCCAAACGATCAAGGAAGCCAAAGTAATATCAATTGAACGATTGGCTGTGAATTTTAATATTAAAACCGAAGTAAGTTATATGTATGTGTGTGTTGATAACTTGTTTAAGAATTTATTGTGGTTGGTGACATAGTCATCTCTTCAATACTTCTATATTTGTACAACATATTAAACGATCGATTTCGATTGATAAGAATAGCATAGTATATTGGTTGGCAGACGGCATGCTTGTGACGTCGCGACTATTTCCAAAGATTGATGAAGCCGCCTGATTTCATAGCCTAACAGCTATATATGGTGTACATATACCTTCAGATACCTTTTAAGTACCCTGAGTATATGCTTGCACCCATCCGCCGTAGCGGAAGCCCAGTTATATCGCTGTGGATTCTGTCCCTGTTGTTATTAGTCTACATGCTTATCAGCACCTAGTCCAAGATGCACCATGTGAAAGAGGAACAGTTAAGAATATCATCGTTAATGAAATTTGAGACTTTATAAGCATTAATCAAATTCTCAGCATTATTATCATTTAGTACTTTAAAGTATAATGGTTTATTGTTTTTGGATTTCTTTTGTTTAATTACTTTATATATTTGGTTTTAAAAAAATTATTCCTGACTTAAATGTTTGGTTTGATGTGTTTGAGTAGAACTACTAAGAAAACCAAATTGCTCAACAATAAAGTTTATTTAACAATTTTGAAAAGAGGAGGGTTTGAGTACATGGTTAGTAACCCGTTTGTTGTTAAAAAATATTGTTAAATAAGCAACAGGAGGATAGAATTGCATTGTACTAGGGCGCAAAAATGAAAACATGATTCTGATAACATAGTTTAGCCAAATTGGAATCGAAGTTAAATATTTAATATGTAGGATTTTCAAAGTCTAATATATAATGCACATTTACATGGATCCATGTTGTTACCTCATGCTCTTCAAAGCTAAAGAGTTTAACAAATGTTTCTAAAGGTATTATTTATCAGTTGGTATATGTTTAGCCTATACAAACAAAAATTATCTTTCTTTCAAGATGCTCTTTTTGTTCTTGACTAATTCGAGTGGCTAACTTGTCACCAATTGCTATTGTAAAATTCCCAAAAAATTAGTTTAACACATCTTTACACTATCCATCAAATGACATGGTCGGTGGATAATGATGATATGTTTATTTTCCTTTCCAACATTTGTTTAACTCGCAGACGTGTATTGAAAAGATTCGCAGTTTAATGGCTTCAAACCGTCTGACAGGAGTGCTTGATGATCGGGGCAAGTTTATCTTCATTACAAACGAAGAATTCGAAAATGTTGCCAAATTTATTGAGAATCGTGGCCGAGTGAATTTGACTGAACTTGTTCAGAACGGACAAAAGTTGATCAAAATCAATTCGTTGCGTTGTTGATTTGTCTTTTTTTACGTTGAATAATATACATTTTTTATATTTGCGAATGGTGTTTTAAAATAGTTATGATAGGTTGAATGATTATTATTATTTACTGATTGTATAAGTTGAGTGATATTAATTGCTAACAAGCTTTAATATATTAATGGAGATACATTCAGCATATACATCGATACATAACATATAATTAGCATCATTAAACAAAACAATGCAAAATAAAAAGTAACAATTTAGACAAATTAATTAATTTACATGATTATCAAGTGACATAAAGTCATTATCACGATGTTTGTTTAACCAGGATTCTTAAATTAATCATGATCTCTCAATCATCTCACATGGTTCTAGTTTAGAAGTGTACCAATGTAACTAGGATACTAGCCAATTATTGTTACTTGAATGCTTAACGCACGCTTACTGTAATCCAACTGTTGTAAAGCATTAATAACTTCTAGATGTAAAAGGCAGAATTGATTTATATTATATACTTTGATAATTCCACCCTTGTTGGTCCCAAGTTTGGTTGAGCACAAAATTAGCAACTGGTCTCTGTTAAAACAACTTCTAAAGAAGTAACATAAGGACACTATATTATTAAAATAGTGCAATCAGATGAAAATAGCGTGATTCTAAAGATGGGGTTTGGTGGAATCGGAATAAAATTTCATTTTTCCAAATGCACGATTTTCAAAGCCAAAAATTTAATGTACGACACATGGAACAATCTTGTCACGCCAAGCTCTTCAAAGCAAAATGGTTTTAAAATAATTTAATTTTATGCTGCCGGTATATTAAAAATTTAATTAATATTTAAAGACTGTACATATGGCACTTTTTTAAAATTAGCGTTAAATCATCGAATGCTGTACGAGCTGTTTAGGTTATATTATTTACTACTTACACATATTTAAGTAGCTTGCAAATTAAATCTAAAAATACATACATTGTTTAAAATGGTTATCGAAATTTTGTAATTTTTAATAAAAAGTGCGAGCGAGTTATGAGTAATTCTGTGCGTAAGATGACTAAATAAAGGTCAGAAAACGTGCGTCCGCCGGGAGTCGAACCCGGATCGATTGCTTGGAAGGCAACCATGATAACCGCTACACCACGGACGCTTGCTGTTACGCTAGTAAATTAATTATTCAAAAGGCCTTTTTTAAATATAATTAGGAGGCTATTGGTAGTGGCTGCATACAAGTCTTTTTAACTTTGTACCATTAATAAAAATTTTATTTGAAGGAGAGTGACATTTATGTTTATAGTATGCAAAATGCAATAGATTCTGCGTCTCATTACAATATAATTTCTTTTTAATTGTCAGTGCTTTGTACTGGAATATTTTTAAACAGCCAACAAAGCAGTTGTATTTTGAGTGTCGATAGTGAGACTTGAATACTCGTCCACTAATATCGTATTCCAATAAATAATAATAATAATAAACCACTACAATTTTGACCGGTTTGATTGTAAAATTGGAAGCACTGTGATACTTTGTAGCATCCTGCTCTAGTTACTATTTTAGACGTATTGAACTCTTACTAATGAATACCTAAGATAATACTTTATCAATATGCATCAAGTAATATTATTAGCAAAAATAATTTCTAGTTATAATATACATCTATTTTTGCAATAAAGCATAATACCATCATTTGCTAAAACTTAAATCAAAAGCACATAACCCGTTAAAAAATAATTTTATTACTTAAAATACCTGAATATGTAAAGAAAAAGTTACAAGTTTTCTTTGTTTGCTTTCTTCAACTTTATTATTCAATTTCTTTTTAATTTTGTAACAATAAAATTAACATACGTTCCGCTTGTAGATCCAGTCAGTCCATTTATGTATAATTAAGATGTTTCTTTACAAAAATTTTCTACAATCTAGATTGGATCAGAAATGATTAACTCCGCCTAGATTGGATCAGAAATGATTCAATCTAACCAGTCCCAAGCCTGGATAAAGGAGGAGGGTTCGAGCGCAAGGTTAGCAACCTGGCCTCTGTAAAAAATCCATACTGCTACGGAAACAATAAGAGGACGCCATTCCGGCAAACAACGGCAAAAAAGTGATCGCGCGTATCTCGATGACAGAGTTACACAAATGACAGGGTTGAGTGAAAGCCGAAAGGAAGCTCAATCTTCGATTTGCAGAATCTTCAATGCCAAAACCTTAACCAGTATTGGGACATGGAATGTGCGCACACTTTTTCGTACTGGACAGTTAGAACAAGTCCTTCGAGAAATGAAAATTTACAACTTAGATATTTTGGGTATTAGCGAAATGCGATGGAAAGGTCAAGGTCATTTCAAGAGTGGAGATACATCAATTTTATATTCTGGACATGAAAAATATCATATTAATGGAGTTGGTATTATGTTGAGTAAAAATGCTGCTAAAGCTATAATTGGATGGAAACCTGTGAGCGACCGTATCATTTCAGCTAGATTCAACACCAGATTTGCAAAAGTAACAATTGTGCAAGTCTATGCCCCTACTGAGGCAACTGAGGAGAACCAAAAAGATATTTTTTATGATCAATTACAAAGTTTATTAGATGATGTACCAAGAAGAGACATCAACATTTTGATCGGTGATTTCAATGCGAAATTGAACAAAGATAGATCTGGGTACTCCTCAAATGTTGGACCACATGGCTATGCTGATAGCATAAATGATAATGGTTATAGGTTGTTGACGTTAAACAGTCATTGTGGAATGAGTATTGGCAACACTTTTTTCGTTCACAAAAATATACACAAGACAACGTGGGTTTCTCCAGATGGAAAAACAACAAACGAAATTGATTACATTTGTATTAGCACAAAATGGCGATCTTCATTGCAAGATGTACGTGCATATCGCGGTGCAGATGTTGGTTCTGATCACAATCTTCTTGTTGGAAAAATTCGTTTAAAATTAAAGACAGTAGAAACCACAAAAAAATTACATCCATTTTCGTGTGAGAAGCTTAAACAGTCAAATATCTCAAATCAATTTTACAATTCCTTAAAAAATACATTTCAAAATCTGAAAAGGGTAGAAAAGTCTGATGATCAATGGAAATTGTTTCATAAAACAATTACAGACTGTGCAGCAAATGTGTTAGGTAGAAAATGTCACTCTACAAAGAAACAATGGATTTCATCAGTCTCATGGAATTTAATTGATCTCAGAAAGAAAACAAAATTAGAGAGAGATCAATCTAACAATCCTGTTATTTGGAAAATATTTGATGATAAATATAGAACTTTAGATAAACAGGTTAAAAAAAGCTGCCGCAAAGATAAGAATGATTGGCTAGAAAACAGATGCAGAGAAGCAGATAAGGCAGCAGCAAAAAATGATTCCAAGACTCTGTATACAATTGTTAAACAACTGTCGGGAGTTAGAAAGAACACCGATATTCCAATCAAAGGAAAAGATGGTCGTTTACTTCTAACAAATGATGAGCAATCATCTAGATGGGTAGAACATTTTAAAGAAGTACTTAATCAGCCTATGCCAAATACTCTCATAGATTTTGATAATGATAATGATATGAATGTAACTCAAACTCCAGAAATATGCATTGATGACATTTCTGTAACTGAAGTGATTTATGCAATTCAAAGGTTAAAAAGCAATAAGGCAGGAGGACTTGACGAGATAACTGCAGAGATGCTCAAACATGGAGGTGATGTTGTAGCAAATGAGCTTGCTCATTTATTTAATGTTATATGGCATAATGAACAAGTTCCAAATGATTGGCGACAAGGATTAATTGTTACCCTTCCCAAAAAAGGAAGTCTGAATGATTGCAATAATTGGCGCGGAATAACCTTATTGTCTGTTCCTGGTAAGGTGTTTTGTAAAGTAATTTTAAATCGTTTAAGTAATGCGGTAGATAAACACCTTCGAGAACAACAAGCAGGTTTTCGGAAAGGAAAAAGCTGTATTGAACAAATACTCACTCTTCGTAACATTATTGAGCAAAGTCAAGAATTTCAGCAATCACTAACACTCAATTTTATTGATTTTATGAAAGCTTTTGACAGTGTTCATCGAGAATCTTTGTGGAAAATCGTTAAGTTTTACGGAATACCGTTAAAATATGTGAATATTATGCGTTCGCTATACCAAAATTCAAGTTGCTGTGTTCGAACAAAAAATGGTCATACTGCTATGTTCGAAATTGTCACGGGAGTACGTCAAGGATGTATTTTGTCACCGTTTTTGTTTCTCCTGGTAATTGATTTTATTATGACTCAATCCATGAATAATTTGTCTTATGGTATCAAATGGAACCAAGGCAGATTAACGGATTTGGATTTTGCAGATGATATTGGTTTACTCAGTGAAACCCCAGAAATGATGCAAAATATGACAACACGACTCAGTGATATCAGTTCTCGTATTGGCTTACGGATTAATTGTTCAAAGACAAAAGTGTTGTGCATAAAGTCAAACAATGATTTGTCCATCAAAATTAGTGGACAAAATATTGATACTGTTGATTCCTTTACATATCTGGGAAGCATCATTGGTAAAGACGGACAAACCGAAATTGATGTTAAAGCCAGACTTGGTAAGGCAATATCAGTCTTCAATAGACTCAGATCAATATGGTCATGTTCTTCCATTCGCCTAAAGACAAAACTTCGTTTGTACGCATCAATAATCATTCCTACGGCAATATATGGGAGTGAAACGTGGAAACGTACGGACAAGATTGATAAAATGGTGGATGTTTTTTATCGCCGGTGTCTTAGAAGTATTTTAAAGATTACCTGGCGCGATCACATTTCAAATGATGAGATCATGAAAAGAACTGACTCTCGTTCATTCCATGACATCATTACAATTAGACGAAGAAAATTACTTGGTCAAATTCTACGTTTACCGCCCGAAAGACCAGCAAGAACGGTTTTGGAATGGACAATTGTAAATGGTAAAAGAAAGGTTGGCAGACCAAAGAAAACTTGGCTAAGAACTATTCGGGAAGATCTAATTGAAATGAATGTTTCATGGGCACAAGCAAAACGTTTGGCAGAATGTTCAAATACATGGAAACATTTTGTTGTCTCATGTTCTCTTTGAATTACGAGACTTTGATGTTAATTTTTTGCTGTAATTGTAATCTTATTGCCCCATGCTTATTTTTTTAAAGCAAAAGGGTTTTGTAATAATAATAATAATAAAGATGTTTATTTCACAACTTTTCCAGATTTACTGAACGTCACTCCGTTTTTAATATAAAATTTGACCTAATCTAATTTTATTAACTGATCAAAATTTAGTGTAATCCAATGCAAATTGATAGAATAAACTAGACAAAAATACCCCCAAAAGTTTTAAACTATCTACATTGACTTTATTTATTAAATTATGTATTTTTATTATACCAATTGCTATCAAACAAAGGGTTTTTAAAATTATTTATATTAAATTATTAATTTCTTTGTATATATGAGGCACGTATTTTTTTTAAAATATTTATTTTTAAAATAATAATTTAAAAATAATGGTTTTTTTATTAATTAATTTAATAAATATATTAAAAATTAAAATAATTTAAATTTTCTATTGGCATATAATTTAAGTTTGAATATTACAGCCAGTCATTGGTTTTATTATAGTAAATTAAAAAACCTTTTTTACAAAACGAGTTGTATAAAACATAAAATTATTTTATTATTTATAAACTGCTACATAATGTATTCTAAAGACAAAAATTAATTTCCAAGTTCGGTTAAGAAAGGAGGAAAACTAAAGCAATTTAACATTGTTTTAAAATATATTCAAAAATATGATTCTGATGACAGGGTTGGGGCTTCAACGCCAAACATTTAAAGTACAATTACATGGAACAATCTTGTCTATTCATGCTCTTCAAAATAGAATACTTTTGTCATAATTATTATCAGAATAATAAAAAAAAACAGTTTTGATATTTATATATTTAATGGTAACGGTTAGGAATAATTCAACAAAATTTAATTAACACTAAAAACTTCATTTTCGATTTGATTGAACGGTGCAGCTATTCGATTTTTGTGTATCTATTTGGTTAAAAAAATGTCGTTTTAAAATCTTATAAAAATGATTGTATAAAAATACATAAAACAATTTCATTGATCTAAACTCCTTAAAAGGAAAGGGTTTTGCTATAATAAAAATAATTTGTTAATCACGCAACTTAAACATGTTTTAGTCTTAATTATTTCCTATTTTTATATTTTAACTAACTTAAGTAAACAGGATAAGATGAATGACAAGTGAAATAATATAAAACCGAAAAATAAAATGTGTCTATTTTTTATGTTCAACAAATGCGTACGTTTTTGAAATAATATGTGTTGGGGGTGGTCTAGCGGTACAGTGCTCGACTTGGAACTGGTGGACATGGGCTTGAATCCCACCATCGGGCACACATTTGCCTTCGTTAAAATAGCCACTACTGTAAAATGTTTCCAGTAAAACGTTGAAAGTAGTAAAAATTAATAAATAAAATTAAAAAGAGTACCTCACATCGTGTTACCAGATACTCTACACTTGACTAAAACATTAATGGAAATTTGAAATTATCATATTTTGTAAAATAACTTGAAGTAAAATAGGAATACTAAAAACTGCTTTATAATTAATTCTATTTAGTTTTATTATGCATTCTGTTTGCAATTTTAATGACCTAATGGAATATGTGAAAAACACAAAATTAAAAAGAAAATAATAATAAAATGCATAAATGGCATACCCAATGACATTTTTGTTTGGCCATATTCTTCAAAAATTTGTTTTATTCTCTAAATAGAAAAAAAAACTCAGATTTTAAATAATTTTCATTATGTGGATAAAAGTTCATTTTTATTTAATTAAATAGAAGAAAAATATTTACAGTAGCTAAACCTGCTGTCAAAATCAATAAAGTATAGCACAATTTAATTATGTAAATCATATCTAAATTATACTAAAAAATTGTTAAACATTATCTTGACAGCATAAGTAAAATATTTTATACCAATATTATTATAAAATTATAATTTAGGTCAAAATCAAAAATATTGACATTTAAAAAAATTGAAAAACTTTAGTTGTTTAAAAAATAATTTATATTATAAAATGTATACATATATAAAAATGGATAATATATTTTAAATTTTTTAGATAATATTTACTGATTTTTACTATTTTCTCAAAGCGTTTAATGTCCTTAGATATTTTAACCCAATGTTGTAGAATTTGGTTTGACATTTTGTAATTGATTTTCTTAAGTGAATATTTTTATTTCTCAAACCATTTACATAATATTTTTATACGATTATTTTTTATAATAACAATAGATATTAATAAAATTGTAATTGTATTTTATTTATTATATAATATTGTATATATTATGATTAAACTGAGTTCTTTTTTTGAGTTATGTGATTGCTACAGATGTTTTACTTTAATAACTACGTTTTTAACACTAATTAGCTTAGGAGTTGTAGAGCATTGTTTTTGTTAATCGTTTCATGCTCTAGAGTATCATATTGGGGTCCAGCATTATATATATAAAAATAACATACACACAAATTAATCAAATACTTACTTTATTTCCAGATGATTCACATAACACCAAAGCATCATGTCCTTGCTATCCAATATAAATGTTTAAATTAAAAAATGTCCACAGTCATTTAAATTTATAAAATGTTTTTACTACTTTTGAGTGTTTTACTGGAGATATCTTTCAACAGTGGATATTTTAGCAAAGCCAAATCTGGCTCTGTATTTGGTGCTGGTGGTGGAAATCAAACCCATGCCAACCCAGGTTCGAGTCGAGTGCTGAACCGATCGATATAGAGTCATAGGTATTATTATTATTATTGTTATTATTATTATTATTATTATCAAACTCAATATTCGATAAAAACAACCTTTTTTCAACCCATCCAGCTATAAATTTAATGCTTTAATCATCTTATCCAATTTTTCGAAAAAAATCGCATTATCATTTCTTAATGAAATTCAAATAAAATTCAAATAATCCTGATAATTTGATTACTGCCTATAAAATTTAATTTTCAGTGATAGTAATAATTCTAATTTTGTACTTCCATGTAGTCATAAATGAAATGCACAGCGGTATAATTTGGCTCATGAGTCAATGGGTGAGTGTAAGCATAATCCTAGGGTACTTGATTATTTTCCTATGTCCATAAGGTTTTCTTCAAGATTATAAACTATAAAAACCAAATGTTTAAAATTTGTATAAATGCAAATATAATAAAGGGATGCTAATAATCATAATGATTTTAGCAATGCTTATAAAGTTTTAATTTTTAATAATGATAATATTCCTGAAAGATTTTCCTCTATGTGGTGCATCCTAAACTAGATACTCACAGATACTTAGACTCATAACAGCAAGGGCCGAGTGCACAGCAGTATAACTATGCTTCCGCTTCAGTGAGTAGATACACACCCATGGTACACCCAAGGTACTAAGGAAGGTAACCTTGACAAAACATCAGGTAACCTCGTCAATCCTTGTAAGCAATAGCGCTGTCACAAGGATACCGTCTACTAGCCAAGAATCCTCGTTATTCTTCTACGTTTGTTATTCTCATAAAGCCATCAAAATTGATCGTTTACTAGACCGTACAATTGTACAAATGATAAAGGGGCAATTATGTGACCAACCGCAATGAATGAATAAAAAGGAAGTCATCAAGGCATTAATAAAATTCGAGTTCAAAATATGACCTTCGTTTTAATGGTATCATCGGCTTTCGTTTTCAACAAATATTCGAACAATAAATCGTGGTGCATCAAAATGGAATTATGCAAAGCCGTTTTCCCGTCTCTGTCTTGTGCATTAATATTGGCTCCGAACTTAATTAATTCATGGGCTACATTGGTGTCACCGTTTGTTCTTAGGCTTGCTGAATAAAACAATTCAATAAATTAATACAAAATAAGTATATAATAGTGATAGTAAAAATAATAACAAAAATATATAAGTATTTATTCTACTGAAATATTTCAATCAGTTGCATTGCAACAATAATAGTATTAATAACGTTGTGTGTGTGCTTTTAAAGTTACATCCTTAAATTAAATCTAAATCGAACTACTTTTTAACATTAAAACATATAAAAGACAGTTGTTTTTTTTAGAAAACAATTAAACACTATTTAATACAATACATTTTACAATATATAAACTAGTTTATATTAGTAAACGGATTTAAAGTACAAAATAATTTTAAAGTTTAGTTTAAAAAAAATTTAATTCTGAATATTTACATTCAACTTTTCATTCATTGTTGTTAGTGACATAATAATTATTGCTACTTTTCAGATCCATCATAGGGGGTTCAAAGTAAAGTCAAAACATTTTTTTATTCATTGTGGTTAGTGACATAGTTACATCTTCATTATCTCTATATATGTACGGCATATTAAAACAATTGATTTAAATAACTTAATAGGCATAACAAGCAAAAAAAATAACAACGTTTCTTGATTGGTAGGTGGCATTACTTTGACTGCGCTACTGTTAGCATAAATTGATAGAACCGTCTGACATTTTGTCAGAATTATACTCATTAGTCCAAAGGCTATATACGGTATACATATACCTTAAGATATCTTTTAAATATTTTGAGTGTATGCTTATACCCACCTGCCAAAGCGGAATCCTAGTTGTTCTGCTGTGCACTAGGTCACTGTTGTTATTGGTCTACATATAATCACCTAGTCCAGAATGCACCACATGGAGAATGAGCAATCAGTAATATCACAATAATTAGAAATATGAACTTTATAAGTATTTTTCAAATTTGCAGGATCATTAGCATCCCAATTTTGTAAACTAAATTTAAGTAAACACTTACCACACCGTAAAAGAGGTGTCCATCCAAGATTAGTGTCAACTGCTTCTATATTTGCTCCATATTTAATTAACGTTCGGATTGTTTTTTGATGCTCACCATCAACAGCCATATGTAATGCAGTCAAACCATTATCATCTGCAGCATTCACATCAGCTTTGTATTTTAACAATAGTTTTACAAATTCTGTGTTTCCCTAAAATTACAGTGTATGTTTAAAAAAATGTTGTAAATATTTTTTTCAATATCTTAAAAATAATATATTAAAAACATTAATAAAAATATAATTAATAAAAATTTTTATTTCAAAAATAAAATAAATAAATGTGTAATTTACTGTAACTTCAACTTTACTTTAAAAGCTGCAATTAAAAGAGCAGTTTTTCCAGTACTTGTTTTAGTTTCTGTTTGAGCTTTTGCATCAAGCAGTATGTTAGCCATACTGTAAATTAAATATTTTTTTTAATTTAAAAAATTAATTTTATTATTTAAATATAAAATATAAAATAAAATAATTGTCTATAATTAAAACATTAAATAATGATGTTAGCATTTAATATCAATTTAATAATATAACATTTTAAAAAATATTTAGAAATTCTGTTAAAACCAAATTAAGAATTGTTCATTTTATAACAAAATTCAGTTTATGCTATGCGCTAAAATTTTGTTGTACACAAATACTATATATATATATATATATATATATATAAACATTTGCTTAATGCATGTTCATTATTTAAATATTTTAAAAAGACACGTTTAAGTAAATAAACATTAGAGAAAAGCCCGTATTTAACGCCGGTAAATTTATGTCCATTAAATTTGGAGTTTAAGGCTTTATCTAATAAGTATAATTATGTAAACTAAAAAATAGTTTGTCAATATTATTAAAATTTTCTAAATAAAATTATTTTATTAATTAGCATAAATAAATATTTGTGCATTATACATATAATATGCTAAACGTCTTTACACATTAAAATTAAATCAAAACTAACTGAATAATATTTCTGTTTGCACAGTACATTAATGGAGTATATCCTGAATCATCCATAATTTCAATACATCCCCGGCTATTTATTATAAATGTTAAATAATATAAATAAACCTTATGTATATATATATATATATATTACCCTTTATCAAGAAGTTCTCGTAAACGAGTAGAATTGTTTTGCTTTATAGCTCCATGAATATCTAATCCGGTTATAATAGAAGCTTAAACAATAAAACAACATTTTATTTACAATTTGTTTTAATTTTTAAAATCCCACTCCAGTTTGAATTCTCTTTATTATATTTAACATTAATTTTAAAAAGGTAAATTGTATCAGAATCTAATTTATCAACAACTAATTTATTGTTGTAACCACTTTAAATACACAAATTTATTAATTACGTATATACAACGTTCCAATTATATTTATCAGCTTTTTGAATATAAACATCTACTAAAACTTTATTTTTTGCAGTTGACCTTGTTAATAAATCATTACTAATGATCCAGTTTAATTCAACGCTCATATAAGTAACGTTGCCAACTTTTAAATCACAAATATAATTTGAAACACATAATGTATCGGTTTCATCAAACATTTTTAAAATAAACCCACTCACTAATACACTTAGTACAATATTATATATTTACTTAACTTAAGCAACAAAAGAATTTTTAATTAAAAAATAAAATTTAGATAAATAATAATATAATTTTTTAAATATTGAAATAATATTTTTTTATTAAATTGTTGATTAAACAAATAAATTATTATTAATATTTTAATAATTTAATCGTTAAATTTGATAATTTGAATAATTAAAATACTAATTTTTCTAATTGCATTTAAACTATGATGTGATTATCTAATTAAATAAACACTGGTTTAGTTTTGTTTAATTTCCTATTGTTTAGCTTAAGTAGAAATCTGATATAATGTAGTAATAATAAAAATTATTTTGTTTAATTATATCAGTTGTATTTGTACAAAAAAATACTTAAATATTGAATATAAGTAATAACGTAAATAAATTGTACACGAGTTGAGTAAAAGAAATGTTTTTTAATTCTTGGTTTATCTTTGGGTTGAAAGAATAGTTGTAGGTTGACACACGAGTTGGATAAGAGAAAATCCTTATGATTCCCGGTTCAAAAATATCAAACATCAGGGTTTAAAAAATAAACATTAAATTTTTAAAAATGGTTAAAAAATACTGAAACAAAAAAAAAGAACTAAATAAAATGAAGATTAAATGAAACTTAAGAGAATGTATCTGTCATTGGCAGGTTTGAAATTCTTCGGTATCAGTGAGTTAACTACGGAAAAACCTATTTCATAATGAAATTATTTTGTGTACTACCCAAATAATTGCTAGTTTTCAGGATTCAGGATTGTATAGGAATTGAGTAGGCCAAAACGCTTTTTAGTACTTGATTTTCAAATTGTCTTAAATTATTGGCGGGAAATGTGAAATGGAAGATGAGGTAGGTTAAACTCTATTTTAATGACGTTTTGTATATAATTTATATACTGAAATATTTTAACGAAAAAATACAGTACCAGGTGTTAATCATTTATTTACACTTACTCATAATTTAGTGAACATTTTCTACCTATACTAAAATAATTTCTGAGTTACGGTTATGGCAATCAAGCCAAATTTTAATGTAACAAACATTACTTTTACTAAAAACATTATAAATTACGCAACATCTACATAATTACCAAACGTAACTGCGTTTAGAAACAACGATTATTAATTTTTGAATTTGTGCGATACACTTGCATGACGTTACTGATCAAAAGTTACTTGCTTATTGTTATTCCTCACTGTTACGTTCACTAATTGTCGTTTTTTCCACTTTGGTGTTTTTTGTGTATTTCTATATAAGTATATAACTTGTTTTTTTTGTGTTTTGGATTAAATGTTTGTGCGCTAGTCGTTTACTGTGCGTTTACGCGTGTGCATCAGGCGGTAACAGATAACACTTTTGTTGTTTATTTCTTAGATTCATTATTTGTTGTTTTCATAATCAACTTGTATATTAGATCCTTTAAAAATATGTGTTTTAAATCCATTAATTTATGGCCTAGAAAGATGCAAGAAAGTTGTGAAGTTATGCAACTTGCTGTAAATGGTTTGATAAAACGTGTTCCGGTTTATCTACACGCAGTTAGCCAGTAGTTTTCTAAATTACTTTTGTGTGGATTACCTCCTGCCAACAGCAGCAAGCCGGTTAAACACATTGATTTGGCTATCTATACCAAGGGACTCTGTTAATTTATCCGAACTTGAAATCAACTTAGGGTTCACGTACTTTTCATTATTAACCTTAGCTGCCAAGTTCTCTGATTCCTTTACCAAGACTGAAATCATTAACTCCTCAATAGCCAAACTCTCGGATTCTGTTTTGAGAGAACTTAACTCTTTTAAAACCGAAATGACTTACTTAAATGCTTTTTCTACTGCTGCAAAATTAGTTTTAAAACTGTCAAGGCGCGCGTTACGCTACATGTCCATTAGAGCGTTATTCATCCTTTTCTCTTTTCTTCTTTTTGAAGATTATTGCAGTGTTTTTGCACGGTAATACGTAACTTGTTTTTTATTATTTTTGTATATTTATCATTTTGCTCGTTTTCTATAATTGTTAACTTCCATTATCTACCTTGATTTTATTTTGATTTCAAATATTTTTTCTGTGACTAATCCCACTTTACCTCACCATCCATTTCATTTTTCCCCCTGAAAATTTGAGACAATTTGAGAATCGAGTACTAAAAGGCGTTTTCGCCTACTGAACTCGTGAAAAATCCTGAAATCCCAAAAAGAGATTTTTGCAGCTACCAAGAAACACGTAAAGGATTTTAAACGTGATTGCAATTTAGTCGTAAAGGGTATTAAGAACAGAGTAATCAATTTTAAAGAACACGTAACTAGCATTATCACTAGTTGTTGCTCCAAGATTTCTGACATGAAAATTTGTAAACTTACATGTAAGCGTCCTTACTCATCTCCTCTTATACTGGTTACGCTTACTTGCTCCTTATTCAAAGATACTGAGCTGTCTAACTGGTGTAGTGTAAAGTCCGATTTCCCTGGCGTTCGGTTAATTAACGAGTTTAATTTAGGTAAACGCTTTAGGTAAATGCTCAAAATCATGGACTACCTTAGGTAACCCTGTTCCTATCGTTCAAATGACACCATTAAGGCAGGATTCCCTTAATACACCAAATTTTCTGATTTCACTCTGGAGTCTTCCTTCTCTTCCGGTACCCCACCGTCTTCGGCAGTTATCCTCACTACTCCCCCTCCCTCTTGGATCAAGTTTCACTATACAAATGCCTTAAGTCTCAGAAACAAACTATTAGAGGTCCAAGAGTTAGCGCCTTCTTCTTCATCTCATATTATAGGAATAACTGAAACATGACTCTTGGAAGACATATTTGACAGTAAAATAGTGGTAAAAGGATACAATATTGTTAGGAAAGATTCAACAAAGGGTAAATGTTGTGGTTGTATCTTTTATGTTAGAAAAGACATAACCTTCTCTAGCCTTTATCTAATCACTCCAGTAAGTGAAATAGATGTGACCTTTCGAACTTAGTCTTAGGGTTCCATACCGTATGTTCCCTACTCTATCGCCCTCCCTCACTCACGAAAGCCTTAAATATGCTTTTCAAGAACTTCAGTAAATCATTCGAAGCCTTTCAAACACTTTATCCTCATGGAAGATTTCAATTGTTCATCTCTTTCGGGTTCCCCAAATAATCTTTTAAAACTTAGCATAGAACGTGCTTTTACTCAGCATGTTTTTTCACCCACTGGATATAGAATGGGTGCACCCCACACTTGTCTAGACCTTATTTTTATCAATGATGCCTCCCCCATAAATAAGATCTTTTATCTACTCCCTTTAGAGAAGAGTGATTATTCATTTATCTTTTGAAACCTTTCTCCTTTGCTGGAAACAATTTGACTCAGAACATAGCTCCTATTCCTGATTTTAGGAAAGCTGATTTCCCCAAACTTTGACTCTACACCAAATCAGTAAACTGGGATCCCATATGAGGTAACAACATTGAAAAAGCTAACTCTTATTTTTTAGATATAATTAATGAAGGAATTAGCTAATTTGATCCTTCCAGGACTCCAGTTTACATAAACTTCTCTTGTATATTGTCCACTCTATTCAAAAACGAAATAAAGCTTTCTTTTTATGGAAATCAGTTAAACTCCCCTGCTTTCAAAATGCGTATTTATCGGTCAGGATCAATTGTTCAAAACTAATTACGTCTTTATAGATAAGACACTCTATAAGCTCTTAAATAGGGAAACAAAAAACTTAAGCTTTTTTAACTTTATTAAAGAATAAAGAACAGCCGAACTGTCTCTTCCTTGTCTTAAAAACGATAAGGGAATTCTATTATCTAGAATTTCAGCTCGCAATAGCTTTAGAGATTATTTTCAATCAGTTTGTCAAATATCGCGTTCTCACTGCCCTACTTATCCTAACCCTATAACTATCATAAGGCTCTTTACCCCTGACGTTAATACTGTTTTTAAACTGTTATCCAGTCTTAAGTTTTCCTCATGCGAATCTAATGGGGTCTTTCCTAGTGCCCAATCAACTCAGTCCTTTAAGCGTTACTATGACCAATTTGCTCTAACTTCTATTAACCTACTTACCTTTTTATCCATTTAGCGCAATAGCATTTATTATTATTTTACTTTTTAACTTATTCTCTAACTTGAAATTTTATATTAATTTTGTCTTACAATTGATAATGCTGATAACATTTGAACCAAGGATCAAAAGGAGTTCGACTTGTGAAACAACCTGTAATCTGTAACTTCAGTCAATTGTATCTCAATAAAATTCACGGTATTTCTTATATCATAACTAGGGACGTTGAACTCGGTACCCAATAAGTCATTATATAGTCCGTAAACTAGAAAACATAAATTAATTCCGGACAAATACGAAACAGATAATATTCTAAAATCCAGAATATTTTAATCTGCAAATTATACAATCAACCAGGATGAAAAATATAAAACAGCATTTATAATATGAAACATTTAAAAAAACAATTTACTCAATGTATTATTACAACTAGTTATAATATATATATATATATATATATATATATATATATATATATATATATATATATATATTGCTGTCCATGCCGAAAATGCATCCACACGGAAAGATATCAGTCCTTACGAACACCTGTACAACTCGTATCTAGACTTAATCTATGCAACTGATCGACAAAATAAGGTCTTCCATAGTTTTCAAAATGGGTGGCATCCTCCCGATCAAATACACAGTTGGCCAATGGATCTTCGCCGCGAAGCACTCGTTTCGTCAAAACTTCGATGGGTGTACATTTCTCACCCGGATGAGAAATTAGCATCGTGTGTTCAAACTGAGCAGATCGTTTGCCATCTGTGGTGACTGCTGTCCATTTGTCAGGCCAACACTGATCAGACCAAGTACCTTCGTTAATCATTGGTTCAATGGTAAAACAATGACCGGGTCGCATAACACCGACGGCTTTATTGTCTGAAATGGAATATAGTAGAATCATATGTGTGATGCTGTTTTCAAAAATAGTCCGCATTATCAATATGCTATTATCTTAGTTGAACCAATTTCCAGTAATGGAAATTTAGCCCACCAATAGTAGGATTCCAATAAAAACAAGAACCTAGTGAATTAGCTATTCCGGTACATGTAATTCCAACTTTGTAAGCATACTCATTGGTATCCCTTTGTAGGCATTATAAACTACAAATAAAAGAGATATTGGTAAAATTTTCAGCGTTTTTTTAAAACACATATACATAATCAATAAATTGAAACTTACGAGAGTGATGAGGAACATTGGGAGCACAATGGAACAAGCGATGAATTCCGTGACCAGTGTAAGTCCGAACCACTGAATATCCGCTACTAGAAGCAATATTCGTAATGATGTCTCCCATTTCACGATACTTGACACCTGGACGTACTGATTACCATCAACCAAAAAAGAACAAACAAATAATGCATTAAAAACCGTGTTGAACGTCATCATCACTGGGAATAAACACCTCTACAGACTACTATTGCCCAGATTAGTTCAAGTTAACAAAAACCTGTAAATCAACAATAAACTTCAAATGTTAACTACATCTTAAATTAAAACTCTCCAATAAAAGTGTTCAACAATACAACGATAAATGGTAGCAAAATTACCCCTACGTTAGTTACAAGACTGCACAGTATCTTCAATAATTCGTTTCCATTGTTCGCAATCTTCAAAGTCACGCAAAATTATTTATTTATTTTATTCCAAAATCTCTTTACTCTGTAGAGCATACAGAAACAAGATTGGTCCATATAATTGTACATTAACCCATTATATCCCAAGTTTTTAATTTTGCGAATTTCGTTGAAATATTATCATAGCTTACTTAAATAGGTATATAAAACATGATGAAGTTCCAATTTTATATTTATTGAAATAAATGTTTATCCTAATCAATCAAATATTCAATAAGTGATTTAAATTGAAAAATTAGGTAAAACACAGTCATTAAAACGATATAAGTAATTTTTTAGACTGTCCTCAAATGAGGACAGTGGGATATAATGGGTTAAGATGGGAAATTCTGTTCGAATTTTGCCGAACCTTGTCATTGGAATTATACTTCCATTTATATGGTGTTCCCAAACATTATTTATTTATGACGATGTCCAAATTGGTAATCTTGCGCTCACTTAGACAATAATTATGAATAGTCCTCTTAAGCAGAATTTCTAATTGGGCATATTAAATAGGGTAGTTTTAGAAAGTAATTTACACCACTAGTTAATCATGTATGTATACTATTTTTTTGATTTCCATTAATTGAAAACACTTTTTAACAGACAAACGACCTCGATGCAACAGATAATTTAGAACAACCTTATTCACAGTCAACTTTTATTGCTAAAAGGCGTTCGACTATAGTAGTACAGATAATGGGAATAAAATGAAATATAGCAACATAGATAAAGAATGTAACAATTATCAATACTGCAAACATGTATTTCGAAAAAGTTCAAAATTATTAAACTTTAAATGAGTCATTATAAGGCACAGTTACATCATTCTGTAAGATGTACAAATTAGCTCAAACAAATGTGTGAGTAGAAAGATTCCATTAATGCTACTATGATAGGTTTGTTAGAAATTCAATTTTGTTTAATTCTGGCTTGGTCAATACTCTGGACATGAGTATTTGCATTGATTAGTCAATAATAAAAGTAATAAAATAGTCTACATCACTAGTTAAACATGTGCATGCGTTTAATTTTTAGGACACACATCTAATGCCGGTTGTAGGACTTCAATCCATGCCCACCAAGTTTCGAGACTAGTAATCTACCATATGATCTACCGAGACACTTTTAACATGGTAAGATTAAGCATTTGATCAATGCTCATAAGGTCTCAATTTCCAATAATGATAATATGCAGATAAATTGACTTTATGACACATTATGTCAGTTTATAAAAATTCGTTACAGTAGTGTCCCCTTATTACTTTAGTTCCATGTACATACTGTTCATTCTATGCCATAGTTACAATGTAATCTCTTTCTGTTGTTAATATGGCACGTGAATAATCGGAATATTGTCAACTATTTCTATGGATTATGTAAATAAAATATGTAAAAACAGATTGAAATTGAAATTATAAACAATAATGCTTTAATTTAACTAATAATAGTACTTGCATTACTAATAGTGTTTCTACTCAATGAAAAAAATTACATTCAACAAAACATTTCAGTGTTACTGCAATAATCTTTACAAATTGCAATTTTATTTCAATATACTGACTACTTTTTTACCGTCAGTAGATAATAAAAAGATTCTTTTCTATTGGCTGTTGTGATTTCATCGACACCCCTACTAAAAATGGACACATTCACACTGAAACTATTTCTATTGGTCGAAATTATGATCATAAAATTCTATAATTTTTAATGATATAACGTTTAACAACTGCCGAAATCGATCGTTTAATATGCTGTACAAATGTAGAAATAATGAAGAACCTCTACCACAAACCATGATTTTATTGTTTAAAAACATCCATTCACTCACCTGCATCCATCGATTTAGCCAAACATTTGTAGGCATATTTCACGAGATTTATCGATCGTGTGTCGGGCTGACCAACGAAAACGGTTTCGTTCACATCGCCGTGAAAATCGTTGAAGTAGGTAGTAATGTCGACTAAAGTGGGAAACAGAAATTCAAAGTCAAATTAGGACCTTCAATGACTACAATAATGGACAGTGTTGCGTAGAACCAACATAGCCACTCGTCAATCCTATATGTACAGCAATTTGATGTTGTTCGGTTGTCCAAAGTCAGACAACAACCAATGCCCAAATAATAATAAACTCCCAACAGTCACAATGTAAACAATGGAGAAATGTCAAACACTGAAAATAATTTTCTAATCAAGGGAGCAGTAATCCAATAAGCAAACAAATTCCCTACGTATGGTCTTCACAATGGCTACGACGATAAAGAGTTGAGTAGAACCAACGGAGTCACCAGTTGATCTTTAATGGAGTTCAAACCGAGACAAGAGGCGATGTCTAAGGAATAAAAGTGTTCAGATCCCCTCAAACAGAGGAACAAAGCCTTCGGTACAATGCAAAATTCAGCAATGGAGAAATGTCAAACATTGGAAATAATTTTCATATAAGTGTAGTGCTTATTAAACTAGTCAGTAACTTCCAAAGTATGATTTCCTGATCAGGATGCTAATGATCTTGAAATGAGTAATACTTATCAAGTCTTAATGTCTAATAGTGGTGATAATCCTATTTCGCCATGGCAGATAGGTGCACGCATACTGTTAAGGTACTTAAATTTCATTACGATTGGTGTCGTAGTCGATTCCGCTAGCTTGATAAGTGTTACAAACGTAGTAAAAAAACCAAGTTTCTTGGTTAATAAACACATACTTGTGGTTGCAAAGATTCACGAAGCCACTTGATTCTTTGACAGGGTTACATTTGGTATAAGTATCCTAGGTGTATGCTTTCACCCATCCACAGAACCTGTGTTAGTCTACATGTTTAAATACACCTAATCCAGGATACGTCATGTGGAGACAATAATTAGGAATATCACCATCATTGAAGGTAAAACTTCATAAGCATTGCTCAAATCTTCAGGATCATTATCACCCCTAGGTACATAAAACGTCTCTAAATATATACGTAGATTACATGTAGCTGTTGGGCTAAAGAAGATAACCCTCGTTAATCTCTGCAGTGACGCCACAAACATGCTGTCCACCAGTCAAGCAACTTCGTTAATCTCTTACGTTTGTTACGCTTATGACACTATTGGAGGAGATCGTTTGATTGATTGATTCAATCATTTTGGTTGGTGATGTGACAACCTCTTCATTATTTTCCATATTTATACGGCATACTAAACGATCGACTTCGACGGCTTGATAAGCGTAACAAACGTAGAAGAATAACGAAGTTTCTTGGCTGATAGATGGCATCTTTGTGACGTCGCCACTGTTCGCAAAATTGACGAGACCTGATTTTTTGTCAGGGTTATCTCTCTTAGCCCAACGGCTACATGTGGCATACGTATGCCTTTAATTACCCTGAGTGTTTGTTTGCACCCACCTGCCGAAGCGATAGCCCAATTATACCGCTGTGGACTCGGTCCCTGCTGTTATTAGTCTAGATGCCTATAATCACCTAGTCCATGATGTACCACGTGGAAGACGAACAATCAGAAATATCACCATCATTGGAAGTTGAGATCTTATAAGCATTACTCAAATCCTCAGGATCATTAGCATATAGAAATAACAAATGGCAACTACTTAGTAGTCTTGTTTATCTTAAATCAGCAATTTAACCTTTCTGTTAAATAAATAGAAATTCGTTCCTTGTTTTGGCAAAATATACGATTAAATAAAAAAATTAAATAAACAACTTACTATTCAAAATGTCTCCATTTTCTAAAGGTCTTTTATCGGGTATACCGTGACAAATAACTTCATTAATTGAACTGAATTGAAAGTAATGTAAAAATAAATCTGATATCTATTTGGCAATACATACATACATACATAAGTGAAAACATGTATCCTTCCATGAAAAAGTGCATATATTCATAAAACAGTAATAAATATTCAAAAAATACACGTACGTGCAACAAGATTTTGGAAAGTTATAATAATTCAAGGGTGAGGGATAACAATCGCGTTCCATACAAGCCTACAATATTATATATATATATATATATATATATATATATATATATATATATATATATATATATATATATCATCGGGGATAAAATACTCCCACACCGGTTATTATCACCCAGGATACTTTCAAATTATTACACAAATAATGGTATCTTTTTAAAATATGAACTAGTTTTAATAAACTGTTACATACTTCAAAGCATCACGTTAAAGTCCATGATTACATGTTAAATTGAACATTTTATCAATTTTAGCGCTACGTTGAACAATCATTTTAGTAATTTTTGACCTATTTAAAATTTATTTTTTCTTACATTATTACAAAATTAAGTACAAAAATCCATTAAAATAAAGTGAACTATACTGCTGACTTGTCAAAGTTTCTACAACAGGCAATATTTGAAAAACATAACCTACACTTTCTTAGTTTGGATCTCTTATAGATGAAACAACTTATAGCCAAAAGTATTACACCAAATTTATAAATAAGAAAACAAATACCTCATGTACAACCCGATCTATTTCATCTGTCGTAACGCCAACCTCAACTGCATTTACCGCTTCTTCGAGTACTTCACGAGCAAGCTATTGAAAAAATAAAATATGAGAAAATATGAAGCACATTTTATTTATTACTATATCATGCTAGTTTTCACACATACAGTCTAATAATTGATAAACAAAATTATTAAATAACAATGTGTCTTAATGGTTAATAATGTCCTAGCCTATTCATTATTTCTAAATTCGTAGATTATAAAAAATCGCTTCCAATGGTTTCACAAACGTTACAGACGTAGAATAAAAATGTTTCTTAACTTGAACGGTGCCACTGTTCAAACAAAATTAACAAAGCTGCCTAATTTTTTTTCTCCCTTAGCCCAATGACTACATATAATATATAAAATACCTTTTAAATACTCTATTTGTCACGATGGAGAACCAATTATATCGCTGTGTTGATTTCAGTCAAGGAAATATCACAATTGAACTAGGATGATTACCATCAATAGACCTCTCACAAGTTTTATTCCATCTCCGCATTTTTTTGTCAAATCTATTAAACCGTCCACTATTCGTCTTTCCATCCAACAAATTCCCCAGTCAAACTCACTTGACAAGTAACTCGCATCGATTCAATTTCGTTGTCGTCTAGTGACAAAATTTTGTGCGACGATCGGTCTTTAATCTCCGACGTAGGCAAGCCTGTATCGGCATAATCAGGACGTTTAATGAAACTTTTAACTGTCCGAGTCGGAGTCTACACAACATTGCATTCAACAATTCGGTCATACCTTTTGAGCCGGTCTCAGTGGACCCGTAAAAACGTAGCCTGCAAACACGTTATCACAATAGGTTTTAGACATTGAGTTTTCTAGAAAAAATAATGTAAAATTAAAAATGTAAAACAAACCAACAACATCGTGTATGGCTTTGTGTGTTTTCCAAAATTGTCGAAAGCATTCCTAAAATATGAACAAGGTCGTTTTGGGTGTGTGTGTGTGACATACTTGGGTGCAAAAAAAGGACGTTGTAATTCCTAATTTGAGGCATGTAGGACATCGGAGTGTAGAAGGTTTGCCACACGACGGAGTTACGCAAACGTTCATGATTTGATATGTCCTAAATGCAAAAACACAATAACTGTTAAACATTTAAGCATATGCTTATAAAAATTGAAAACATTGAGTTTAATTTTAAAATGGAATTTAAATATAAGTAAAATATTGAAAGTTATTTGTAATTTTGAAAAAATTGCGCGTTTTTTAATAAGGATTTTACCAATTCTAATACATTCTCGCGTATATGTACTTCGATTTACCCAAACACTGAAATGTACTAAAACGGGTGCTGCTTGAAACAAACTAGTTGGAGTATTATCACGAAAGATTGTAATATCTTGGTATATCTCCACCAGCTTTGTTCTAACTTATAAAATATCTTAACAATTTATAAAACAATAGAACTTTCAACAAGACCTCTAAAACAGATATTCAGTGTAGTTCATGGTTGCGTAAAACCATCTACACCACTAATTGACTCAAAATTACTAAACTATAAAAAAAAAGATATTAATTTAAAGTAAATTTAGATTAGTTATCGTAAAAAAAGCAGGACTAAATAAACACTTGACAGTAAATAATTAACCAAAATAGTATTAGAAGTAATATATTTAAAGCATTGGGTTCCCTTTATAATTCCAAATAAACATAATAGAAGACGTAAATTGTGAGATGAGTTCATTTCGTATATTGTGACTGAAGGGATGCTAATAATCATAAAGATTCAAGTACTGCTTATACACTTGTTACGCTTATCAAGCCATTTAAATCGATCGTTTAATATGCTATACACATATAGAAATAATAAAGAGGTTACTAAGTCACCAACCGAATAAGTGAATCTAGTATCTATTTGCTAAATCCCAGACTGAGCGTCAAGAATTTTAATAATGATAAATTTAATATCATTCACTTCCATAATAGAAAAAACCTGATGTAGTTCGACTTGGAATTAAAAAAGCTCTACATTTAAAACCTAGACTGTAAAATGTTAATAATTAATAGGGGATAATCCAAAACATATTTCTCGAAAATGACTCTTTGCACTTTTCTGACCGCAGACAAAAATGTTTAAAACATAAATTGTCTGAAAAGAAATGTGGAAATAGTTTTTAAAATGTCTATTAATAGGCAAAAGTTAAAGCAGTGAACAATTAGTGATAAGTCTCGCAAGCGTATCGTACATAATCACAAATAAAAAATAACAATCAAACGCACAACGGTAAACTTTATCAATATAATACACTAAACACAGAAAGAGTAATTTAATAATCGCATCAAGTGAACAGATTATTAACTTTTAACTCAGCACGTCATGCAAGCCTGTTGTCCTAAAATATTATTTTATATAGTACTAAATATTTTAAAATATTACTAGAAAATAAATATAAACAGATGTGTAGAAATTACTTTGATCCACCCGAAAAGTTTTTACAAAAGAGCACGCGTAAAAACGTACCGCAAAATTCGAATATTTACTTAGTTCTAATTATTAATTTAATACATTGATTATAATTTACTTAAATAAATACAAATATTTGTAAATATTAATTTATATTAATTTAAATTTAATGTTTTATATTATTAAATTGTTATTAGTAATAATATTACTATTATTATTAACAATAGGTTACAGGTTACAGGTTACAGGTTGAATACACGAGTTAAGTAGGAGTAAAACTCCTTTTAATCCTCGGTTTTATTTATTGGAATTATATCAAAAGAACAATAACAATAAATGGAAACAAATTGAAAAGCTGAAAACAGAAAGATCGGTTTATGTAAATTTAGAAAGCTTATAGTTATCATATGCCTTTTTGAATGATGGAAGTGATGATGTGGACATTATCTTGGTGGGTAGTTTATTCCATGGAGTAACTGTTCTATAAAAATAATGATGACACCTCAGTCTAGAGTCAGCCCTGGGCTTAGTCAGCTTAAGATTGTGACCCCTAAGTGAGTTTTGTGCTAATGCAAAGAAGGGCAAATAAGAGCCAGAATTGAATAATTGATATGTCAAAATTATGTCACTCCGGAGACGCCTATCACTTAAGGGAAACAATTTTAAGGATTCAAGTCTTTGAGGGTAGGATAGATTTTTGAAGCCGCGAGGCAATCTGGTGATTGCCCTTTGAACCTTTTCAAGTCTATAGCCATCTGATTTAAGGATTGGGGCTGTAACTTGGGCACAGTATTCTAGATGAGGTCTTAAGTATAGCATATAAAGTAAACGAAGGCATTGAGGAGGAATGGTCCCCAAATTACAAAAAGAAAAACTTAACAAGTCTATAATACTTTTGGGTGGCCCTATGATGATGTTCAGAGAATGTGAGAGAAGAATCAAGAATGACCCCAAGATCCTTGATTGCTTTTACTGAAATGATAGTCTGAGAATTTAAGGAGAAAACACTGCTTGAACATTTACCGAATGATATGTGCTTACATTTAGTCTTATTGAGTGGAAGGTGATTAGATACTGACTAATTATATATACTGGTCATGTCGGCTTGAATTAAATCTGGGTTAGTACCCCAGATCTTTACATCATCAGCATAAAGCAATATATTAGAGTGAACTAATGTTGGCAAATCATTGATAAAGAGAATAAATAATAAAGGACCTAAAACTGACCCTTGCGGTACCCCAGAAGAGATAGTACAAGATGTAGAATAATCAGATCCAACCTTAACCTTAAATGTACGATATTAAAGAAAATCTCTAATCCAAGCTAAGATTGGGTCCACTATCCCTATACGGATGAGCTTAGAGATGAAGAGTTCATGTGAAACCTTATCGAAGGCTTTTGCGAAATCGAAATAAATAGCATCCACTGACCTATGTTTATCAAGTAGATGAGTAATGCTATTCGTGTAGGTAATTAAATTAGTTAAACAAGACTTTTTAGGCATAAAGCCATGTTGCGCAGGATTAACTATGTTAAGTCTGATAAGGTGTTCAAGTAGATGGGATCTTACAAACCTTTCCATGATTTTGCTAGGAGAAGAAAGGATACTGATAGGTCTATAACTATCAGGATTGAATCTACACCCAGACTTGTGAATAGGTCTTATCAAGGCTACCTTCCATATAGGGGGAATTTGCCCTATGGTTATCGAAAGATTAAAAATATGGGCAAGGTGAGGGGCAAGAATATCGGCACATTTTTTCAACACCCTTGGATATAACCCATTAGCCCCACAAGACATAGATTTAAGATTTAAGAGACCAGTATAGATTGTAGAAGTTTTAATTATTAGGGGCTGAATAGTCGGAATTTCTGAGCTGTAATGTTGCCTGATAAATTGTGGAGATTGAAAGACAGAGTTAATACACGAATTGAGTAGGAGTAAAACTCCTTTTGATTCTCGGTTCTATTTATCGATAATATCAGTAAGATTCGGGAGTAAATATGGAATGAATAGTGAGGTAAAGGGGGATTAGTCACAGAAAAAAGTATTTGAAATCAAGATAAAAACAAGGTAGATAGTAGAAGTTAATAATTATAGAAAACGAGCAAAAATTATAAATATACAAAAAATAATAAAACAAATACCTATTACAATGCAAAAAACACTGCAATAATCTTCAAAAAAAAGAGAATAGGATGAATTATGCTTTAATGGATGTGTAGCGTGACGCGCACCTTACCTCACGCTGTAATAAAAAATGCATAGTATATATACATATATAATTGTATTTTTAATGTGATAATGTATAATTATTGATATTAATAATTTTTAAAGTATAAATTAAGGTACAAACTAATTGTTACTTGTTGAATTTTTAAATACAAGTGTTAAACGTTTAGTTCAAAATTTAATTGTATTGCTTTATATTAATTGTAGGTTGCAGGTTGATACACGAGTTAAATAGAAAAAACTCCTGGATTCAAATATACTGTATATGGGAGGGGGGTAATTGAAGGGCAAAAAGTAAATAAAATAAAACATAATAAAAAATAAAGAATCACAAGGGATGTGACCGGATAGTGTTATAGGCAAATCCTTAAATATAACTAGAAGGTGCATGCTTATCGTAGGCGGACTTGAAAAAATGAAGACTTAGAGCGTTAACAATATAGAAGAAAAGGCTTTTCCAGGTTGAAACAACCCGATAAACAAAATAGTGTTGCTTTGGCACCGTATGAGCCCTAGATTTGCACAACTTAAGGGGGTGTCCCCTGAGATTGTCTTCCGATTTGGAAAAATATAGATTGGGACAATCTGACTTAACTAATTGGTAAACTAAAATTAGGCCGCTTCAGAGTCTCTTATTTTGTAGTAAGAAGATCTTAAGACTGGTTAATCTATTACTATAAGGAATATGTCTGAGTCCCTATTGAAGTCTCGTAAAACACCTCTGGACTTTGCCGAGTACCTGTAAGTCACGTTTCAGCACATGAAATGTGATTTGGACGCAGTATTTTAGATGAGGTGTAATGTATTCATATATAATAGACCTACATTAACAGGGAGAACACAACCTAAATTCTATTTTAAAAAAATCATTAGACGGATACAACATGTTTGACAAGTTTTCGAATAATGTGCAAAAAACTGAAGAGAAAAGTTGAATACCATTCCAAGATTCTTTACAGCATACACTCTGGAGATTGGCGGTAAATCTGACAGAGAAATATAGAAAATATAATGTTTAGGCTTAGTGAAAGCACATTATTTAAAAACCAATTAAAAATGTTTTGGATACTGTATTTTAATAACGCTTAAAAAATTTAAACAACGTACACAGTTATAAAAACCAACATAATATTTTGTATTAATAAATATATTGCATGTTGTAGGTTATAGGTCGGTATACAATTTATGTAGAAGAACAAATTATGGGTTAGCTTACGAGTTGAGTAGGAAACAAACTCCTTTTAATCCTCGGTTCAAATGTGTCGATATTATCTTATTGAATAAAAATAGAAAATTAAGGTAAAATAAGAAGTCAATAAAATATTAATAATCATGGAATAGGACATACGTAAAACCCTTTAACAAAAATTGGAAAGAGCATAATGATCATAGGAGGTCTTAAAAACCAGAACCGATTTTAGAAGGCAGTCTGTTCCAAATGTTAATAATCCTTTAAAAGAAATGGTGTAATTTTAACCTGGAGTTTTCTGTAGCTTAAATGAGGTTAAAATTATGCTTTTAAATGAGTTTGAGGCTAAAGATTATGAGCTAAACCAATACACAATAATAAGGTAACCCCGGAGCCTTCTGTCACATAAAGAAATATCTTTGAGAAAAAGTAGTCTTTCCTGGCAAATGTTTAATAGACCTAAGCAATCTAAAAACCGTTATTTGAACTTTCTGTAGGCTATGTATATCAGATTTTAAAATTAGAGCTGTAACCTGAGCACAGTATTTTATGTGCGATCTTATGTATGTATGTAGCATGTAGAGTGAACGAACGCAACTTGGGGGTATACTACCTGGATTCCTTTTGAAGAATTTGGTTACCCAATGACAAGTTTAAATTGTGCTAGTATAATGCGTTGTAAACTTCACTGTGGAATCAAATTGTACTCCAAATCCTTTTTTAACTTAACAGTTTCTGTCGATTGGAAGTCAGGATAAGGCACTGTAAAAATATTGCTAGATGGTTTACCAAAAGTAATGTATTTGCACTTAGATTAAGGGGAATAGAATTGTCAGCTGTCCACTTATATATATTGGATATATTAGTTTGCAATATTTCTGGGTTAGAACCCAAGATCTCAACATTATCTACATAAAGCAGGATGTTAGGTTGGACTACTGGGGGTAGATTACTAATAAAAAAGAATTAATAGTAACAAACCTAATACTGACCCCTGGAGACTCCTCATTTAATGTAGTAAGGAAGGGATAGGTTTGATCCAAGTTGGACCCTGAAAAAATGATTTGACAAAAAGTCAGAGATCCAAGTGAAAATGGGAACAATGATACTAAGTGATCTTAACTTAACTAAAAGTAGACCATAAGATTTTAAAACACTTTTGCATAATCAAAGTAAATAAAATTAACTGGTAGACTAATATCTTGTATACTAGTGACACTATTTGTATACAGGTTACAAATTAGTTTACAAGTTGAGTAGGAGACAATCTCCTTTTGATCCTTGGTTCAGATGTATCAATATTATTATGTTAAGAAAAAACAAAGTTAAACAAAGTTAAAAATAAATAAACCATCAACCAGTTAGAGAATATAGGTTATAATCATGTAAAATTAGATAGGGTATAACAATCATAAGCGGCCTTAAATGACGAAACCGATTTGGCATTGACTATCATTAAAGGTAGACTATTCCAAGCATTAATAACTCTCTGGATTTATTCAATTTGAGATTGTAACATTTACAAGAGTTCATAGTTAATGAAAAGAAAGGTGGGAAGGAGCCAGATGTTAAATATTGATATACCAAAATAAGTTGTCAAATTGGTGAGACAGGAGCTATTAGGCATAAAACCAGGTTAGGCTAAATTAATTATATTAAATTTTGTGATATAGTCAAGTAAATGTATCCTAATTAACCTTTTTATTATTTTGCTAGGAGTGGATAATATACTAATCGATCTAAAGTTTTTGGAATAAATTGTATACCTGATTTGTATATTTGGGTTAAATCGGGTGATGGGATATCTGTACATGTTTTAAAATATTTTAGGATATATCCTATTAGCACAACAGGGAGTGAACTTAAAACTAACTAGTTGTTTAAGAACTGCTTGTCCGTTCGGGATAAAAGGGCTAATGGTATTAATTAAGTCCACATTTTGGGATTGCCACTTTCAGACGTTTAAAAGACGGACTTAAAATAATTTCTGAAACTGACAATACAATACTTATATTATTTTTAAGACAGAATAAGGAGATTCTAGTTGCCTTTTTATTTTTTAATAAACTTATACAGAATACTTTTGTTTCCTTTGGCTTTGTTTGGGAGTTTATAAAACGTAGAATCTCTATGCGACCTAATTAGTCTAAAACATTTGTTTCTAACCGAGATGCAAGTATAATAAAAACAAAAAAACTTAATAGATTTTTAAAAATAAAAACAACTTATTCCGTTTCTGAATTAGGCGAGTGAAGTGTCTAGAAAGTTTACGTTTAGTGTGAGAAGGGATTTAAATAGGAACTAACTGATTAATACTTTTCTTGATTAGTTTTTCGAAATAAAAATAAATTAAAAAAAAATTATTATCGTATAATAGATCTCAGTTTTCCATTTTTAAAAATTGGCAAAATTTTCCAAAATCTATTTTTTAAAAATCAGGAATGGGTGCTATGTTGTTCTTTTTCCTATTAAAAATACTTGAGGAGAGAGATACTTTAAAACATAGAAAGAAATAATCAGCTTTCCTTTAGATAGGGTACATAAGATATAGTGTTAATAGAGGAGAATTTATTAATAAAAACAAGATCAAGGCAAGAAAATGGAAATCCAAGTCTGTGCCTTGTGGGAAACAGAATATGCTGTGTGAGAACATGTTCAATGCTAAAGTTCAAAAATTTATTTTCAAATAAGCTATAGAAACTTAAAAGTGAATGCCAACTTAGGAAAGTTGCTACTAGTACTATTACCATTATTCTTTATTTTACTACTACTGCTACTACTACTACTATTATTATTATTTTTAATAATAATAATAATAATATTAATTGTTATTCTAGGTAAACTATGTAATGTATTGTAATCTTAAATAAAAAAGTTTTTTTTTTAAATTTTGTTAATTAAGTTCACAAAATTGGTAAGCAAAAATGTAACAACAATCACAATTCAGTAGTATCTAATTCAATTGTTGGTGATTTTGTTAAACCACATTAGTATAACCCTTAAGGCAATACCTGTATCTAACGTAGTTATCTAATTTAAATATTTTAGTGGTAGTTTTTTAAAATAAAAATTTGGTTTTATAATGCAATATTCAATATTTTTAATAAAATAAAACACAATCATAACTTTATCGAAATATATCTAGTAAAGTATTAAAGCTTAATGTAATAGTAATAATAATAGCAATAATAATAATACTCATTTAATTAAGTTAACATTTATAAAATTAAGACAAAACAAAACATGTCAATTGTAATATAAGTAAGTAATATTATTCAGTAAATAATAGGGATTCTTTTGTTTACTTATATTTTGTGCATACTAATTAATAATAAATGAGTAAACTATAAATTTTAAACATATATAAATAGTTAAAACATTTTTACTATAGTATTGTTGAAACCATAGTGTATAAATTATTAATGTTTTTGTTTTTAATAACCAAAAAATGTAAAAAGTAAAGCTTGGTAAAACGTTATTATTATCATTCTTAAACAATTTAAATTATTTATTATCCTAATGTTACGTGTATATTTATTATCTGTTGTCATCATTCATTATAAAAATATTAAAAGAAATAAACTTGATACATAAGTACATATAAATAAATCTTAATAAAAAAATTTAAACGGAACATATGCAAAGCATAAAAACATGATTATTCTATACAGTAAACATATTGATAAATTAAAACATGAACATTGTTTATATAACTAAATACACACTTAAGAATAACAACGTGATTATTAATTTATATATATATATATATATATATATATATATATATATATATATATATATATATGATTAAATAAATTTTTTTACAGTTTTATTGATGGCTTGTTTTTTTTTACCACTTTGAATGTTTTACGAGAAACGCATCTTTCAGCATTTTAGCGAAGCCGAACGTGGGCCCGCATTTAGTGCCAGTGGTGGAATTCGAATCTCCATATCTACCATGTCTAAGTCGAGCGCTGTACTAATAGGCTACCCCGGCTTGTAATAAGGAAAACAATTATATTTATAAGAAACAAACAACTTACAATTTTTTCAATCGATTGTTTTTAATGGACTGAGACATTAAGGCTAATTTTTGATTAAGCTATGGCTGGCTGTTTTTAAATATGAACTTTTAAAATACGTTAAAAAATTTTTTAAATATTATTTATTTATTTTATTGATTATTTAAACACTATTTTTTACTACTTTAAATGTTTTATGGGAAACATTTTTTAACAGTGGACATTTTTACGAAACCGGATAACTAGAGTGCAGTTTGACTTTTTCAAAAATATTTTATTAATATTTCCTTTTTTATTTGATTGTTGTTTGACAGGAAACGTTTTTGTTAGCAAGTGGACATTTATCAAAGCTGAACGGGGGCTCGCATTTAGTGCTGTTAGTGACACTCAAAACTATATCCACCCAAAACTATTTTATGTACCAAAATTTATTTGCATTTTGTTTCCTCAATAACATTTCTTTTTAATCAAGCGTAATTATCAGTTTTTTACCTTAAAAAAATCAATGTTGATTGGCAATATTCATTAAATTCCAAAATTTGACATTCGGCATAGGCTGAGTTTAATTTGAACATAAAAAACTCAATTAATGTTGTTTTAAAAATTAATTAAAAAAACAAATAACGTTCAATGTTTTTAAAATATATATATTTTTCGACTATCTGTGATTGATTGAAATTAAATAAGGGACCGCGTTTAGACTTACAATGCACTCAATTTTATGTACATTTATTTAGTGACTGAACTTATTTATGATTGAATTTTTAAAAGAAAAAAATTTGAGCCAAAAGTTGGCTGCGTGTTTTAATCGATTCAATCGATAATAACCCTACATTGCTTTAGCGCTGTTACCGGTTGCCTAGAAATAACAAAGACACAAAGACGTCCTAGAAAATTATATTATTCAAAATGATATAAAATGATAAAACCAAACGGAAAAATTGAAGTCACAGCGGGGTAAGCAGCATGGAACAATTATTATTATTATTATTATTATTATTATTATTATTATTATTATTATTATCAAAAAACCCTTTTGTTTTAACAATAAGCATGGAGTAACAAGATAACAGTAACACCAAAAGCAACAACACAGTCCCATGTGTTTGAACATTTTGCCAACATTTTAGTATGATCCCATAAAACATTCATTTTAATTAGACCTTCCCAAATGGTTTTTGGCCGAGTTTTTTATAGTCTATCCCAACCTTTCTTTTGATATCATCAAATGTCTATTTCAAAATCGTTCTTACTGGTCTTTCAGGTGGTAAATGTAGAATTTGGTCAAGTAATTATTTTGTCTAATTGAAGATTGAGCTTCATGTTAAATTTCAGTTAACCCTGTAATTCGGGTTCTGCATCACTTGACGTCTTCTTATTGTTTATTTATTGCAATAATAGCGTACATATATATTAAATTTTCTTTTACAAATATTTGGCCAATCTAACTTGAATTGTACACGATGTTGGGGCGGTCTAGTGTTACAGCACTGAATTCGAACTTAGGCTACAATGAGTTCAATTTCCACTTTGCCAAAAAATATCCACTTGCTGTTGTGAAACATTTAAACAACAATAATAGAAAAATGACAATATTTATAAAGTAATGTTTTTTGGAAATAAATTGTAATAAAGAATAATGTTTATTATTTTCTCATTTTGATATAAAAATTATCATCACTACATATGTGCAATTACTCAACAAACCTAAACGTATGAGTAAATAAATACTTGAAATAATTGGAATAGAATTTTATTTTCAATACGTACGTTTAAAACGTAACTCTTAAAATTTATTTGTAAATAGAATTGAAGAAATAAGTATAAAGAATTGTTTTCTGTTTCAAGTAGTAACCAATTTTTATTCAAAAATCGATAATTATTGCATTAATTTTTATTTTCACATTTTATTCTCGAATCTGTTTATATTCACACATTGAAACCTGCTTTGTGTGCACAAAAACAGATTGTCACTACATTGAACTTAGCTTGGTCGTAATGATTGTGTGTGTATGTTTGTAAGTTGTATTAATTTAAATGTTATCTGTACCCCTTTTTTGTTATATATACTAAAATGTTATGCTTGTGACTGACGGGAATATACGTCTTCTCATATTTATATACATTGAAATGTAAATAATTAACACTCATACCATTGCTGTTTCCGCAGGTAATCTATGTTTCTAACACAATATACGGATAATTCAGTATACAATATTATTGGGAATTATTACATAGTGCAAACGGTGATCTAACGATAGGGGACTCGATCCAAATTATGAGTTCAATTTCCACCAGCGGCACCAAATGCGGGTCAACGTGGTGTGGATTATTTTATTATTATTATTATTATTATTATTATTATTATTATTATTATTATTATTATTATTATTATTATTATTATTATTATTATTATTATTATTATTATTATTATTATTATTATTATTATTATTATTATTACAAAACCCTTTTGCTTTAAAAATAAGCATGGAGCAATAAGATAAAAAATTATAGTAAAAAAACAACAACAACAAAGTCTCGTAATTCTAAGAGAACATGAGACAACCGAATGTTTCCTTGTATTTGAATATTTTGCCAAACGGTTAGCTTGATCCCATGAAATATTCATTTCAATTAGATCTTCCCGAATAGTTCTTAGCCAAGTCTTCCGTGGTCTACCAACCGTTCTTTTACCATTTACAATTGTCCATTCCAAAACCGTTCTTGCTAGTCTTTCGGGCGGTAAACGTAGAATTTGACCAAGTAATGTTCTTCGTCTAATTGTAATGATGTCATGGAGTGAACGAGAGTCAGTTCTTTTCATGATCTCATTATTTGAAATGTGATCGCGCCAGGTAATCTTTAAAATACTTCTAAGACACCGGCGATGAAATATATCCACCATCTTATCAATCTTGTCCGTACGTTTTCACGTTTCACTCCCATATATTGCCGTAGGAATGATTATTGATGCCGAAGGCTCCGTTCCTCTGTTTGAGGGCATCTGAACACTTGTACTCCTGAGACATCGCCTCTTGTCTCGGTTTGGACACCATTAAAGATCAACTGGTGACTCCGTTGGTTCTACTCAATTCTTTATCGCCGTAGCCATTGGGAAGACCATACGTAGGGAATTTGTTTGCTTATTGGATTACTGCTCCCTTGATTAGAAAATTATTTCCAGTGTTTGACATTTCTCCATTGTTTACATTGTGACTGTTGGGAGTTTATTATTATTTGGGCATTGGTTGTTGTCTGACTTTGGACAACCGAACAACATCAAATTGCTGTACATATAGGATTGACGAGTGGCTATGTTGGTTCTACGCAACACTGTCCATTATTGTAGTCATTGAAGGTCCTAATTTGACTTTGAATTTCTGTTTCCCACTTTAGTCGACATTACTACCTACTTCAACGATTTTCACGGCGATGTGAACGAAACCGTTTTCGTTGGTCAGCCCGACACACGATCGATAAATCTCGTGAAATATGCCTACAAATGTTTGGCTAAATCGATGGATGCAGGTGAGTGAATGGATGTTTTTAAACAATAAAATCATGGTTTGTGGTAGAGGTTCTTCATTATTTCTACATTTGTACAGCATATAAAACGATCGATTTCGGCAGTTGTTAAACGTTATATCATTAAAAATTATAGAATTTTATGATCATAATTTCGACCAATAGAAATAGTTTCAGTGTGAATGTGTCCATTTTTAGTAGGGGTGTCGATGAAATCACAACAGCCAATAGAAAAGAATCTTTTTATTATCTACTGACGGTAAAAAAGTAGTCAGTATATTGAAATAAAATTGCAATTTGTAAAGATTATTGCAGTAACACTGAAATGTTTTGTTGAATGTAATTTTTTTCATTGAGTAGAAACACTATTAGTAATGCAAGTACTATTATTAGTTAAATTAAAGCATTATTGTTTATAATTTCAATTTCAATCTGTTTTTACATATTTTATTTACATAATCCATAGAAATAGTTGACAATATTCCGATTATTCACGTGCCATATTAACAACAGAAAGAGATTACATTGTAACTATGGCATAGAATGAACAGTATGTACATGGAACTAAAGTAATAAGGGGACACTACTGTAACGAATTTTTATAAACTGACATAATGTGTCATAAAGTCAATTTATCTGCATATTATCATTATTGGAAATTGAGACCTTATGAGCATTGATCAAATGCTTAATCTTACCATGTTAAAAGTGTCTCGGTAGATCATATGGTAGATTACTAGTCTCGAAACTTGGTGGGCATGGATTGAAGTCCTACAACCGGCATTAGATGTGTGTCCTAAAAATTAAACGCATGCACATGCTTAACTAGTGATGTAGACTATTTTATTACTTTTATTATTGACTAATCAATGCAAATACTCATGTCCAGAGTATTGACCAAGCCAGAATTAAACAAAATTGAATTTCTAACAAACCTATCATAGTAGCATTAATGGAATCTTTCTACTCACACATTTGTTTGAGCTAATTTGTACATCTTACAGAATGATGTAACTGTGCCTTATAATGACTCATTCAAAGTTTAATAATTTTGAACTTTTTCGAAATATTTATATATATATATATATATATATAAATGTTGAAATTAGCACATTGAAATTGATTGATATTCTTCACATCACTTAAGCATATTAGGCACACCAACATTTTACTAATATACCCATAAAGATCACTTTAGCAATACCAATAATTAAGACAATAAAAATAATTATTTATCATATGGCATTACCCAATTCTCGCTTAGACTAAAAACCCAGAATTTACACATTTCGATAAGATAAAAATACCACCACGCTATCTGTTTGAAAATAAATTATATTATAAAATATATACATTTATAGATAATGGACATCACCAATATTACAAATTTAGTAGTTCAAAGAATAACCATAGTTTTTTTATAACTTCTTTTAAATGTTTTGAATAGGAATTAACCAAATTATTGATATAATATTGTCCAATTCGACTTTTCAACACATTATCAATTTTTTCTATGAGCGTACCTTGATTTTCTATCCGGTTCACCCTTTGTTTAAGATTAGTAAAAAGTTTTTTAATTGCATTGAGGTCTGGGCAGTATCAAGGCAATTAAATGAAGCTCAGTTTTTTTGCTATTTAAGGAATGTTTAGTCTAAACAATAAAAAATTCGTTAAAGTTTAAATTATAATAAAAAGCGTGTTACTTTTTTCGATTTATGCACTGGAGCATTATCTTCAACAACTACTAAATGCCCTGAAGCATTTTATCGTAGTTTAGTTCTAAAATATTTTTGAAAATGATTGTAAATTTTCAACTGTTTAAGTGGCTACTTGTTTGACTCTATTTTGGAAGTTGTTCGAACTTAATTTCATAGTATCCATGAAGATACGATAGATGCGCAACCTTTTAAACAATGCACTTGTATTTTTGAGGAAAAACCACAAAAACCGTGGACTGCACTGTCTATGGTTCGTACTTTAAATCCCACTAGTCAGTAAAAGAAACTAATTTTCAGAAACAAACTAAACGGTTTTCATAAATTTTTTGCAAATTCCACACGTTTATTTCTACGTTAGCGGAAACTTTTTTAACGTTTTCTTTAATCGTAAAATGACTGACTTCATTATCAAGTTGGTGATTATAAACAACTCATTTCGTTTATAAGTTGATGGTGCAAACCCAGTTTCAGCTATTCTTGGATGTGTATAATTTTTTAAAACTCTGTATACTATCCTTGTACTTACCTTAAATAAATCTGCAATTTGTTCAATAGTTAAACCAAAATTATAACTTTTATTTATTTGTTCTTAATTTTTAGCAGTTAAGGAAAAGTTTCCATTATTTAAACTAATTGTAATCTACTGCTGTAAGTATTCAAAATCGTGCCAAGGTCAAGGGGTGGAATAAAAAATTTGATAGGTCGATAAAACAAAAATGGGGGGCCAAGTATTTCAAAATTTTTTTTGATTTTTTTATACTACAATTAATAATAAATTTTATATACATACAAAATTTAAGAACTGATCAATTTTCTTTAAATAAAATGTATGTAAGCACTTGTAAAATTATGTAAAGAAATAATAATTTTCCTTGAAATTATTGTTTCGTAATCGTTTCATGTTATTAACTTAATATGTATATAAATTGTAAGTGTAGCTATTACCATTTATCCAAACATTCCAAGACACTTAAATATTTGTAATTATGAAAAACTTAAAAAACAGTTAACTTTAAGTATTGATGACCCATATTATTTTAGCATAATTACTCTAAAGTTAAAACAAAAAAAAAGAAAAAATAAGAGTTTATTGACCAGTCCCATTTTGGACCCTATGTATATATGTATAAATTATAAACAAGTAAAAATATCTACATTTTAGTTTTTGTCTAAATTAGAATTTTATAATGATATCAGGTAAAAACCTTAGTTTAAAAAATCTAATTTATAATGTTGAAGTAATGTTTGAAAAATATTTTTGGTAAAACGTAAATGTCCTTAATGTTATTAAGTAGTGTTACAAAAGTGAATCAATTATTGTGCTTGGAATTTTACACCAAACCGTTTACATACTGTATATATATATATATATATATAGATATATAAAAAGCAAAATTGTCATTGTTCTTATTTATGTAACGGAACAGCTGTTCCATTACAGCTTATTACATATTTTAAAGTTGCACTATGAAAGCTAAGAACGTGCCATTTTTAATTGAATAATTCAATTAATTGATGCTACTCAATTTACAACATATTATATTTATAGAATGCTACTTTATAACAAAATCATATTTAGATGTATTTTTCTGTCAAAAATTGGTTTTTAAACAAAATACATTATTTATTTATTTATTTCATTTTATTTTTATTTTTTACTGCTTTAAATGTTTTACACGAGAAACGCATTATTCTAGAGTAAAAATTTGCGCAAAACCGAAGGTGGAATGCTGGGATTTGAACCCAATGCCTACCCAAGTCCAAATCGAGCGCTGTACAGCTAGACCACCCGGGCACCTATTAAAATTCTATTAGTTATGATGACAGTTGTATTATTTGTCGGGGTTTATTGTTTCAGTGTTTGAACTACGAGTTTAACGTCTTAGCTACCAGGGTACAAAATGCAATATGTGTTTGTTTTTAGAATTAAAAAAAACATTAATATAATGATCTTTGCTTATTCGTTAAACTCATATTTGAGTGAACAAAAAATTAGACTCTTCTATCGGCACTCAAAATGCTTGTCATTGTTTAGAGTTAAAACAAAACGTGTTTCAAATAGGAACATTCAAACAATAATAAACCCCAAACGTAATACAGATAGTAACAACAAATAATATAACTGTCATGAAATTTTATAACGTTTAAAATGTTTTGTTTAAAATCAATTTTCGACAACAAATGAAATTTAAATTATTTTTTTTTACAAAGTAACATTATATAAATATAATTAGCTGTAAATTAAGTAGCAGCCATTGTTTGAATTGTTTAATTAAAGATGGTGGCAAGATTTTATTTTCTATTATGCAGATTTTATATAACGAAACACCTTTATAAGACTCAAATTATCACATCATTAAAATAAATTTTATTAAATATTTAAAATTAAATATAAATAAAAATATTTGCTTAAAATAAACAAACAAATATATATCTATGTATATGCTATTAAATACTATTTCCAAAACAAACTTTGTTTTTTATAAATAAGCATCAACACGTTCTGTTTCAGAAACATCATTTTTTCAAAATAAAAATTCTCTTTTAAAATATTATGATATTTGTTTAAGATGTGGGCTGTAATTTAATAAAAACAATAATATATATTTTTATTTAAAGTGTTTTCAGCATAATAAATATGTTTACTGGTTAAATTTTTCAAAATTTAAACTCTGTATTTAAACTATTTTGCAATTACATTTTGGGTTTATTACAAAATCGCAAAAATGATTTTTACACTTTTATCGTTATTATGTTATTATTACTATTAGTCAAAAAGTTAATTCTTTAACGACTATTGCTACTACTACTACTACTACTACTACTACTACTACTACTACTACTACTACTAATACTACTACTACTACTACTACTACCAGGGTGACCTAGCGTACAGCGCTCGACTTAGTGGACATGTGTTTGAATCCCATAACCAGCACTAACTGTGGGCCCACGTTCGGCTTCGCTAAAATATCTACTGCTGAAAAATGTTTTCCGTAAAGCATTCAATATAGTAAAAATTTAATAAATAAAAAATTAAATACTACTACTAATAATAACAAGTATCAAACATGTTGTTTCTACCAAATTTATTTTTATTTTTTATTTTTTATGTTTTCTACTTTGAATGTTTTACGATAAACATCTTTCAGAAGTTGACGTTTTACCGAAGCCAAACGTAGGCCGGCATTTTAGGGCCGGTGGTGGAATTCGCACCCATGTTCACTAAGGAGCGCTGTACCGTTAGACCACCCTGGCATACGTGCTATTATTATTATTATTATTACTATTATTATTATTACTATTATTATTGTTACTATTATTATTATTGTTATTATTATTGTTATTATTATTGTTATTATTATTGTTATTATTGTTATTATTGTTATTATTATTATTGTTATTATTATTATTATTATTATTACCATTATTATTATTAATATTATTAATATTAATATTTTTATTATTGTTACTATTATTATTATTGTTTTTATTATTATTGTTATTTTATTATTATTATTATTATTATTATTATTATTATTATTATTATTATTGTTATTATTATTGTTATTATTATTATTATTGTTATTATTATTATTATTATTATTATTATTATTATTATTATTATTGTTATTATTATTATTGTTATTAGTATTATTGTTATTATTATTATTATTGTCATTATTATTATTATTAATGCTTATATTAGAAAAATGTTTATTTAAAAAAATTGAATTATTTAATTAAAATGTTTTTTAAATTGATTTTATTCGTTTACAAAAATACCGAAAATGCACAATTTTTTTATTTTAATACGAAAAAATTCGGTTTCACTAAATGTGCGTTTTCTGAAATATGTTTTCCGTAAAACATTTAAGATAATAACAAAGTGTATATATATATATATATATATATATATATATATATATATATATATATATATATTATAGACATTTTTCTGGTTCCACTAGAACTTACCAAATCAACAAGTATTGGGTAATTGTTTGTAGCAATTTGCCTATAGTAAGCAAACAAGTTATTAGAAAAAAAATTTTATTTAAAGAATAAGGTAAACTGTCAAATAAATTTATTTGATATTTGACAAATTTGGTATTTTGTGCAAAAAAAGTTTAAAATATGAAAATAACAAAAACTGTTATGGATGCATATACTTAAATCAATTTCCATTTAAATATATAAAATTGATAAAGGGGCAGTGCAAGATTATCATTTGTAAATTGATATTGCTAAAACACAGCAAGAGGATATCATTTTATCAAATTACTGCAACGAAATAAAAGGAACATGATTTTAGTGACAAGGATTGGCAAAAACCGAAATGAATTTCAATCTTCAAAGCTCAAAATTTAATGTACAATCATATGGAGAAGTGTTGCTATTCCATTCTTTTCAGTGAGAGAACCCTTTTACTAAAACCAAAAACCAAGTGAATTTATTAAACAAGTGAATTTGAAAATTTTGATTTGACAATTCTAAATAAAAATAGTTTTTTAAAAACCCATTAATAAATAGAACCAAACCGTACCATATAGGCTATTAAACCTGGCAGTATGCAAGGACCTATATGGTAAAATCCTAGTAAAAGAGTTCTTCCATTTGTTAGACCGATAGTAACGGGGCAGCATTTGAGGTCACTGGGCAATTAGAATTAATCAGATTTACTATAAATAATATATTTACAGGTACAAGGTCATCCACCCGTAGGTCAGTGGTATAAGGCGCTGGCCTGACACCAGATAATGCATTTTATTGTTAAGTTTTACAATAATTTTTTTAACAAACAAAGAAAAGTTTTGAATATTTTTAAGAAAAAACCTAAACTTTTTTTATAAATATTAATGAAATTTTTAAATTGTTTTAACAGGATATCATACATTTTTAATTCAAATTTATATGCAAATATTAATTTTTAACTTAATTTTAAAACAAATCAATATTTTGTAGTAAAAATCGAAGCAATATTTTTGGTCTAATATTATATTACAAAGCCGTTGAATCTATAAACTAACGATTTCTACGACATTATTGCATTAAAAAAAAGTATAGAAAAGATTTATTTGAAACACTAAATATTAAAAAAACAATTACTTAATTAATTTTGTTACATAAATAAATTATTTTTTATTTAAACTAAAATTTGTATTGTGAGGTAACAACAATGTCAAATTTTCTATTGTAGAAACATAAACTTGGAGTATTAAAATAATTTTTTAAATAATGATTTTAATTACATAAATTAACAATTAATTATTTATTATAAAAATGCTTAAATTGCTTTTAGTAATTCCATTTATATGGAGTAGCTTTTAAAATATGCTTTTTTGACTAACTTGACATTTTAAAATAATCATTTCTATGTGAATATAAAGCAACTATTAAGTACTTCATATTATTTTTGATTTTTAATATTAATTTTTACGAAAAAACAATTGGACATAAATTAATTTAGATTTGATATTTTCTATAAATTATTGCAGTATTTTTTGTAATAGTTGTATGTCATATAGAGACACAATCCTATGTAACTTAAAAGAAGAAATATTTTAGGTTTTTAAATAAAAACTTTAGTTGAAAATACAAAACAACCGGAAAATTAATAAAAATTTAATTTTTACATTTTGATTTAACATAGATGACTGTATTAAAAATCAGACTCCAGTTATAATAACTTTGAAAAATTTGTACAAATTTAAAAAAAACTGATTTAATGTAAACCTTAAATTCAAAATGTTACTTTAAAAAATATTCTTATATTAGTGCACTATTTTATACTAAATGTTTGTTTCATTAATAATTAAAAACACTAATATATGCTGTATATCCGGACTTAAATGGTAAAAATCCTAGTGGAAGGAAACATTTACCTGCTAAACCGGTAACAACGTAACAGTAATTAAGGACACTGGGCAATTAGAATTGATTACATTTACTATAAATAATAAACGTAGAAGATATGTTTTAACCATCCGTAGCTCAATGGTGTTCCGGCATTGGCTTGACACAGATAGGGTGTGGGTTTAAGGTTGTGTTAAACTGGAAAGCTATACACAGTTGATGATTCCAAACAAGGATGTAAAACAACTGTACAGTGCTCCTGGTTGACTAAAACCATGTGTGGAGGTTTTATTCAAGTAAACCTGACAATTCTAATAATCCACTCTTAATAACTGAAAAATAAATATTGGAATTGTCACATTTACTAAATATATTTAATTTGAGTTTACCAGGGGCACTACACTACTGTTTGTTTGAAACCAACAGTAAAGTATACTTATAAGTGTTGAACAAACACACATAAAACGAATGTACGCTGTCACTGGTAAGCTCAAATTAAATAAATTACTGACAATTTGTACTTACCTACTTAAATTATAGTATAATTAAAAATTTTTTTTCGTTTAACAGGAGTAAATTTTACAGCCTACAAATTTCAGTTTTAATTTTCATTTAATGAACGCATTATTTTCTATACATAAATTTCTATATATGAGATTTAATTTAATTTAAATCACTAATGCAAATTTTTAAATTATTATTATTATTATTTATTATTTATGGTTATTGGCTTGGATACTTCAGTAGAAGTAGCTTTCAGCACACACAAAAATATGTACAATTAGTAGTACAATATTAGTTTGATAAAAATTAAAAATGATGGAAGTCTTTATGTGACCTAGTTTGAGTGAAACGTTTTAAAATCAAAATTGGTTGAAAAAAATATTTAACAATTAAATTTAATAGTTGTAAATTCAAGTGTAGCCGATAAATATTCAGTTGTTTGTTACTTAATTATTAAGTAGTACGTTAACTAAAGTTCAACAAGTATTTTAAAGATTGAAGGTTTATTAAACCAAATACGATGGTAGGTTGGAATACATGAAATATCTGGTTTTGGTTAAGCTTTAAATGCTTCTCTATTAAATTTGTGTAAACAAATATACTTCAGCTTTTGAAATACAAACTGAAATTTAACTTTGGGAAAGCTTTAAATTTTATTTATAAAATTTTTGCATCACATGAGCATCGATTTATCCATTTGCTGAACAATTAAGAGTGATATTTTTATATGAATTTAAATTGAGCCGTAATGTATTACAGGCAGAAGAAAACATCAATATGGCATTTGAGAATGTTTATTGCAGTCAGCTGATAATACGGTGGTGGTTCACAGAATTCTTTTCTGATGAATAAAGCCTCTATAATGAACTTAGACTAAAACTAACCTCGGTTATACATACGGATCAACTAAGGATATTGGTAAAAGAAAAATCACGAATACCAATTCGAGAAATTGCAGCAGACTTGAATGTTTTACACATGATCGTTTCTCGTTATCTTAAAGTCATTTGAAAAGTAAAAAAGATGGACAAATAAGTACCACAGAAGTTCAAGGAAAATTATAAATTGCGAACCTAAAGTGATTCTTTTTTGCACCGATTTGGGCAATTGTTGGATGCAAATGAACCTACTAGGTACAGCTCAAAACAATCCCTACAAAAAAAAACTTATAGTAACTGTATGATAGAATGCTAAAGGAGTTATTCATTATTCGTTTCTACAACAATAAAGAACAATTACTACTGACACACACTCTGAGGAAATAAATTATATGTATGAATAACTGCAAACCAAACACCCAGTAGTTGTCAATAAGTGTAGACCCATTTAATTTACGACAATGTAAAACCTTGTGTTTCCCAAACAATTGTCAAAAAATTAGCAGATCTTGGATATTGAAATATTGCCACACTCACCTTACCCACCGGATCTTTCTGACAAATAACCATTTTTTCAAACATTTAGAGTTTTCAAACCGTGAAGCTATGGTTACAGCCTTTGGGCATTTCATCACTTCAAAAGACGAAGAGTTTTTTACAAATAATGATTACTCTTCTAGGCATCTCGTTGGCAAATGGCTTTTGAAGCCAATGAAGAAATTTTTGATTAAAAATTCTTAAGATTCGTTAATTTTTTTATTCTATTTTTCTTATGTATAAAATCGGACATTTTATGTGTTTTAACCTAATATTTTACAGTTTACAAAAGAATATGCACAAGTAATCTTATTAGTTGAAGTTTAAAGTGGTTTTCAAATGTCTCTCTCTCTCTCTTTATATATATATACTTCAAAATGGGAAGATATATAGCCGGTTACGTGGGCGTATATTAATTGTTTAAGCAAATGCTGAACCAATAAAAATAAAAAGCAATTTTTAGTGGTTGAATAAGACTTTATACGATTATCGTCAACAATATTTTAGTCAAAACTGACAACCACAAAAATAACAATTTAATTGCAATTTCGATATCATCATCTAAATATCAAGCAAGTATTAACAGTCGTTTAAAATATTTTAATTAAATAATTAATGTTTACGTATTGAATGTAATAATGGTAGATGTAATTTTATAAAAAAATAATTTAAATATTACAATTTTTTTTGAAAACAATTAAAATATTTTATAGTTCAATTATTTTTATTATTTTGAATGTTTAACGGTTAAACATTGTTTGAGCAATGGATATTTTAGCGAAGCCGAACGTGGCTCAGTATTTTGTGCTGATGGTGGAATTCAAACCCATACCCACTCAGGTCCAAATCCAATGCTGTACTGCTACATCAACCGGCACGTTTTTTGTAAAAATTTGTTTTTCTGTGTAAAGATTTGACAAAATGAATAAGAAGCATTTGTTTAAATTTAAAATTAAAAAAAAATTAATTATTATCCTAAGAACCAGAATGGCAAGACTGATAAACCATTACTATTACTACTACTACCACTACCAGCACTAATACTACTGCTACTACTACTACTGCTACTACTACTACTACTACTACTGCTACTACTACTACTACTACTACTACTACTACTACTACTACTACTACTATAATAATAATAATAATAATAATAATAATAATTTAAAATATATAAAAAACATATAACAGCTATTTAATTAATTTTAATTACAACTCCTAAGATAATTAGTGTTAAAAACGTAGTTATTAAAGTAAAACATCTGTAGCAATCACATAACTCAAAAAAACTCAGTTTAATCATAATATATACAATATTATATAATAGATAAAATACAATTACAATTTTATTAATATCTATTGTTATTATAAAAAATAATTGTATAAAAGTTAAGCTTGTTCAAAATTACAAATGTGGTAAAATTATTAATATAAAATATAACGTCAAATATAAAAAAAAATAGAACACATGGAATATTTTCAGTTACCAAATGATTGATTAAATAATAATGAACAAAATGTTTAATAATTAATGTGATCGCCCTTCTTTTTAACCACTTGATCAAGGCGGTTTGGAATGCTGTCGATGAGATTGTTGATATATTCTTGTTTCATCTCATATTGAACAACAAACTGAATACGATCACACAAATCCTCAATTTCAGTATGCTTATTGATGTTGCGCTTTAGCATACTAAAGAAATTTTCAATAACATTTATGTCCGGACTATTAGGTGGTAATTGAATAAAAGAATTTTTTTTTGATTTTAGCCCTTCTAATGTTTAAATGTAAATATAAAACAAATAAAGTAAACCTAGGTAAATATGACAGTACCTTTTTGGACGTATGACATGGAGCATTGTCCTGAAAAACATTAGTAAGCCCGGTGTGACTGTGTTGCATTTCATTATAAAAAACTTCCTTCATTAATGAAACAAATTTTTCACTATCTAAGGTACCGGATGTAATTTTCCATTTAATAGGTTCATTCTACTTAATACTGAACCAACACATCACGTGTCGAGGGTGGGCTTTTTTTCTAACTACCCGAAGTAAATGTTTTTGAAAATTAGGCCCGCATAGTACTTTATTTTTATATCCAAATGGTTCATCCCAAATCATTGTTTCATCAGCAAAATATACCAGGCGCCAATAATTATTTTTATTATTTTTTTATTTTGTTTTCTACTTCGAATGTTTTACAATAAACATCTTTTAGCAGTGGACATTTTAGCGAAGCCGAACGTGGGCCCGCATTTTAGTGCCGGTGATGGGATTCGAACCCATGCCCACGGAGGTCCGAATTCGAGCGCTGTACCGCTAGACCACACCGGCACAATCTTTGTTTAATCCACTTGTTACAAAACATAAATCTACATTCTTTTTGTTTTTTATTAATAAATGGTTTAACTATTGGCAATTCACGTGTTAAACCAAATTCTTTTGAACGGCTTCTCACCATCGAATAACTGAATTCTTGTAAATTATCTTTTACAATATTCGAAATGGGCTTGTTGTAATTTTTTTTAATTCCATTAAAATTTTTCGATCATCTGTCTTACTTGTTTTTCTTTTTCTACCAACATTATCATAGTTTCTTGGTTTTTGTCCATTCAAAACACGATAAATTGTTGTAAGACTTACTCTGTACAATTCTGCTAGTTGTTTAGGCAAAAATCCATAGTTTTTTTAATTTTTTTATAACATGGTGTTCATTGTCATTAAGATGGTAATCTTTTCTATCGTTGGTATTCATTTTACAGAACGAAAACAAATAACGAAATTAATCTGATTTTCAAGGTCAATTATAATTTAAAATTTGAAATTTTTTTTAGATTATCGAAAAAATAATAAATAATTTTTTAAATAAATTTTAAAGTAACTAAATTTTAATTTTAATTAGCATTATGACGGTACAACTGGATCAAAGTTGAATGTATAAATTTTAACTATTAAACATTGTTTATTTTTAATGAAATTAAGCACACAAATTAATAATCGACTAATTATTATAAAAATTATATAGATTCAACTTATTATCCACGTTTATATAAGCGTTGTTTTTAAAATATGCTATTTTGGCCGACTGAGCGTCTTTAAATAAATATTTCTAAATAAATATAAAGCACCTATTACATATTTTACATTATTTTAAATTCTTAATATTTATTTTTACTAAAAAATAATTGGAGATAACAAATTAATTTATATTAATTTTTTTTCTGAATTTTTATCACTAATTTATTCAGTGGCTGTATGTAGCATATTGTAAAAAATTACTTTAGCAATAAAAAGATTTGTGTTTTTAAACTAAATAATATTGTTATTCATCCAAAAACTAGAAAAAATGTTAAATTTTTATAAAATTTAATTATTATTTATTTTTGTATTTTGCCAATGTTGATTTTTCTGCTTATAAAAATTGCACGGAATTATTTTATTTTAATATAGCAACATTTTTGTATTAATAATGTGAAAATTTTATAAAAAACTTTAATTTTGCGTGTCATATATAATTAAGTTTATCTTAAAACAAAATATAAAGCTTCTTTATAACTAAATAGATATTACAATAAAATGTTTGAGAAAAAATAAAAAAATTACTGATACGTAAATAAACTTTATGTTGCATTTATGGGTTGAATATCTTTTGTACGATAAAACATTTCTTCCTTAAGTAAACGTTTGTGTTTATTTAGAATTTATTGTTTGTTTCATTTTTATTACAAACCCCTTTTACTGTCAAGTGAAAAAAATGTTCATTTAATTACACGTGACATTTATTTATATAATAATAATTTATTAATAATTGCAAGTAAAATGATAAAAGACGTGAACTGTGAGGTGAATTCATTTTGTATATTCTCTTTAGTCACAAACGCAGAATGTATTAGTATATATATATACGTAATGAATTTATTTCACAGTTTGCGCTTTCTACTATTTTTATAATTAATTGGTTTTTATTGTTTGAATATTCTAAGTTAAACATTTGCTAGCGAAGTAGTGAAACTCAAACCCACATCTACTCAGATTTGAGTCTAATGCTCCAATTCCTTTTGCTACGGCGGAATCTATTTCCAAATAGGTTTCGATCAAATTGTGTCCGGACCATTACAATCATTCTTGCATTGCAGGCACACATTCTACTTTGCTACAATGTCAACTGCTAAAAGATACATTTCCCGTACAACATTTAAATTAATTAATAATAAATTATAATTATCACTACAATTATAATTATTTTTACATAAAAAAAACCCAGTTTTTAATAGTTTTTTTAAACGCTGAAATGGTCTAGCGGTACAGCGTTCGACTTGGACCTACCAGACATGGGGGTTCTAATCGCACTACCGGTACTAAATGCGGGCATACATTCAGTTTCGCTAAAATGTTCACTGCTAAAAGATGTTTCTCGTAAATTAGTAAAAATAAATAAATAAACAAAACAAACCAATGTCAGCGTGATGTAATTTTCAAAATGCTTCTCAAATACACGAGCAATAAAAGCATTTACCATGTAATAAATATTGTCCGTTTTGGTTTCATCCTTTACCCCAGTTAATTCGTACAATGTTTTATCTTCAATATTGTAAATAAATAAACGGACAGAGTTTAGTCTTTTCTATACATATTATTTCTATACATTTATTTTAAAGTTTAAATATTTTAAAAACATTATTAACAACAAAAATTTTAAAAATATTAATTGTAGGTAACACATTTTTTTCTAATTTTGGTATTGTAAACAAAAAAATTAAATTTTAATTTAGCCAACATGATAAAAGTTACTATGAACGTTTTAGTTATATATAATTCCCGTGTAGATTGTAACTTCAAAAACGTTTTAAACCTTACATAAATAATAACAAGCAATTTCAATCCTGTTAACAAAAATTTTGTTTTTGTAGAGTTTTATTTATAATTAATAATTAAAACAATTAGTATGTTTAAAATATTAATTATTAATTAATTATTTAACAAGGATTTGTTGAAAACAGAATAAAAATAGAGTATTTCTCAAATATTTATTCAAAATTTATTGTATCAGTGCTTAATGTTACAGAATGACTCATTGGTTGAAGGGTCACGATCGGTACCAAAATGCGGGAACCCCGTTTAGTTTTGTTAAATGTCCATTTATTAAAAATTGTTCTCTGTAAAATATTCAAGCAGTGAACACCAAATAATAATAATAATAATAATAATAATAATAATAATAATAACAATAATAATAATAATAATAATAATAATAATAATAATAACAATAACAATAACAATAACAATAACATTAACAATAACAATAACAGTAACAATAACAATAACAATAACAATAATAATAATATTTTAGCTTAACTCATTAGAACAAAAGCCTAATGATTTATATACACTAAAATACTACTTATTATATTATATTTATTCTATATACCTATTAAATATTTGTTTATGCAAACATTCGCTATTTATAAATTGGTTTTAAGAAAAAATAAATAATATATTAAATCCAATTAATAGTACATAGGAACACCATTTTTATAACTATAGCCTAAATATAACATATTTCTGCTCTAATAGTTGCAATAAAAATCCGTTTCAGTTTGGTTGTTTCATTTTTTGAACCTATTATTGTAGCTTATCAAAACGCATTTTTTTCAAACAAAACTTTTTGTATAAAAACAAAATCATCTAAATCTGTCCAACTTTTTTACACTAGTCATCTATGTTCAATCTAGTGTGTCTGTTTTTCCTTTTTACGCAATCAATAATTGATTGATTGCAATTTTTGTTAATTGACTACTTTCAAACAGCTACTCAACGTCCAATGTTGCATAAATATGTAAAAACCATGTCGAAGATTGAACTTATTTTAACTTTTACTCAGCTCCGTGCAATCGCTTCTTTGCAGTTGTTTGAATTTCAGAAATCTGAATGCTAGATACCATGCTCTTAAACTCTTCAACTTTTACAGTCCGACTTGTTGAAATAATTTTAATTTTGCTTTAATATTTATGAATTTATTTTGAATAATCAATGAATGTGATTATTCTGTATTTTGAGTACAGTACGGGTAATTAAATCAACATTAAAGTATTTTGAATTAATAAAAATTATTCACAATTGAGTGACAGGAAAATGTTTATTTGCTGCTTGTGGACAGATTATAATAGACGGAATAAATTTGTAGTGAAGTATTAAAGCTGATTTATGATTATGTGTTGGAAATTACAATGTATTGCTAGATAATATAAAAATTGTACAATTATAATCAGTTGTTTTTCAAGTATATAATTAAATTAATAAAAAATATTTTTTGTATGTAGTATGTGTGTACAACTATAAATTAATTATGTTAAAAGCACGTTATAAAATTGTTTGTGACAAGTAAATAGCAATTTTTTATATGTGAAGTAGTATTGCATAAAATGTTTGTATGAGGATTTATTTATTTTATCGTTATTGAGAATATTTGATTTTTAAGCACTTTGTATTAAATACAGCTTATTTATGGTATAGGTTGCTAAGATGTTAAAATTGTAACTGTTTGGGCATTAACTTTATTCCCACTAACGGCTTATTAAGTACGGTCATTCTTGCCTAACGTATTGCAGAATATTTATTTGTTGATAACTGTTTACTGTTAAACACAATAATAATAAAAATTATATTAAATAATAATAATAATAATAATAATAATAATAATAGCAATGATAATAATAATAACAATAATAGTAGTAGTAGCAATAAAAGCAATAATAATAATAATAATAATAATAATAATAATAATAATAATAATAATAATAATAATAGTAGCAATGATAATAATAATAACAATAATAGTATTAGTAAGAATAAAAGCAATAATAATAATAATAATAATAATAATAAATAATTGAATAAAAACATTTGGCACACCGCATTTCTGCCAATTAACAAATTTTTCTTTTATATTTTGTATTTTTAATTAAATATTTGGATATTGAAAACCATTTGGATTAAAAATAGAACAGTAATTTACTGTCGGTTAAAAAAAACAAATTGCTTTTTAGCATTGTGTAATTATGTTAACTAAAAACATTACGATAAAAGAAGGAAAAATAGTGGTAAAAGAATGCAATACAACTGGACATAATTCATAACTGTTTACTGTTAATCATTTTCGGTTAAATTAGCTAAAAATTTTAGACTCAGTTATTCGAGTGATATCGGGTTGTAAGGGAAAATGTTTAATTTGAGCAATTTCTGATGTACTTTAGTAGATATATTTAATTTTTATTTTTTTGTTATACTTTGTTATACTCGATGTTTATAAGGCAGCTTTTTAAAAACCAAAGTTTTTTAATTTTAAAGTTGTTAACGTGTCCAGATTTATCTATAAGGCCATACGTAAGGCCATACATTGCTAATTTGTTTGATTTTAAGGTCAACTCTTTAACCTTGAAGTTGCTAACTGGCGACGCTTATATGTTATTAGTAATTTTCTTACATGTAATAAGTGGGACTATGTTATTATTATTATTATTATTATTATTATTATTATAATTGTTATTGTTATTATTATTACCATTATCATTATTGTTATTGTTATTATTATTATTATTATTATTATTATTATTATTATTATTATTATTATTATTATTATTATTATTATTATTATTATTATTATTATTATTATTATTGTTGTTGTTATTAATATTATTATTATTATTATTACTATTATTATTGTTGTTATTATTATTGTTATTATTATTATTATTATTATTATTATTATTATTATTATTATTATTATTATTATTATTATTATTATTATTATTATTATTATTATTATTATTATTATTATTATTATTATGATTATGATTATGATTGTGATTGTGATTGTGATTGTGATTGTGATTGTGATTGTGATTATTATTATTATTATTATTATTATTATTATTATTATTATTATTATTATTATTATTATTATTATTATTATTATTATTATTATTATTATTATTATTATTATTATTATTGTTGTTGTTATTAATATTATTGTTATTATTATTACTATTATTATTGTTGTTATTATTGTTGTTGTTATTATTATTATTATTATTATTATTACTATTATTATTATTATTATTATTAATATTATTATTATTATAATTATTATTATTATTATTATTGTTGTTGTTATTAATATTATTGTTATTATTATTACTATTATTATTGTTGTTATTATTGTTATTATTATTATTATTATTATTATTATTATTATTATTATTATTATTATTATTATTATTATTATTATTATTATTATTATTATTATTATTATTATTATTATTATTATTATTATTATTATTATGATTATGATTATGATTATGATTCTGATTGTGATTGTGATTGTGATTGTGATTGTGATTGTGATTGTGATTATTATTATTATTATTATTATTATTATTATTATTATTATTATTATTATTATTATTATTATTATTATTATTATTATCACAATTAATATTGTGTTGTGGTGGTTTAGCGGTACAGCAATCGACTTGGACTTAGGTGGTCATGGGCTCAAATTTCACTACCGACATTAAATGCAAGTCTACTGCTGAAAGATGTTTCCGGTAATACATTTAAATTAGTAAAAATAAATAAATAATTACCATTATTACTACTATTATTTTTATTCTTATTCTTATTTTTATTATTATCCTTCTTCTTATTATTGCTCGAATGCTTTATAAAAAATACAGTTTTAGCAACTGGACATTTTAGTTATGGGAAACAAAGCCCACATTTAGTGCCAATAGTGGTAAGCAAACCCAATTCCATCTACGTTCGAGTCAAGCGCTATACCACCAAGTCACGCCGAAGCGTGATAATGATGATGACGACAATGTTGAGAGAAGTCATAATCAGAGAGCAAAGAAACTCAAACTAGTATTGACAATCACATAACTATTCAAATTAGACTATTAAAAGCTAACATGTGAATGCAACTCATAAATTAAATCAATTGTTTATTTATATAAACATAAAATCAATAGCTGTAATTGGTTAATAATAATTAATTAAGTAATTGTAAAAGGTTTAAAACTAGATAAATGAATTGTTTATAATATTCTTCTGGAATTTGAAATGTAAAACAATTTCTGACTTTTTAGTTTTAAAATAAAGCGTATTTGTGACTTAACTTTTGTATAACTTTGTAATTCCATTTTGTTTTTTAATTAATTTATAACTTTTGCAATTTTATATACATTTAAATAATTTTTTACATTAAATAATCTCTCTTTATATTTTTAATTAAAAATAATTCAATTATTGGACATTTTTAATTTAAAATAAAACCTACTTGTCTACTTAATATTAAAAATTTATTTCAAAAAAACACAATAAGACAATTTTTTGTCATTCTCGAAAATATTATTATTTCACTAGTTTTTGCATTGCTTAAATGTTGACAGTAAAAGATTTTTTAACAAGTACCTGAATGGTTTAGTGGCATAGCACTGGATTTAAACTTGAGTAATCATAGGTTCGAGTGCCACCGACGAAATTAAATAAGGTCCCCCCGTTCGATTTTGCTAAATGTTCTCTCGTTCAATAATATTTTCCGTAAAACATTCAAGTAGTAACAAACAAATTATTAGAAAAGGTAGACATGACCCTATCTTGGTTGACGGTACAACCTATGGAAATTCGAACTGAATGTGAGCTACTTAACTGTAATATTATGTAACGGTCCCTGGTTGGAAATTCAACTTGGAACTAACAACTCCAACTCGTATAATACATTGTTAAAAAAACAATGATTAACTTATTCAAACTAAAACTGTATAGCAAGCATCTAAATCGTATTAACTCTACCGTATCCGGTTGAAAAAAGAGGATTTGAACGAAAGATTAGCAATATAGGCTTAGTAAAAAATTAACATTGCTAAAAAAACAAGAGGAAACCAATTCATTAAACTGCTGCAAAAAAGGTGAAACTAGCAGGATTCCGATGATGGGGGTTCAGCGAAATCCGAATAAAATTTTAATTTTCGATATGCACGATCTTCGAAGTCGAAATTTTAATGTACAATTATATGGAATAATCTTGCGTTGCAATTATACATAAATGTATCGTAGTGCAATTACATTATTGACGGAGAATATACAAAGGAGAATATATATGTATATATATATATATATATAAACTGCGCCTAGTTTGAATCAGAAATAATACAATCTAGCCAGTCCCAAGCCTGAATAAAGGAGAAGGGTTTGAGCGCAAGGTTAGCAACCTGGCCTCTAAAAAATTTATACTGCTACAGAAACAGTAAGAGGACGCCATTCTGGGTTCTAATTAAACATACAACTCCGGAAAACTATGTTCAATTATGACGTAACTATAATTTTTATTTTTTGTACAATTTAAATAAAACGTTTTTTTGTTGTTTATAACTAAAATTTATTATTAGCGTAAATAATATATTGTTAATAAAGGGGAATATATATATATATATATATATATAATTACAAAACTCTTTTACCTGAACAATAAGCATGGAACAACAAGATAACAGTAACAGCCAAAATAAACACAATGTTCCATAATTCAAAACAAACATAAGACAACAAAGGTTTTTTTTATGTATTCGAACATTTTGCTAACATTTTAACTTGATCATCCATAATACATTTATTTTAATTAAATCTTTCCGAATAGTTTTTAGTCAAATTTTCTACGGTCTACCCGTACATTTCTTTTACCATTTACAATTGTTCGTTCCAAAACCGTTCTTGTTGGTCTTCCGGGCGGTAAATGTAGAATTTGACCAAGTAATTTTCTTCGTCTAATTGTAATGATGTCATGTAGTGAACGAGAGTCAGTTCTTCTCATCATTTGAAATGTGATTGCGCCAGGTAATCTTCAACATACTTCTATGATACCGGCGATAATAAACATCTACCATCTTACCTCGTGTTGACTTAAGGATTAACTGCTTAAAAACAAAAGTTGTACACAATATTAAACGACTAATTGTTCATCAAAAAAAGTTAATATTAGACACTTTATTTTGCTGAATTTGGTCATCAAAATAAATGTTGATAAAAACCCAGTTTAAAGAAATGGTAGTTGTTGGTAAAACAAATAATTTGGATTAAAAAACTTTGCTTTCCATTATCAACTGTGTACGCTTCATAGACGTTTGATCTAAATCTTTTTGCTTATGATAAATTATTTGGTTATAAATAAAAGTTTTTAATTTGTACATTTATTTGTACCAAAAAATATTTATTTGTTTCCTAGTGCCTTAAATGTTTTCCAAAATACATTTTTCTGCAAGTAGATAATAAGCAAAGCCAAATAAGGGTCAACATTTAATGTAAATAATTGAGCACTAACTCGTAACTACCCAGTTTATCAAATTTTGTATTATTTTATTTTAAAACTCTTTCATTCCGGAAAGCGTGTTGACAAAAAGATTGTTCTATATAATTGACTATTAAATTTTGCCTTTAAAGATTGTGCATATTGAAGATTAAACTCCCATTTGGATTTCGCCAAACTCCATCATCAAAATCATGCTGCTTTTACTTCTTTGCTGTCGTTGAAATAAAATGGTGTCCTCTCATTGTTGTTGCTTTAGCAATATTAATTTTTACAGAGGTCAGGTTGCTAATCTTGTGTTTAAACTCTCTCCCTTTCTCAAACGGGCTTGAGACCGGTTATATATATATATATATATATATATATATATATATATATATATATATATATATATATAT